>SJYQ01004550.1:104139-131238 GCA_006410935.1 Redunca redunca | reverse complement strand
CCTCTGCCTTTTCTAAAACCAGCTTGAACATCAGGAAGTTCATGGTTCACGCATTGCTGAAGCCTGGCTTGGAGAATTTTGAGCATTACTTTACTAGCATGTGAGATGAGTGAAATTGTGCGGTAATAGAGCATTCTTTGGTATTGCCTTTCTTTGGGATTGGAATGAAAACTGACCTTTTCCAGTCCTGTGGCCACTGCTGAGTTTTCCAAATTTGCTGGCATATTGAGTGCATTAAAACTCTTTAAAAAATGGGCACAGAAGGAACCTATATCAACATAGTAAAGGCCATTTATGATAAGCCTATAGCAAACATTATTCTCAATGGAGAAAAACTGAAAGCATTCTCCCTAAGATCATCCTAGCTAAAGCTATCAGAGAAGAAAAAGAAATAAAAGGAATCCAGATCAGAAAAGAAGAAGTAAAGCTCTCATTGTTTGCAGATGACATGATATGGTACATAGAAAGCCCTAAAGATAGTATCAGAAAATTACAGAGCTAATCACTGAATTTAGCAAAGTTGCAGGATACAAAATAAATACACAGAAATCACTTGCATTTCTATATACTAACGAAAAATCAGAAAGAGAAATTAAGGGATCAATCCCATTCACCATTGCAACAAAAATAATTAAATATCTAGGAATAAACTTACCTGTGTGGATCACAATAAACTGTGGGAAATTCTGAAAGAGATGGGAATACCAGACCACCTGACCTGCCTCTTGAGAAATCTGTATGCAGTTCAGGAAGCAACAGTTAGAACTGGACATGGAACAACAGACTGGTTCCAAATAGGAAAAGGAGTACGTCAAGGCTGTATATTGTCACCCTGCTTATTTAACTTCTATGCAGAGTACATCATGAGAAACGCTGGACTGGAAGAAACACAAGCTGGAATCAAGATTGCTGGGAGAAATATCAATAACCTCAGATATGCAGATGACACCACCCTTATGGCAGAAAGTGAAGAGGAACTAAAAAGCCTCTTGATGAAAGTGAAAGTGAAAGTGGAGAGTGAAAAAGTTGGCCTAGAGCTCAACATTCAGAAAACAAAGATCATGGCATCTGGTCCCATCACTTCATGGGAAATAGAAGGGTAAACAGTGGAAACAGTGTCAGACTTTATTTTTCTTGGCTCCAAAAATCACTGAAGGTGGTGACTGCAGCCATGAAATTAAAAGACGCTTACTCCTTGGAAGAAAAGTTATGACCAATCTAGATAGTATATTCAAAAGCAGAGACATTTTGCCGACTAAGATCTGTCTAGTCAAGGCTATGGTTTTTCCTGTGGTCATGTATGGATGTGAGAGTTGGACTGTGAAGAAGGCAGAGCACCGAAGAATTGATGCTTTTGAACTGTGGTGTTGGAGAAGACTCTTGAGAGTCCCTTGGACTGCAAGGAGATCCAACCAGTCCATTCTGAAGGAGATCAGCCCTGGGATTTCTTTGAAAGGAATGATTCTAAAGGTGAAACTCCAGTACTTTAGCCACCTCATGCGAAGAGTTGACTCATTGGAAAAGACTTTGATGCTGGAAGGGATTGGGGGCAGGAGGAGAAGGGGACGACAGAGGATGAGATGGCTGGATGGCATCACTGAATCTGAGTGAACTCCAGGAGTTGGTGATGGACAGGGAGACCTGGCATGCTGTGATTCATGGGGTCACAAAGAGTCGGACATGACTGAGTGACTGAACTAAACTGAAGGAGACAGAAGAATTGTACACAGAAAAGTATAAGGCACTGATGAAAGAAATCAAAGAAGACATAAACACATGGAGAGATATTCCATGTTCCTGGGTAAGGAGAATCAGTATTTTGAAAATGACTGTACTACCAAAGACAATCTACAGATTCAACCTGATTCCTATCAAATTACCAATTGCATTTTTCACAGAACTAGAACAAAAGATTTCACAGTTCATATATAAACACAAAAGATCAAGAATAGCCAAAACAGTTTGAGAAAGAAGAATGGAGCTGGAGGAATCAACCTCCCTGACTTCAGATTATATTACAAATCTACAGTCATCAAGACAATATGGTACTGGCATAAAAACAGAAATATAGACCAATGAAACAAGATAGAAAACCCAGGGATAAACCCATGCACCTATGGGTACCTTATTTTTGACAAAGGCGGCAAGAATGTACCATGGGGCAAAGACAGCTTCTTCAATAAATGGTGCCAGGAAAACTCCACAGCAACATGTAAAATAATGAAAAGATAAACACAAAATGTATTAAAGGCTTAAATGTAAGACCAGAAACTATAAAACTCTTAGAGGAAAACATAGGTGTTCTATGAATCCTCTATGACCCACCTCATAGAGTAACAGAAATAAAAGCAAATGTAAACAAGCAGGACCTGATCAAACTTAAAAGCTTTTGCACAGTAAAAGACAGTATAAGCAAAGTGAAAAGATAACCCTCAGAATGGGAGAAAATAAGAGCAAATGAAACTGACAAAGGATTAATTTCCAAAATATACAAGCAGCTCATACAACTCAATACCAGAAAAACAAACAACTCGATCAAAAAGTGGGAAAAAGACCCAAAGAGACATTTCTCCAAAGAAGACATACAGATGCCTAACAAACACATGAAAAGATGATCAACATCGCTCATTATTAGAGAAATGCATATCAAAACTGCAATGAGATATCACCTCACACTGGTCAGAATGGTCCTCATCAAAAAGTCTACAAACAATAAATGCTGAAGAGAGTGTGAAGGAAAGGGAACACTCTTTCATTGCTGGTGGGGGGTATAAATTGATACGGCCACTATAGAAGAAGGTATGGAAATTCCTTTAAAAACTAGGAATAAAACCACCATATTACCCAGCAATCCCACTCCTAGGCATAAATCCTGACGAAACCAAAACTGAAAAAGACACATGTATCACATTGTTCATTGCAGCACTATTTACAATAGCTAGAGCATGAAAACAACCTAGATGTTCATTGACAGATGAATGGATAAAGAAGTTGTGGTACATATACATGATGGAATATTACTCAGCCATAAGAAGGAATGCATTTGGGTCAGTTTTAATGAGGTGGAGGTACATAAACCTCTTATACAGTGTGAAGTAAGGCAGAAAGAGAAAGATACGTATTGTATCCTAAAGAATACACGGAATAACTATAAAAAAAAAGATATTCATGACTCAGATAACCACTATGGTGTGATCACTCACCTAGAGACAGACATCCTGGAATGCAGTCAAGTGGGCCTTAGGAATCTTCACTATGAACAAAGCTAGTGGAGGTGATGGAATTCCAGCTTGAACTATTTCAAATCCTAAAAGATGATGCTGTGAAAGTGCTACACTCAATATGCCAGCAAACTTGGAAAACTCAGTAGTGGCCACAGAACTGGAAAAGGTCAGTTTTCATTCCAATCCCAAAGAAAGGCAATGTGAAAGAATGTCCAAACTACCGCAGAATTGCACTCATCTCACATGCTAGCAAAGTAATGCTCAAAATTCTCCAAGCCAGGCTTCAGCAATACGTGAACCATGAACTTCCAGATGTTCAAGCTGAATTTAGAAAAGGCAGAGGAACCAGAGATCAAATTGCCAACATCTGCTGGATCATCAAAAAAGCAAGAGAGTTCCAAAACAAAACAAAACAACAACAAACAAACCATTTGCTTTATTGACTATGCCAAAGCCTTTGACTGTGTGTATAAAAATAAACTATGGAAAATTCTCCAAGAGATGAAAATACCAGACCACCTGACCTGCCTCCTGATAAATCTGTATGCAGATCAAGAAGCAACTTTTAGAACTGGACATAGAACAATAGACTGGTTCCAAATTGGGAATGGTGTATGTCATGGCTGTATATTGTCACCCTGCTTATTTAATTTATGTGCAGAATACACCATGCGAAATGCCAGACTGGATGAAGCACAAGCTGGAATCAGGATTGCTCGGAGAAATACCAATAACCTCAGATATGCAGATGACACTAGCCTATGGCATAAAGTGAAGAAGAACTCAAGAACCTCTTGATGAAAGTGAAAGGGGAGGGTAACAAAGCTGGGTTAAAACTCAACATTCAGAAAGCTAAGATCATGGCATCCAGTCACATCATTTCATGGCAAATAGATGGGAAAGCAATGGAAACAGTGAGAAACTTTATTATTATTTTTTTTTACTCCAAAATCATTGAAGATGGTGACTGCAGCCTTGAAATTAAAAGACACTTGCTCCTTGGAAGAAAGGCTATGACCAATGTAGGCATCATATTAGGATACAGAGGTGTTATTTGCCAACAAAAGTCAGTCTAGCCAAAGCTATGGTTTTTCCAGTATATATGGATGTGAGAGTTGGACTATAAAGGAAGCTGAGCACCAAAGAATTGATGCTTTTAAACTGTGGTGTTGGAGAAGACTCTTGAGAGTCCCTTGGACTGAAAAGAGATCCAATCAATCAATCCTAAAGGAAATCAGTCCTGAATATTCATTGGAAGGACTGATGCTGAAGGTGACACTCCAATACTTTTGCCACCTGATGTGAAGAACTGACTCATTGCAAAAGACCGTCATGTTGGGAAAGATTGATGGTGGGAAGAGAAGGGGATGACAGAGGATGAGATTGTTGGATGGCATCACTGACTCAATGGACATTAGTTTGAATAAGCTCCAGGAGTTGGTGCTGGACAAGGAAGCCTGTTGTGCTGCAGTACATGGGGTCGCAAGAGTTGGAATTGTCTGAACGAATGAACCGAACTTAACTAAACACATATATATGCGATCTAGAAAAATGGTACTGAAGAATTTATTTACCAGGCAGCAATGGAGAAACAAACATAGAGAATAGACTTATGAACATGGGGAAAGGGGAGGAGGGGGTGAGAAGTATACAAAGAGTAAAACGGAAATGTATGTTACCATATGTAAAATAGATAGCCAATGGGAATTTGCCATATGGCTCAGGAAACTCAAACAGAGGCACTGTATCAATCTAGAGGGGTTTGATGGGGAGGGAGAGAGGAGGGAGGTTCAAAAATGAGGGGATATATGTATACCTATGGCTGATTCATGTTGAGGTTTGACAGAAAACAACAAAATTCTTTAAAGCAATTATTCTTCTTAAATAAATAAATAAATTTAAAATTTTTAAAAATGAGAGAAGAGGACTTTCAAAGATCAATAATGGTAATGTGAACTAAGATGAATTCTCATCCCTCTGCATCTGTGTAAGAGAAAAAAAAAAGCTAACAAAAATTTCATAATCAAGGCCACTGAGCGAGTAGGGAAAGCCTGCACAAGTGGTGACCCTGTGTTCTAGAAGGTGGTCAACTCCTCCTCTACCACCTGTCATTTTCTTAATAGGCCAAACTTACTTATAGTGGCTTTGTCATACTATTCAAGTTCTTGAAGCAAGAATAATGAAGTGGTTTGCCATTCCCTTCTCCAGTGGACCACGTTTTGTCAGAACTCTCCACCATGACCCGTCCGTCTTGAGTGGCCCTACGCGGCATGGCTCATAGTTTCTTTGAGCTAGACAAGGCTGTGGTCTGTGTGATCAGTTTGATGAGTTTTCAGTGATTGTTGTTTTCATTCTTCCTGCCCGCTATTAAGGATAAGAGGCTTGTGGAAGCTTCCTGATGGGAGAGACTGACTGTGGGGGAAACTGGGTCTTGTTCTGATGGGCAGGGCCATGTTAGTGAATCTTTAATCAAAAATTTTCTGTTGGTGGGTACTGCTGTATTCCCTTCCTGCTGTTTGACCTGAGACCAAACTATGGTGGGGGTAATGAAGATAATGGCGACCTCCTGTAAAAGGTCTTGTGCACACACTGTTGTATTCAGTGCCCCTGAACCTGCAGCAGGTCACTGTCAACCCACACCTCCACTGAAGACTCCTGGAAACTCACAGGCAAGTCTGGATCAGTCTCTTGTGTGGTCACTGCTCCTTTCTCCTGAGTCTTGGTGTGCAAAAGGTTTTGTTTGTGCCCTCCAATAGTCTGTTTCTCCAGACTTGTGTAAGTTTTGTAATCAATTCCCTGAGTGTTCTCAGTCCATTTGCCAGACCCCCAGGATGGGAAATCTGTTGTAGGTCCTGGAACGTTTTTAACAGTACAAGAATTTATTTGGTATAATTGTTCTGCAGTTTGTGGGTTGTCTTCTCAATAGCTCTATGGTGGGGTTAATGGTGACCTCCTTATGCCACACACACTGTGACCCAGATCTGTTGCAGCCAGAGCCTGTGACTCTGCAGGAGACACTCAAACACTCATAGGCAGGTCTGGCTCAGTCTATTTGGGGCCTCTGGGTCCTGGTGCATAGAAGATTTTGTTTGAGTCCTCTGGACATCTCTGGCAGGTATGGGGTTTGATTCTAAGTGCAATTTTGCCCCTCCTACCAGCTTGCTGGGGCTTCTCCTTTGCCCTTGGATGTGGGATATCTTTTTTGGAGGGATCCAACATTCTCCTGTAGATGGTTGTTCAGCAGCAAGTTGCAGTTTTGGAGTTCTCACAGGGGAAGATGAGTACATGTCCTTCTACTCTGCCATCTTGCTCACTATGGTTTTCCCAGTGGTCATATATGGATGTGAGAGTTGGACCATAAAGAAAGCTGAATACTGAAGAATTGATGCTTTTGAACTGTGGTGTTGGAGAAGACTTGAGAGTCCCTTGGATGGCAAAGAGATCCAACCAGTCAATCCTAAAGGAAATCAGTCCTGAATATTCATTGAAAGGACTGATTCTGAAGCTGAAGCGCCAACACTTTGGCCACCTGAGGTGAAGAACTGACTCATTAGAAAAGACCCTAATGCTGGGAAAGATTGAGTGCAGGAGGAGAAGGAGATGACAGAGGATAAGATGGTTGGATGGCATCACCAACTTGATGGGCATGAGTCTGAGTAAGCTCCGGGTGTTGGTGATGGACAGGAAAGCCTGGCATGCTGCAGTCCATGGGGTTGCAAAGAGTTGGATGCAATTGAGCGACTGAACTGAACTAAACTCATAGTGGCCATTTGGGGAAAAGGAAATATTAAAATTATCTAAAATTCAGCAACTCAGATGAATGCTATCTGAACTTCAAATGTATATTTCCAAGAACTTACTGAATGTTGTTACATGCACATCCTGAAGAAACTTTCTATTTCTTCAGCTCCCCTGTCTCCCTTGTGGCAGAGGGAGTGGGGGCTGCAGCACCACCAACCCTACCCACCCACTGTCCTCTCCCCTGCAGGGCAAGGACATCCACCCTTCCTCTGCCCTCACGGCCCATCATTGTCATTGATTAGCTCTCAGAGAGTCTTCTCTGGATAATTACAATGCTTCCTATCCACACTTTATAAGCCAGATTTGTTCATTTCTGCTCCCTACTTAAAAGCTGGGACTCCACTGCCTACAGGTTATCTACCACATCTGGAATATGTCAGAGGAGAGTAGGACAGGATTCTATCACACCTCCAGTGCTGTATCAATCAGATACAGGCCAGGGTGCTAGGTTCTGTTGTGCTTACATATCTTAATGGCTTATTTCCCACTCATGCTATGTGTTCCTTTCAAGACAGCTGCTGCTCTGATTCATGTCATCTTCATTCTGGAATGCAGGCTGATGAGGCCGCCTTTCTGGATGCTTTCTGGTCAGAGAAAACAGAGTGTGTCAGCCACACCAAGGCCTGTCTATTAAAACTTCCCGAGAAGTGCCTTGAGCCATTTCTGTTCACATTCCATCTGGTCAAGTCTGGTATTAGTGAGAAGGAGAGTACACCCCTCCCTTAGGAGGGGCTACAGAGATTTGAGATAAACAATAAGAGCCCATAAAACAGGCAATTTTCTTCTGATGGAATTTCTGTGCATTCTTGGACATTCTTTACAGCATATCTTACTTTGCAGGCAGAGTTTATTGTTTCTGGAGCACTTGGGACATGCCTCTACACTCACACTTTCAGCACTAATTGCATATTTCCATGTTTGTCTTCTCATTAGATTTAGAACTCTGTACATGGAAGAATTCAGCCTTTACCATTTTTGTGTTTGGAGCATGTGGACTTTTTTGTGTGCTAGGGGTGGCACTTGGTGCTTAGCTGCTTGATAACTGAATGCTGAGTTCATATTTATTGACCACTATCGTGGCCATGAGACTGTATCTGACAGACAAACTACAGAGCATGTGACTGACCCAAGGGCTTTAGTTGTCATGCTCTCAAGTTTGCTGCTGAGTTTCCACATCTACATACCTCCCATGTACCCCTCCCACCACATGACTTGATGGAGGCTGGTTCCTGAGAGATGCTGGACCAATCTATTGGCCAAGGTTTGCTCTTGGACTCCCCAGCAGCCCTACATTTGCAAATATCACACAACATTCTGGGACATTTCTGCCCCTCCTCCTTCTCCTTAAGTTTGAGTAAGTGTTACATCACTTCTGCCCACATTCCCCATGTTCTCCCTCAGGTGTTTCCCCATCATAACATACTTGCATATTTCATCCCTTCTTGGGCTCTGCTTCTTAGAGGATATTAACACAGAAACTTTCATTGTTATAATCAATTCCAACAGAATATGATCAAATGTCTTTGAGAGCTTTGAAGAGAGCAGTGCAACAGTTAAGAAAATCAGGAAATTGCTTCGTGGCAGAAGTGGATTTGAATCAGGCTTTGTAACTGGGTTTGCCTCCATTGTTGGGGGGAGGTGTGTAGGAGGAGGAGGAAGAGGGGTGGGAAAGGAGTTCTCTCCAGGGATGACTCTTATCCATGCACAGTGTGGTGAGTTTGTTTTTATTTTTTTAATCTCTAGACTCAGGTTTCTTTTAAATATTGGGGAAAGATTCTACCCAAACACATCGATTTCTTTTATTTTCCCCTTGATTTATTTATTCTGTTCTTTTTGTGTGGCTTTGCCCTCTGGGGGGACTGATTATTCAAGATTTGGTTTTGTGATTCCCTCTCTAATACCTTGGTCAGCACTTTCATTCCTTTGTTCCATGTCCTGGGATCACTTCTCAAATTCCTTCCTCACATCAACAATAGGATGATTTGTTGTATCGGATTCGCTGTTCTTTTTCCAACAAACATTTCAGTTTGGCTCTTGTGATTTTGGTTTCCATGCAGTCTCATCTTGCCTCAGCTCAAGTTTGTCTTTTTTCAAAGAGTATGGAAAAAATGTATTTTACAATATTCTTCTGTTTCCTGTAGCAAATCTATTTCAGGGAAAGTTTTCCATTTAAGCCCTGAAGCAGTGTTCCCCCTCTCTGTCTTTATTGGCTTGTTCTGTGTTGTCCTGCCTTCCTAGGAATGGGGGGCCTGTAGCTCTGTGCCTCGGTTGGATGCCCTAAGAATTCTGTGAAAACCCCCAGAATGAGGTTCTCTTGTTCACAGACCAAAGTCCAAGAAGTCAGATGAAGCCACCTGGGAAGAGACATGTGAGCTGTCACTTGATGAAATGGGCCCAGCACCACAGGTTAAGGAGGAGCATCTGGTTATGAGCCTCTGGGACAGAAACCAGAGAAACCAGATGGGGGAGCAACTAAAAGTGGGTGGCAGAGCCTGGAGAGTTCTCCAGAGCCAAAGAGTTTGTCAACAGTGAACTTTCATGGAGGGCTGACAGCCCAGGCAGTGGCAGAAAGGAAGCTATTAGGAATGTTAATCTGGTCTACACAGACATGTTGATTATTTGGTTTATTTGTCCTAGAATAAAGAGAAATTCTTCCAGACATCCCCCCTTTTTTTTAAATAGTTGTCATACACTTAGTCTTTTTAGCATCCTCACAGAGCATTTGGGTGTGGCTGAGGGCCTGGCAAATATTAACCACATACAAAGTATTCCTTAAAGCATGCAGGCAGGTCCACTCAGGTCTGAGCAGAGAAGGGCACTGCAGTTGGGCTGTGGTTCAGAGAGACAGTCAGGGGGACGTTATCCAGGCTTTGTCCCAGCTGTAGAGCTCCACCACAAGCTTAGCCTGCACCATCTGCCCCCAGATACACTTAGATAAAGCCAGCTTTGCAAGATTGCCCAGAATCCTTTTCCCCACTGGCCTCCCACCGCCCCCACCTCCTCTGTTAGATCAGCTCCGATAATCGAAAGAGAGGAGGTCTCTAGACACACTGCTGACTTCTCAGATTGCTTCAGCTCTTTATGTTTTGAAAGAGCTTCAAAGATTTTGCTCTTTTAAAAATTTCCTACGTTTATATTGGTGGCGGGTTTTTTATGACAGTAGTTTGCAGAGACGAAAAGAAGCCTCAAGGGCTGCAGGCTTGGTTCCCCTAACTGGCTAGCCCATGGGAGCTGAGGTCAGTGGGGCAGGCTTGGCCAGAGCTCCTCCTACTTCCCCATCACTGCTTTGGCTCAGTGAGCAAGGCATATGTTACCCATTAATTGTGTTTTTAAAATCTGGTCTAAGTGATTATTTATTTAGTAAAATGGCCCCCAATTTTTGTTATATGTTGACTATTAGCCTTACTTTTCAATATTGATGCAAACCTTTTATTTGTTTTGGTGAATATTTTAATGGAAATTGAGTGACATCCTTTTTTTTAGGAGTTTTTCTTTCTCTCTTTTTTTTTTTTTTTTTGCAGTTTTTCTTTTTAAATGACAAATCTACTGCTTTTGAATTTGGTTTTTTTGAGTGCACTTTTCAAAGAACTCTCAGTGCTCTGTACAATTACATTAAAAATTATTTGAAGGCAAGGGTCAAATCCTGGACTGCAGATGACTAGTGAAAGAGTTCTTGCTACATTAGGCAACCTCATCCTAATTTTAACTGCAAGACAACTCTCAGTTTCCTCAAGTGAAGAATGAAAGGTGTGCATTGAAGGGTTTAAATCCCTTCTTTTAAGTTTTTCTATCACAATGGCTGCCAAAGAAAAGAAAGAGAATATATTTGAAAGAAAACTATACATTCATAATATTTTATTTTTATTAGCCACAAGAGAAGAAAGAGACTACAATCTGTCTACTGATTCTCAAAGTGTATTCCAGGGAATCTGGGGGAATCAGGGAATCCTCTGAATCCCCTTCAGAGGGTCGACAAGCTGAGAATAACTTTCATAATAGCACTAAGACATTGTTGGTGTTTCTTGCTCTCATTTTCTCACAAGTGTATGATGGAGTTTTTCAGTCTGCATGATGTGCAATAGCACAACAGATTAGTGCATTGAATTTTAACCTCCTTTAAAGCTAAAAATACTGATTCTGAATGCCAGTTCATTATCGGTGATCATCATCTTGTGCAGATACTGATTAAAGTGAATGTTCATGTTCAATCAGAAGTATAGCTTGGCTATTAGCATTAAATCATTCATTCACCCACTTGTTCCCTCTGTAAACATTTACTGAGTACCTACAGTTTGCCAGATACTGTTCTGTTTTGTTCAAAAGGAGTAGACAACAATCCATGCTTGCTTTGAGCTGGGATTCTAATCAAGCATGCCGATAATAAACAGTGAACAAGAAATAATGAAATACATGAATTATGTAGGATGTTGAGGATATACATTCCATACATTCAGGCCAGAAGGCTTTTATGTGTAGGGCATAAGTGGTGAGGCAGCACTGGCATATTTTAGTGACAAGAAGCTAAAAAGGTCGGAGTAGAGTAAGTGAGCGGGCAACTGGGAGGACATAAAGGCAGAGACATGCGGGAAACTAGATGACCTGTTGCCTCACAGCCTGCTGTAGTCCTCTGAGTGAAATAAGAGTAGGGTGTTGAGAAAGAGAATGTACATTTTCTGAAGAAAATTATGTTTTATATTTTATAAGGATCATTCTGGCTTCCACATTGATAACAATACAGGGCTAGAAGCCTGGGAGACATGCTAGGGGCTATTGCTGAAGTCCAGGTGTGGCGTGATGTTGGTGTGGACCAAGATTCAGGTTCAGAGCTAGGGTTTTGAGTCCAGAAGTGGTGAGAAGTGGCTGAATAGTGGCTATGTATTAAGGATAGACATGGCACCATAGTTCATCAAAGGACATTCCAGGTAACACAGAGTAATTGATTATGACTAAATCATCCTGATTTATGTCAGTTCAGTTCAGTTCAGTTCAGTTGCTCAGTCGTGTCCGACTCTTTGTGATCCCATGAATTGCAGCACGCCAGGCCNTCTTTTAATTTCATGGCTGCAGTCACCATCTGCAGTGATTTTGGAGCCCAAAAAAATCAAGTCTGACACTGTTTCCACTGTTTCCCCATCTATTTGCCATGAAGTGATGGGACCGGATGCCATGATCTTTGTTTTCTGAATGTTGAGCTTTAAGCCAGCTTTTTCACTCTCCTCTTTCACTTTCATCAAGAGGCTTTTTAGCTCCTCTTCACTTTCTGCCATAAGGGTGGTGTCATCTGCATATCTGAGGTTATTGATATTTCTCCTGGCAATCTTGATTCCAGCTTGTGTTTCTTCCAGCCCAGCATTTCTCATGATGTACTCTGCATAGAAGTTAAATAAGCAGGGTGACAGTATACAGCCTTGATGTACTCCTTTTCCTATTTGGAACCAGTCTGTTGTTCCATGTCCAGTTCTAACTGTTGCTTCCTGACTTGCATACAGATTTCTCAAGAGGGAGGTCAGGTGGTCTGGTATTCCCATCTCTTTCAGAATTTTCCACAGTTTATTTTGATCCACACAGTCAAAGGTTTTGGCATAGTCAATAAAGCAGAAATAAATGTTTTTCTGGAACTCTCTTTTTCCATGATCCAGTGGATGTTGGCAATTTGATCTCTGGTTCCTCTGCTTTTTCAAGCTGGTAAAACCAGCTTGAACATCAGGGATTTCACGGTTCACATATTGCTGAAGCCTGGCTTGGAGAATTTTGAGCATTACTTTACTAGCATGTGAGATGAGTGCAATTGTGCAGTAGTTTGAACATTCATCCACCCTAAAATAAAAGTGAAATGTCTCCTCTCCATTTGCATTGTCCTACTTTCAGACATGTTCTATTTGGAATCACTTTAAAATAGCTAGTCTGAACGTGATAGGAACTGGTAAATAGCTGTCAATGAATCATCATTATATTATTCATGGATTAAAATGAATGTGTGGCTTAGGGTAACTGAGCTAGATAGTAAATGACTACATGCATGTGATTGCTAACTGATTTAGGAAACATTTCAATCTGATAAACAGCACTTTTCCTAGGACTTTAAATTGGGTTGTCAGCAATTCTTACTCAAATACAAATGAAATTGTCAGCCTTGTCTAGAGGAACATCTATTGGTCAATGTCAAAGACAATAAATACATAATTTAATTGTTAATCTTTGCTCTGAATGCTTTTAAAGGAGAGATCCATGCACATTTGAATTAATGAGCGTATCACTTGAATAGATGACCTATAGTATTAAAAGTAGTATTTAGAATCCCAGGAACTAAACCACTAGGGTTTGAATCCTTACACCATTACTAGCTGTGACTTTCAGCAGATTATTTAACCTCTTTCTTGACTTTCTCTTCTGAGAAAGGACGTGCTACTTCTATTACCACTACACTCTTACTACTACCGCCACCACTCATGCTCTCACTAAGGTCCAGCGAGTTTGTCCCTGTACAGCATTGGTGCAGAGCATAGTAAATGTTAAGTAAGTGCTATTGTTATTATAGGATTTTCTATAATAGTGATTCAGCAGATGTTGGCAATTTGATCTCTGGTTCCTCTGCCTTCTCTAAAACCAGCTTGAACATCTGGAAGTTCATGGTTCACGTATTGCTGAAGCCTGGCTTGGAGAATTTTGAGCATCATTTTGCTAGTCTGTGAGGTGAGTGCAATTGTGTGGCAGTTTGAGCATTCTTTGGCATTGCCTTTCTTTGGGGTTGGAATGAAAACTGACCTTTTCCAGTCCTGTGGCCACTGCTGAGTTTTCCAAANTTTGGGGTTGGAATGAAAACTGACCTTTTCCAGTCCCGTGGCCACTGCTGAGTTTTCCAAATTTGCTGGCATATTGAGTGCAGCACTTTCACAGCATCATCTTTTAGGATTTGAAATAGCTCATCTGGAATTCCATCACCTCCACTAGCTTTGTTCACAGTGATGTTTCCTGATGCCCACGTAACTTTGCATTCCAGGATGTCTGGCTCTAGGTTGGTGATCACACCATTGTGGTGATCTGGGTCATGAAGATCTTTTTTGTATAGTTCTTCTGTGTATTCTTGCCACCTTTTCTTAATATCTTCTGCTTCTGTTAGGTCCATACATGTCTGCCCTTCGTTGTGCCGATCTTTACATGAAATGTTCCCTTGGTATCTCTAATTTTCTTGAAGAAATCTCTAGTCTTTTCGTTTTATTGTTTCCTCTATTTCTTTGCACTGATTACTGAGGAAGGCTTTCTTATCTCATTGCTTTTCTTTGGAAATCTTCAGTCAAATGGGTACATCTTTGTTTTTCTTCTTTGCTTTTCAGTTCTCTTCTTTTCACAGCTATTTGTAAGGCCTCTTCAGACAATGATTTTGCCTTTTTGCATTTCTTTCTCTTGGGGATGGTCTTTATCCCTGTCTCCTGAACAATGTACAAACCTCCATCCATAATTCTTCAGGAACTCTATCAGATCTAGGACCCTAAATCTATTTCTCACTTCCACTGTATAATAATAAAGATTTGGTTTAGGTCATACCTGCATCATCTAATGGTTTTCCCTTCTTTCTTCAATTTAAGTCTGAATTTGGCAATAAGGAGTTCATATCTGAGCCATAGTCAGCTCCTGGTCTTGTTTTTGCTGACTGTATAGAGCTTCTCCATCTTTGGCTACAAAGAATATAATCAATCTGATTTCGGTGTTGACCATCTGGTGATGTCCATGTGTGGAGTCTTCTCTTGTATTGTTGGAAGAGGTTGCTTGCTATGACCAGTGTGTTCTCTTGGCAAAACTCTATTAGCCTTACCCCTGCTTCATTATGTATTCCAAAACAAACACCTGTTACCCTGGGTGTTTCTTGACTTCCTATTTTTGCATTCCAGTCCCCTATAATGAAAGGGACATCTTTTTTGGGTGTTAGTTCTAAAAGGTCTTGTAGAACCGTTTCATAGAACGCTTCATAGAACCATTCAACTTAAGCTTCTTCACCATTACTGGCCAGGGAAAAGACTTAAATTACCATGATATTGAATGGTTTGCCTTGTAAACGAACAGAGATCATTCTTTCGTTTTTGAGATTGCATCCAAGTACTGCATTTTGGAGTCTTTTGTTGACTATGATGGCTACTCCATTTCTCCTAAGGGATTCTTGTAGATATAATGGTCATCTGAGTTAAATTCACTCATTCCAATCCATTTTAGTTTGCTGATTCCTAAAATGTCAAAGTTCACTCTTGCCATCTCCTGTTTGACCACTTCCTATTTGCCTTGAGTCATCAACCTAACGTTCCTGGTTCCTATGCAGCGTTGCTCATTACACCAGTGGACCTTGATTCTATCACCAGTCACATCCACAATTGACTGTTGTTTTTGCTTTGGCTCCATCTCTTCATTCTTTCTGGAGTTATTTCTCTACTGATCTCCAGTAGCATATTGGGCACCTACTGACCTGGGGAGTTCATCTTTCAGTGTCCCATCTTTTTACCTTTTCATACTGTCATGGGGTTCTCAAGGCAAGAATAATAAAGTGGTTTGCCCTTCCCTTTTCCAGTGGACCACATTTTGTCAGAACTCTCCACCATGACCTGTCCATCTTGGGTGGCCCTACATGGCATAGCTTAGTTTCATTGAGTTTGACAAGGCTGTGGTCCATGTGATCAGATTGGTTAGTCTTCTTTGATTGTTGTTTCAGTCTGCCTGCCCTCAGGCTCTCTCTCAGCACCAACCATCTTACTGGGGTTTCTCTTATCTTGGATGTGGGACATCTCTTCACGGCTGTGTGGATCACAATAAACTGTGGAAAATTCTGAAAGAGATGGGAATACCAGACCACCTTACTTGCCTCCTGAGAAATCGGTATGCAGGTCAGGAAGCAACAGTTAGAACTGGACATGGAACGACAGACTGGTTCCAAATAGGAAAAGGAGTCCATCAAGGCTGTATATTGTCACCCTGCTTATTTAACTTATATGCAGAGTACATCATGAAAACCTCTGGGCTGGATGAATCACAAGCCAGAATCAAGATTGCTGGGAAAAATATCGATAACCTCAGATATGCAGATGACACCACCATTATAGCAGAAAATAAAGAAGAACTAAAGAGTCTCTTGATGACAGTGAAAGACGAAAGTGAAAAGTTGGCCTAAAGCTCAACATTCATAAAGCTAAGATCATGGCATTCAGTCACATCACTTCATGGTAAATAGATGGAGGAACAGTGGAAACAGTGGCTGACTATTTTTCTGGGCTCCAAAATCACTGCAGATGGGGACTGCAGCCATGAAATAAAAGACACTTACTCCTTGGAAGGAAAGTTATGACCAACCTAGACAGTAGAATAAAAAGGAAAGACGTTACTTTGCCAACAAAGGTCTCTCTAGTCAAGGTTATGGCTTTTCCAGTAGTCATGTATGGATGTGAGAGTTGGACTATAAAGAAACCTGAGCGCCGAAGAATTGATACTTTAGAACTGTGGTGTTGGAGAAGACTCTTGAGAGTCCCTTGGACTGCAAGGAGATCCAACCAGTCCATCCTAAAGGAGATCAGTTCTGAATATTCATTGGAAGGACTGATGCTGAAGATGACACTCCAATACTTTGGTCACCTCATGGGAAGAGCTGACTCATTGGAAAAGACTCTGATGCTGGGAGGGATTGGGGGCAGGAGGAGAAGGGGTGACAGAGGATGAGATGCTTGGATGGCATCACCGACTCAGTGGTCATGAGCTTGGGTAGACTTTGAGATTTGGTGATGGACAAGGAGGGCTGGAGTGCTGCAGTCCATGGGGTCACAAAGAGTCAGACACGACTGAGAGACTGAACTAAACTGAACTGAATAATAATGTTTCCTTGAATGTTTCAAGGAAAGAATCCTCATTAATACACATTTAACATTAATGTAGTAATGAGTTAATTGCTTCTTCTTTCAGTTACTACTAGTCCCTAATTGTAAAGGACTTCTAGCATCCCAGAGCATTTTGGTACTTACATTTATTGATCTCTGAAAATTTTCTTTATCACTAAGACTATTTTACACATATGTTGGAGAAAAAGTACTATTGCTGTCATAACTCTAGTGGGGTCAAGACAAGTATTTCTTCCATAGGGAAATAAAACCCTTCAGGGAACCTAATTAATGGGGAAAACATATAGGAAAACTTGCAGATAGCAGTAATTTCCTGTCATTCTTTTCTATCTAGCTCCGCATTTGCTTCTCTTTGAAAATACTCTTCCCTCAAACGTTATCATCTCAAAATAATATTTCTAGAGAGAACATTGCTTTACAAAGCAAAAGCAATCTTCTTTATATAAAATTATGTGCAAATTTGTGAAGGTTTTTTTTTTTTGATGGTTGCATAAATATGGTTCACCCAAACAACAAGGAAAACTCTTCCTGAGACCACACATTTGCATATGTTTGAAAATTTTAAATTCCCTGAAGATTCTGCCCTGTGTATTTATAACTGTGTTTCTGCTGTAAATATATACATGTAACATAAAATACGCATTATTTTGACATGTTTATATTTAAGATGTTATTACATATATAGCAATATTATTGAAATTATTCTTGAATAATCAGGAAGGAAAATAGCTAAACAAAAATTATGGTTATGAATGATTAATGCTCTAATATGGGGCCAAAGAAAAATGCAGCACAGTAAAATTGTGATCAGGAAAGAAAACACACCCATCTTACGAGGCCCGCTAATGCAGAACATCATGGTGGGGATCTTCTTTCACTTACTGGTGGTGCCATGAGCCAAAAGATTCCCAGTTTGTTTGAACAAAGACACAGAGGAACTGCTGTTGAGAATCGATTTCAGGCCCTTCAAAAGCCAGGAATTTGGCCTCATGCAGACTGTGGGATTATGAAGGCATATTTTGCAGTGTGGGAATAGCTGTGCACCAGGAAAGGAAATGGACATGAGCACAGTGCTGTCGCTTGTCTTGTGCATTATAATGACTTAGCACACGCTGCTCTGACACACCAGTCATTACAACATCTTGTTCTTTACAAACCTGTCTCTTTTCAATGATTAGGCCCATTTCCAAATGGATTTGAGTTTTAAAATGCAGTAAGTTTAAGTCAACTCAGTGGCAGCATCCAGTCTTTTGTGTTCTCTGAACCTTGGAGGCAGCCTTGGTTCCTCACTCATTTTGTTACTGCCAAGCACTTCTCATTGTGAAAGACTAGAAATCTGACATTGAAGCACATACAGTATTTGCTTTTGCTAGATCATTATCTTTGAAAAAGTCAGTCTCATTTCCAAGAATAGCCATTTCCTCCAGATGCAGGGAAGCCTAAGACTCTCCTGGTATCCTTTAAGTTTTGGCCAACATCCTGGTTTGGGGACTCCATTACATTTAAGAAATGGAGAAAAGAAAGGTGAAAGTGTTTCTGCTAAGACCTCCACAGGTGAAGGTCAAAGACTACTGAGACCTGATCTTACAGCTCTGGCAGGTGTGACATGCAGATCTCAGTGTGAATAACTGATTTACATGGCTATGATTTGAGATCCCCATAATGCATAGCATGTGTATGAAAGATACAAAAACTATTTTTAAATGGAGTAAAAACTAATTGAGATGTTCAAAACGATCACGCCTTAGCATCAGTTCAGTCAGTTCAGTTGCTCAGTTGTGTCCGACTCTTTGTGACCCCATGGACAGCAGCATGCCAGGCCTCCCTGTCCATCTCCAATTCCTGCAGTTCACTCAAACTCATGTCCATTAATTCGGTGATGCCATCCAAACATCTCATCCTCTGTCATCCCCTTCTCCTCCCATCTTCAATCTTTCCCAGCTTAAGGGTCATTTCCAGTGAGTCAGCTCTTCGCATCCAGTGGCCAAAGTATTGAAGTTTTAGCTTTAACATCAATCCTCCCAATGAATATTCAGGACTGATTTCCTTTAGGATGGACTGGTTGGATCTCCTAGCTGTCCAAGGGACTCTCAAGGGTCTTCTCCAACACCACTGTTCAAAAGCAACAATTCTTCAGCACTCAGGTTTCTTTATAGTCCAACTCTCACATCCATACATGACTACTGGAAAAACCATAGCTTTGATTAGATGGACCTTCGTTGGCAAAGTAGTCTCTGCTTTTCAATATGCTGTCTAGGTTGGTCATAACTTTCCTTCCAAGGAGTTAGCGTCTTTTAATTTCATGGCTGCAATCACCATCTGCAGTGATTTTGGAGCCCCCCCAAAATAAAGTCTGTCATTGTTTCCACCTTTTCGCCATCTATTTCCCATGAAGTGATGGGACCAGATGCCATGATCTTAGTTTTCTGAATGTTGAGTTTTAAGCCAACTTTTCACTCTCCTCTTTCACTTTCATCAAGAGGCTCTTAAGTTCCTCTTCACTTTCTGGCATAATGGTGGTGTCATCTGCATATCTGAGGTTATTGATATTTCTCCTGGGAGTCTTAATTCTGGCTTGTGCTTCTTCCAGCCCAGTGTTTCTTATGATGTTCACTGCATAGAAGTTAAATAAGCAGGGTGACAATATACAGTCTTGATGTACTCCATGTACATCAAGAACCAGTCTGTTGTTCAATGCCCAGTTCTAACTGTTGTTTCTTTCTTAACCTGCATACAGATTTCAGGTGGTCTGGTACTCCCATATCTTTAAGAATTTTCCAGAGTTTGTTGTGGTCCACACAGTCAAAGCCTTTGTCATAGTCAATAAAGCAGAAGTAGATATTTTTCTGGAACTCTCTTGCTTTTTTGATGATCCAATGGATGTTGGCAATTTGATCTCTGGTTCTTCTTCCTTTTCTAAAACCAGCTTGAACATCTGGAATTTTATGATTCATGTACTGTTGAAGCCTGGCTTGGAGAATTTTGAGCATTACTTTACTAGCGTATGAGATGAGTGCAATTGTGTGGCAGTTTGAGCCTTCTTTTGCATTGCCTATCTTTGGGATTGGAATGAAAACTGACCTTTTCAAGTCCTATGGCCACTGCTGAGTTTTCCAAATTTGCTGGCATATTGAGTGCAGCCCTTTCACAGCACCATCTTTTAGGATTTGAAACAGCTCATTTGGAATTCCAACATCCCCACTAACTTTGTTCATAGTGATGCTTCCTGATGCCCACTTGACTTTGCATTCCAGGATGTCTGGCTCTAGGTTGGTGATCACACCATTGTGATGATCTGGGTCATGAAGATCTTTTTTGTATAGTTCTTCTGTGTATTCTTGCCACCTCTTCTTAATATTTTCTGCTTCTGTTAGGTCCATACCTTTTTTGTCCTTCATGTGCCTATCTTTGCACGAAATGTTCCCTTGGTATCTCTAATTTTCTTGAAAAGATCCTCTATTTCTTTGCACTGATCACTGAGGAAGGTTTCTTGCTTTCTCTCTTTGGTTTTCCTTTTATTTTTTTTTTTTAAGTTTTATTGAAGTATAGTTCATTTACAATGTTGTGTTACTTTCTGCTGTACATCAAAGTGAGTCGGTTATAACCAACATATATCCAGTCTGTATGGCCACAGAGTATTTAGGTTTTCCTTTTTTTAAATTTAAATTTATTTATTTTAATTGGAGGCTAATTACTTTACAACATTGTATTGGTTTTGCCATACATCAACATGAATCTGCCACGGGTGTACATGTTTTCCCAACCTGAACTCCCCTCCAACCTCCCTCCCCATATCATCCCTCTGGGTCATCCCAGTGCACCAGCCCCAAGCATCCTGTATCCTGCATTGAACTTAGACTGGTGATTCATTTCTTATGATATTATACATGTCTCAGTGCCATTCTCCTTGGTTTTCTTTGGACCTCTGCATTCAAATTGGCATTCTTTCCTTTTCTTCTTTGCTTTGTGCTTCTCTTCTATTCACAGTTATTTGTAAGGCCTCTTCAGACAACCATTTTGTCTTTTTGCATTTCTTTTTCTTGTGGTTGGTCTTGATGCCTAACTCTTGTATAATGCCCTGAACCTCCATCCACAGTTCTTCAGGCACTCTTTCTATCAGATCTAATCCCTTGCATCTATTTCTCACTTCCACTGTATGATTGTAAAGGATTTGATTTAGGTCATACCTGAATCATCTAATGGTTTTCCTTACTTCCTTCAATTTCTGTCTGAATTTGGCAATAAGGAGTTCATGATCTGAGCCACAGTCAGTTCCTGGTCTTGTTTTTGCTGACTGTATAGAGCTTCTCCATCTTTGGCTGCAAAGAATATAATCAATCTGATTTTGGTATTGACCATCTGATGATGTTCATGTGTAGAGTATTCTCTTGTTTTGTTGGAAAAGGGTGCTTGCTATGACCAGTGTATTCTCTTGGTAAAGCTCTATTAGCCTTTGCCCTGTTTCATTTTGTACTTCAAGGCCAAATTTGCCTGTTTCTCCAGGTATTTATTGGCTTCCTACTTTTGCATTCCAATCCCCTATAATGAAAAGCACATCTTTTGGGGGTGTTAGTTCTAGAAGGTCTTGTAGGTCTTCATAAAACCATTGAACTTAAGCTTATCCAGCATTGCTGATCAGGGCATAAACTTGGATTACTGTTATATTGAACGGTTTGCCTTGGAAACAAACAGAGATCATTCTGTCACATTTGAGATTGCATCCAAGTACTGCATTTCAGAATCTTTTGTTGATTATGATGGCTACTCCATTTATCCTATGGGATTCTTGCCCACAGTAGTAGATATAATGATCATCTGAGTTAAATTCACCCATTCCAGTCCAGCTGGAATCAAGATTGCCAGGAGAATTATCAATAACCGCAGATATGCAGATGACACCACCCTTATGGCAGAAAGTGAAGAGGAGCTAAAAAGCCTCTTGATGAAGGTGAAAGAGGAGAGCGAAAAAGTTGGCTTAAAGCTCAACATTCAGAAAACAAAGATCATGGCATTCGGTCCCATCACTTCATGGGAAATAGATGGGGAAACGGTAGAAACAGTGTCAGACTTTATTATTTTTTTGCTCCAAAATCACTGCAGATGGTGATTGCAGCCATGAAATTAAAAGACGCTTACTCCTTGGAAGAAAAGTTATGACCAACCTAGATAGTATATTCAAAAGCAGAGACATTACTTTGCCGACTAAGGTCCATCTAGTCAAGGCTATGGTTTTTCCTGTGGTCATGTATGGATGTGAGAGTTGGACTGTGAAGAAGGCTGAGCCCTGAAGAATTGATGCGTTTGAACTGTGGTGTTGAGAAGACTCTTGAGAGTCCCTTGGACAGATCCAACCAGTCCATTCTGAAGGAGAGCAATCCAGGGATTTCTTTGGAAGGAATGATGCTGAAGCTGAAACTCCAGTACTTTGGCCACCTGATGCGAAGAGTTGATTCATTGGAAAAGACTCTGATGCTGGGAGGGATTGGGGGCAGGAGTAGAAGGGGACGACCCAGGATGAGATGGCTGGATGGCATCATGGACACGATGGATGTGAGTCTGAGTGAACTCCGGGAGATGGTGATGGACAGGGAGGCCTGGCCTGCTGCAACTCATGGGGTCGCAAAGAGTCGGACACGACTGAGCAACTGAACTGAACTGAACTGATTCCTAAAATGTGAAGTTCACTCTTGCCATCTCCTGTTTGACCACTTCCAATTTGCCTTGAGTCATGGACCTAACATTCCAGGTTCATATGCAAAATTGTTTTTTACAGAATTGGACCTTACTTCCATCAACAGTCACATCCACAACTGTGATCCAGTTGTGGATGCATTAGAATACCAGGGACTTTTTTTCTCCCCTCTGTAGAACTTCTTAGACATTGCCAGTATCCAGAGAAGAATTTGTGGTGTTTACCCCAAACCAGAATCCTTTTTGTTTTGTTGAGCATCATGAAGGAAAATGTCCAAGGAATATTCTTTGGGAAACACTGTCATCAGAATGCACAACTGCCCTGGCATTTCTTAAACACTCCTTTGCTGCGGCCCCTTTCTGTTAACTCGTGGGTCTAGAGCAGTAGTTTCCAAGTAGGGTCTCTGCCCACAGCATCAGTAGCACTTATGAATGCGTTAGGAACACAGTTGCACAGACTGCACCACAAAGGAACTGAATCAAAGCTTCCAAGGGCTAGTGCTAGCAAGCTGCATTCTAACAAGCTCCTCAGGTGACCTACTCAAGGCCCTAGGGCAAGTTGGTTTGGGTCCTGACCCAGTCCAGCTAATCGGGGTGGACCACTGTGCCACCAGAGGGAAGCAAAGGGCAGCAGAACAGAGGCAGGCCTGATGGGAAAGCAGAACATTCAACGGGCTCTGGCTAGTGACGTCCCCAGCCAAGTGCAGAGGGAGGTAATCCCCAGGGTGGAGCCAGGATTACTCAGACACTAGGTCAAGCTGGGGACACTGATTGTGGGTGGATCAGTGGAAAAAGAGGGTGAGCAGTTGAAGAGGAAATCAAATTTGACGTAGATGTCCGCTAATCAAGCAAAGAGCATGGTCATGACTGAAGGGTGCATTTGGGACCCAAGTCACACCTGCAACATGTTTTTCCTCAGGGATCACCTTATGAGGCGCATAGCTCAGCTGTATATTTGTGTTTCTAGTTCTTAAGCTTAAAGGTAATATTAGGACAGGGTTTATGCCAGAATATTCTGTCCCCTGATCTCTATGACTGGATCTTTAACTTATCCCTTAGCTTTTTCAACACTAAGAATTATAAAGCCTCTGAAATTCTGCACTCTATATTTAGCAAGTTACCTCTCAAAGTTAAGGTACTACAGGACTTCCCTGGTGGGCCAGTGGCTAAGTCTCTGCACTGTCAGTGCGGGGGCCAGGTTTGATCCCTGGTTAGGGAACTAGATCCCCATGCCACAACTAAAAGCTCACACACCATAACTAGAGAGCCTGTGTGCTGTAACTAAGACCTAGTTCAGTCAAATAAATGAACAAATATTAAAAAAATATAACTAACAAAACCCCCTCAAAACACAAAGTTAAGGTTGTTGTACAGTCATTTGGTCATGTCTGATTCTGTGACCCCCATGGACAGCAGCACACCAGGCTTCCCTATCCTTCATTGTCTCCTGGAGTTTGCTCAAGCTCATGTCCATTTAGTTGATGACTCTATCCAACAATCTCATCCTCTGTCACCCCCTTCTCCTGCCCTAAATCTTTCCCAGCATCAGGGTCTTTTCCAACGAGTTGGCTCTTTGCATCAGTACTGGAACTTCAGCTTTAGCATTAGTCCTTCCAATGAATATTCAGGACTGATTTCCTTTAGGATTGACTGGTTTGATCTCCTTGCTGTCCAAGGGACTTTGAAGAGTCTTGTCCAACACCACAGTTCAAAAGCAACAATTCTTCAGGGCTCAGCCTTCTTCATGATCCAACTCTCATATCTGTACATGATGACTAGGAAACCATAGCTTTGACTATTCAGACCTTTGTTGGTGAAGTGATGTCTCTGCTATTTGTCATAACTTTTCTTCTAAAGAGCAAGCATCTTTTAATTTTATGGCTGCAGTCACTATCTTCTGTGATTCTTGAGCCCAAGAAAATAAAGTCTGTCACTGTTTCCATTGTTCCCCATCTATTTAGCCATGGAATGATGGGACCGGGTGCCATGATCTTTGTTTTTCCAATGTTGAGTTTTAAGCCACCTTTTCAACTCTCCTCTTTCACCTTCATCAGGAGGTTCTTTAGTTCCTTTCCCTTTCTACCATTCAGTTCAGTTCAGTTCAGTCACTCAATCATGTCCGACTCTTTGCGACCCCATGAATCGCAGCACACCAGGCCTCCCTGCCCATCACCAACTCCCGGAGTTCACTCAGACTCACTTCCATCGAGTCGGTGATGCCGTCCAGCCATCTCATCCTCTGTCATCCCCTTCTTATCCTGCCCCCAATCCCTCCCAGCATCAGAGTCTTTTCCAATGAGTCAACATTTTGCATGAGGTGGCCAAGTTATTGGAGTTTCAGCTTTAGCACCAGTCCTTCCAAGGAACACCCAGGACTGATCTCCTTTAGAATGGACTGGTTGGATCTCCTTGCAGCCCAAAGGACTCTCAAGAGTCTTCTCCAACACCACAGTTCAAAAGCATCAATTCTTTGGTGCTCAGCTTTCTTCACAGTCCAACTCTCACATCCATACATGACCACTAGAAAATCCATAGCCTTGACTAGACGGACCTTTGTTGGCAAAGTAATGTCTCCGCTTTTTAATATGCTATCTAGGTTGGTCATAACTTTCCTTCCTAGGGTGGTGCCATTTGCATATTTAAGGATATCAATATTTCTCCTGGCAATCTTGATTCCAGCTTGTGATTCATTCAGCCTGGCATTTCACATGATGCAGTCTGCATAAAAGTTAAATAAGCAGGGTGACAATATACTGCCTTGACATACTCTTTTGCCAATTTTGGACCAGTCCATTATTCCATCTCTGGTTCTAACTGTTATTTCTTGACTTGCACACAAGTTTCGTATAGTCAATAAAGCAGAAATAGATGTTTTTCTGGAATTGCCTTGCTTCCTCTATGATCCAACGGATGTTGACAATTTGATCTCTGGTTCCTCTACCTATTCTAAACCCAGTTCATAAATCTGGAAGTTCTTGGTTCATATACTGCTGAAGCCTAACTTGAAGGATTCTGAGCATATAGTTTGCTAGCCTGTGAAATGAACACAATTGTGCAGTAGTTTGAACATTCTTTGGCATTGCCCTTCTTTGGGATTGGAATGAAAACTGACATTTTCCAGTCCTGTGGCCACTGCTGAGTTTTCCAAATTTGTTGGCATACTGAGTGCAGGACTTTCACAGCATCATCTTTTAGGATTTGAAATAGCTCAACTGGAAATCACCTCTACTAGCTTTGTTTGTAGTGATGCTTCCTAAGGCCAATTTGACTTCACACTCCAGAATGTCTGGCTCTAGGTGGGTGATCACACCATTGTGATTATCTGGGTCATTAAGATCTGTTTTGTATAGTTCTTCTTCATTTAATTTATTTTTAAAATTTATTTATTTTAGTTGGAGGATAATTACTTTACAATATTGTAGTGGTTTTTGCCATACACTGATATGAATCAGCCATGGGTTTCCGTGTGTTCCCCATCCTGAACCCATCTCCCACATCCCTCCCCATCCCATCCCTCTGGGTCATCCCAGGACACCAGCCCTGAGCACCCTGTCTCATACATCAAACCTGGACTGGTGATCTGTTTCATATATGATAATATACATATTTCAATGATATTCTCTCAGATCATCCCATTCTCACCTTCTCTGAAAGAGTCCAAAAGATTGTTCTATACATCTGTGTCTCTTTTTCTGTCATGCATATAGGGTTATCATTACCATTTTTCTAAATTAAAAAAGATGTCCTTTTCATTATAGGGGACTGGAATGCAGAAGTAGGAAGTCAAGAAACACCTGGAGTAACAGGCAAATTTGGCCTTGGAATACAGAATGAAGCAGGGCAAAGGCTAATATAGTTTGCCAAGAGAACACACTGGTCATAGCAAACACCCTCTTTGAACAACACAAGAGAAGTCTCTACACATGGATATCACCAGATGGTCAACACCAAAATCAGATTGATTACCTTCTTTGCAGCCAAAAATGGAGAAGCTCTATCAGTTCAGTTCAGTTGCTCAGTCGTGTCCGACTCTTTGCGACCCCATGAATCGCAGCACGCCAGGCCTCCCTGTCCATCACCATCTCCCGGAGTTCACTCGGACTCACATCCATCGTGTCCGTGATGCCATCCAGCCATCTCATCCTGGGTCGTCCCCTTCTCCTCCTGCCCCCAATCCCTCCCAGCATCAGAGTCTTTTCCAATGAATCAACTCTCGCATCAGGTGTCCAAAGTACTGGAGCTTCAGCTTTAGCATCATTCCTTCCAAAGAAATCGCAGGATTGCTCTCCTTCAGAATGGACTGGTTGGATCTCCTTGCAGTCCAAGGGCCTCTCAAGAGTCTTCTCAACACCACAGTTCAAACGCATCAATTCTTCAGCGCTCAGCCTTCTTCACAGTCCAACTCTCACATCCATACATGACCACAGGAAAAACCATAGCCTTCACTAGACGGACTGCAGTCGGCAAAGTAATGTCTCTGCTTTGGAATATGCTATCTAGGTTGGCCATAA
>SJYQ01004550.1:91398-102295 GCA_006410935.1 Redunca redunca | reverse complement strand
TATGCCAGAGCCTTTGACTGTGTGGATCACAATAAACTGTGGAAAATTGTTCAAGAGATGGCAATACCAGACCACCTGACCTGCCTCTTGAGAAACCTGTATGCAGGTCAGGAAGCAACAGTTAGAACTGGACAGGGAACAACAGACTGGTTCCAAATAGGAAAAGGAGTCCGTCAAGGCTGTATATTGTCACCCTGCTTATTTAACTTCTATGCAGAGTACATCATGAGAAACGCTGGGCTGGAGGAAGCACAAGCTGGAATCAAGATTGCTGGGAGAAATATCAATAACCTCAAATATGCAGATGACACCACCCTTATGGCAGAAATGAAGAGGAGCTAAAAAGCCTCTTGATGAAAGTGAAAGAGGAGTGTGAAAAAGTTGGCTTAAGGCTCAACATTCAGGTAATGAAGATCATGGCATCTGGTTCCATCATTTTATGGGAAATAGATGGGGAAACAGTGGAAACAGTGTCAGACTTTATTTTTCTGGGCTCCAAAATCACTGCAGATGGTGACTGCAGCCATGAAATTAAAAGACACTTACTCCTTGGAGAGGAAGTTATGACCAACCTAGATAGCATATTGAAAAGCGGAGACATTACTTTGCCAACAAAGTTCCGTCTAGTGAAGGCTATGGTTTTTCCTGTGGTCATGTATGGATGTGAGAGTTGGACTGTGAAGAAACCTGAGCGCTGAAGAATTGATGCGTTTGAACGGTGGTGTTGGAGAAGACTCTTGAGAGTCCCTTGGACTGCAAGGAGATCCAACCAGTCCATTCTAAAGCATATCAGTCCTGGGTGTTCTTTGGGAGGAATGATGTTAAAGCTGAAACTCCAGTACTTTGGCACCTCATGTGAAGAGTTGACTCACTGGAAAAGACTGACGCTGGGAGGGATTGCGGGCAGGAGGAGAAGGGGACGACAGAGGATGAGATGGCTATATGTCACCACTGACTCGATAGATGTCAGTTTGAGTGAACTCCAGGAGTTGGTGATGGACAGGGAGGCCTGGCTTGCTGCAATTCATGCGGTCGCAAAGAGTTGGATGTCCGACTCTGTGACTAAGCAACTGAACTGAACTGAATTGATATTGTATTGGTGTTTTTCTTTGTGGCTTATTTCACTCTGCCTAATAGGCTCCAGTTTCATCCACCTCATTAGAACTGATTCAAATGTATTCTTTTTGATGGCTTCGTAATACTCCATTGTGTATACTACCACAGTTTTCTTATCCATATGTCTGCTGATGGACATCTAGTTTACTTCCATGTCCTGGCTGTTATAAACAGTGCTGTAATGAACACTAGGGTACACGTGTCTCTTTCAATTCTGGTTTTCTCGGTGTGTATGCCCAGCAGTGGGATTGCTGGGTCATATGGCAGTCTATTTCCAGTTTTTTAAGGAATCTCCACACTATTCTCCATAGTGGCTGTACTAGTTTGCATTCCCACCAACAGTGTAGAGGGTTTCCTTTTTACACACCCTCTCCAGCATTTATTGTTTGTAGACTTTTGATAGCAGCCATTCTGACTGGCATGAGATGGTACCTCACTGTGGTTTTGATTTACATTTCTCTGATAATGAGTGATGTTGAACATCTTTTCATGTGTTTGTTAGCCATCTGTATGTCTTAGGAGAACTGTCTAGTTAGTTCTTGGCTTATTTTTTGATTGAGTCATTTATTTTTCTGAAATTGAGCTTCAGGAGTTGCTTGTATATTTTTGAGATTTATTCTTTGTCAGTTGCTTCATTTGCTACTATTTTATCCCATTCTGAAGGCTATCTTTTCACCTTGCTTATAATTTCCTTTGTTGTGCAGAAGCTTTTAATTTTAATTAGGTCCAATTTGTTTATTTTTGCTTTTATTTATGATATTCTGGGAGGTGGGTCATGGAGGATCCTGCTTTGATTTATATTCTGTGTATTCATGCCACTTCCTCTTAACACCTTCTCCTTCCCTTAACACCTTCTGCTTCTGTTAGGTCCATACCTTTTCTGTCCTTTATTGTGCCCATCTTTGCATGAAATCTTTCCTTGGTATCTCTAATTTTCTTATAGAGATCTTATAGAGTCTTTCCCATTTTATTGTTTTCCTCTATTTCTTTGCATTGTTCATTTAAGAAGGCTTTCTTATCTCTCCTTGATGGTCTTTGGAACTCTGCTTTCAAATGGGTATATCTTTCCTTTTCTCCTTTGCTTTTTGTTTCACTTCTTTTCTCAGCTAAGTCCTCCTTAGAGAACCATTTTGCCTTTTTGCATTTCTGCCTGCTATTAAAATATTGTTTTTGGCCCAGATCCACCTGTCTACACTCTCCTTTTGTGATTTTTGGGGCCTTGTGAAAATTGTTTCTTCTTTTCCAGTTGGTCTTCCTGGGTTCTGCCCCTGTGGCACTAGAAGGGGACCTGGGAGGCAGAAGGTGAGAAGAGGGGACTCCCTGTGGTGGCTTGTGGGGGATATAATTGTGATGACATGTTCTCCAGGAAACAGAGGTTCACCTTTCTTCAGCTTTCCCTGAAACAGCCTCACTTCTGTCCCCTGAGATCTCAGTCTCTGACCTGGACAGGGTGCCAGACTTGCTCACGTGGTGTCAAGCTCTAAGGGCCACCTTGGCGGGGCTGACAGGACACGAGTCAGTCTGAGGTTTCAGCCTTGGCTGCTACCTGAGTCCCAGGGAGCTTTGAAAAGTTCCAGTGCCCAGACCACCAGGACCTAGAACCTGACTCAGGGATGAGTGCTCTGCCAGTAAGGACACTGCAGCCCCCAGAGCCAGCCCTCTGCAGCCCAGGATGAGACCACCAGCTGGGGCAGTCACTCATGATCCAAGTGAGTGCTGTGTGAGCCACAATCAAAGGCCCTGTGGGCAGTTTTCCTGGGCCTGTTCTGTGCCCATGGATTCCCATTTGGCTAGACCTTTGGGTGAAGAAACCCAGGTTGAAGAGGTAAAAGTTCATTTCAGGGACAGACAATATCACCACACCAGGAGTTTCCAGAAGTATCCATCCCAGCCCCCCTTTTGAAAGACGTCAATCTCAGTGGGCCATGCAGAGGGACATTTGCTGACACCAGGCCAGGCCTCCTGGATGCAAAATGGCAGGATCTCCACCACACTGTGCTAGCTCCAAGCGAGATACAAGTTGTTTTTGGAAAAGAAATGTGTCCCTCATGCATCCAGGTTGAAAAGACAGCCCCAGGCAGGCACTCTGACCCCAGCTGCAGCTCCATCCCACTGGAAGCCTGGCCTTCATCTCCACTCACGGCCCTCCCCAGTCACCCATACTCTTTCAAATGATGTACTGATAAAGGTGGTCCTGGTTGCCTTGTCAATTATTATTTGTGTGAAGATTTGCAGTTTAAAAGCATTTACACATCCACTTTCTATTTGATCCTTTCTCTTGGTCCTCTTGCTTCCCTCTGGGTGTCAGAAAACCGAGCGAGCATGTGACTGACTCTCCCAGGGGTGGATCTGAACCCAGTCTTCTGATCAAATCACTAAGCTTCCAGATGCTCTTGGGTTAATTAATCATAGTTTCTTGCATGCACTTAAGTTTTTTTTTCTTTCCATTGAAATTTTAGTTATTTGAATGGACAGAAAAGGCAAATCAAATGTCTGCTGCCTCCATGTTAGATACAAGATAAATACTTGGTGTAAGATGTATTCCTCCTGTCCAGTCTGGACCAGATAAATTAGCAATATGAGGTTAAAACAGAGTGAGAGTAAATGTAAGAGGTGAAGGCTTGAGGTTGGCTCTGTAAGATGAGAAGACATAGGTGATAACATGGAACACATGTGGGGAGATAAAAATTCAGTAGTCACACCATGGCATGGAGTGGAAGGGACTCTGGCATCTGTATCTCTATACTCCATAATTATAGCAACTATCAGTTACCCTCTACCATGCCTCCAAGCTCCAACAGATAAAGCTAACCTAAATAAAACCAATGTACTCTCTTTTCTACTGTAGCTTCAAAGTAGGTTCTCTGATAGCAGCCTTCAGCCCTCCCAGTCAGATGGCTGGTCCAGAATCCTCCCTTTAGGGAAATTTGGAACTGCTATTGATCAAGCAGGAATATTTGTAAACAGGGACACTGAAGCTGGAATTTGAAACAAGCACTTGGAGAATGCTGGTGAAGGGCCTTAAACTTTCAGAGGGATGTGATGAGGGCTGTGCTTTAGAAGGACTAAAGTTATAGCAGGGAAGGTTTGGGGTGTGATGGAGACTGAAATCACTTAAAGGTGTAAAAAAAATTTCTAGAAGAATCTTGGAAGTTGGAGTATAAACTAGCATGGGGAATTAAGTACAAATAAGAGTGGCTTATCATGGTCACGCAGAGAAGGCCACTGGTTACCTGTGCTGGTAACCAAGGCATTCAGTTTTCTCTTTAAGAAAAAGTCATGTGAACCCACTCTCTACAGTGGCAACAGCATGTAAAGAGTCATTTTTATAAGGATTTTCTTTCAGACTTTAAAGGGGCATTTTGCGTGGTAATGGGATCTTTTAGGTCCTCTTAAGCAGGATGATGGTAGAAACAATACCTCTTGCTTCAGAAAAACTGTAAATCCATTGCTTAGATTACAACTGAGTGTTTCTAAGTTTTGAACTTCTTGCCCAAATTTAAGACCAAATCCTTCTTTGAATACAATGATAGACTGTTATTTCTTTTTCAAGGTTAAGACTGAGAGAACCCTATCCAAATACAATGAGTTGATTTCTATTAAACATACAGTTGCTTTTTCTTTTATTTGAAAAATGTATGTCATCATGTGCATCCTGACCTGCAGAGAAACATGTAGCTTATGTGAGGGGTGCGGATGCAGAGTGGAGACTGCTGGAGAGACACACCATAGAGAGAAGCTTGAATCCCTAGGCTCGTTGGTGACTAGCTGTTCTACTGTCACTCAGACAGTTTAAAAATATAGGTTCACAGAGATCTTGGCTCAGTCAGTCCCTGTTGGATTCTCAGAATCTGTGTTGTAAAAGCTTTGTGGTCAGCTCGAGTGTGCAGACCTTCTAGAGGAGGGTCACCCAGCCACCCAGAATCCCATGGTGACAAAATCCTGCTGAAGAAGCCGGCTCAAAGACTTCTTGAGTTTGTTGATCAAGAAACTGAAACTCTGCTTTCCTACATTTCTTAAGGTCTGTTGAAACCATTTGTTAGTCCAGAATCCAACCTGGCTTTCTGCCGAGGCAAAATTCTGCTTTTTATTCATGTATGTATTCATTCAGCAAATATTTATTTCATGAGATATTTTTTTAAAGATACCATGGCAACTAAGACACACTGATCATGTTTTTCATGGAGTTTACATTCTACTGGGAGAAGATAATCAGAGAGAGAAAAATAAAAGAAATAACCTAAAGGAGATATACAACTCAATGAAGATTTATTTTCAAGGGAAACGTTTACAGAAGCATGTGTTAGTGCAGTATCTCAGTTGGGATAGCCCAGCTCTCACCATCTGAAACTGTAGCGATGAAGGGAGAGCATGGTTACTTCAATTCAGAAAGAAGCAGCGCCAGGGTCCAGCCCCGGTGGATCCAGGGAATTTGAAGGTGGGGACAGCATCAGCGTCTCTGGAAAAATACATAATTAATCACAGATATATAGAGAGATTAGAAACGGATAGTGTAGTAGGAAAATTAGTGGAGAAAAAGAGGCTGAATAACTTGGTTTACATGGAATAGCATCCGTGCTCCAGATGGGAATTCAGCCAGAAAAACGGGAGCAAGAATGAAACGACATGGGGGGATCAGTCTTTCCGGAAACTGATCCGATTTCTTTATTTTGGGGTTTGTTTATATACCTTTTTTTACATATAGGGATGAATACAGAGTCACATGGGGGTCAGCAGTCCTGACCTTTATCAAAATCAGGTGCTTCACATAAATGTAAAAAAAAAAGGTCTTAGGGATTTTACATCATCTTCTGGCCATGAGACCTGCTGACATTTTATGATCCTTTCTTTCTGATAACCAAAAAAACTTATTTCTTCCAAGGGTGTTTTTTCTTAAACCAGGCAGGCACCACCCTCCAAATAAAGTTACATTCCGATAGGGTGAGGGTGTAGTGAGTTACAATCAAGAAAGGAATTTATTTAACCCAAGGTTAACATGATTAATCTTAAAGGTTAATACTTATTTCTCCTATATGCTAGTTATATTCATTATAAGGGCAGGGAACATGGAGATTTAGCAGCAAACATCAACCCAACAAGTGAAAATCCCTTCACCAATGTTCCCCTTAAGATCTATTTAGTCTTAAGATAGTGATAAAGTTACATTTTTACATACCAAGGACACAGTGATTCATAACAAAGTACAGTGATCTATTACAAAAGAGAAAATTCATTAACTCAAAAAGTCTAGTATTGCTAACCTTCAACTACTATATTTCATTTTCTGTATTCCAAATACATTGATCAATATATTCCCAGGTGCCTAAGGATATGGAGGCCTGGCGGCAATCATTGACTGGACAATGAGAAAAGCCCTATGCTAATTAAGACTTTAAAATACTCCAAAACTCTGTGCTGTTTATGGATGTGGTAGTGGCAGGAGTATGGATAATCCTGTCACACAAGCTAGTCTGTCAGCAGAGAGGTTTGACCTGAGACACCCTTGTCACACCCAGGACAGGGAATTAGCAGCAATTATTGACACAACAAATGAAAAACCGTTCACCAATATGATTTCTAATCAACCCACTATACTAATAATTTCCAACTCCCCAAAAGAATTTGCCTTTAGTAAGTCTAAATCATCTCGTGCCTCCCAGGTTGGGAGGCTGTGAACAATCACAGGTGGCCGGATGAACCTATACAGGTGAGCTAGGTAACCTTCAGAGGAGTCCGTAAGCTGAAACACTCTTGTCACGCCCAGGAATTTTTATTGCCTTGAAGCTGTACGTTAACTCCTTCTCCGAGAGAAATGGTTATGGGGGAGAGCCCCCCGTAAAGTCAGAGGTGTAGGTGAGAGCATAAAACAGACTCTGGTTTTGGGTAGATGCAGGAACAGGGGGTTTCCTGAGGCTCGATCATGCCTTTGCGTATGCCGAAGCCTCCTTCCTCATGACCTTTGCCATGGGCGGAGTTCCTCACGCTGGCTCCCTGCAAAGCAGATTCTGTACAGTTGTTCATTTTCAAAGGAACAGTGACCTTAGGTAGAGGGACAGAGCCAGCTACAAACTGGGAAGGATGTGTAGCTAGAACATATGAAGAACTCATACAACTAAATAAGAAGACAAATAACAATAAAATGGGCAAAACATTGAGCTAGTAAGTATATGAAAAGATGTTCAACATCATTACTCATCAGATAAATGCAAGTTAAAATCACTGTTTGCCACTAGAATGGCTAATATTAAAACAAACATCTGACAACGCAGCCAACAGTGAGCATGTGGAGCACCTCCCACTGGGGTGGTGGGAATGCAGACATGACATAACCACACAGAAAGCAGTTTGTCAATTTCTTAGAAAATTAAACACACATTTACCAAAAGACTCAAAAAAAAGTTGTATATCTCCTTTAGGTCACCCACATCTCCAAAATGAAAACTATGTCCACATAAAGACTTAATGTTCATAGTCGCTTTATTTATAATAGCCCTAAACTGAACACAACCCAAATGTCCACCAAGAGGTGAATAAATAAATACAATGTAGCACTAATCAGAAATAAAAATGGAAAAAAAAAACTGTTAATACACACAGTTCTATGAACGAATTTCAAAAGTATTTCCTGAGCAGAAGAAATCAGACATAAATGAAGTCTTAATCCACAGGACAAGATCCTGAAGAGAGGTTATGTGGACAGAGAAGAGAATGAGCCCAATATTAGCTCTAGAGTTGAAAGTCCGCCAGTGCTTGCTTTCAAATCAAGGAGAAAATGATCCAAAAAAAGAGTCTGAGAGGAAACACCCAGAGGAATAGGAGGAAACCAGGGTCTGTGGGCGTTTCGAGGAGGAAGCAGTGTCATCTGTATACACCGCTGCTGAGCCAGCACGGGGACGGGACAACACCAAGTGGGTGCGCTGGTGACCTGGCAAAAGCTGCTGCGGTGGGGACACAGGAAGAAGAGGAAGTGGAAATGTCAGTTCTCACGGCTGTAAGCGAGGCGTTTGCTTTGAAGGATTGCAGAAAATGAAGCAGAAGCTGATGTGGAATCAGGAGAGGTGAACTTTATTACTTGTCCATGTTTTGTGTGTTTGTTCATTTTAGGATGGGAGACACCATTCTGTAGATCGGGATGATCTGGTGTAGAGAGAGAAAAGGAAGCAGATGACTCAGAAGAGAATAATTGCAGAAGAAAATGGATGAGAATTGCAACAATTTGAGGTTATTGAAAAAATATATTTCCTGTTGATTTATTAATTGCCAATTACTTACTTGTAATTAAAAGTATTGCACCAAAAATCCCTTCATCTCTCATCTACCAGGAAATTGGAATCCCAGGTCTGCTTGGAGTATTTGTTCTGTAAACACCATTTTAATTTCATTTGTTGAGACAGTCTTAGTTTATTGCCAGGGTCCAGCCCCGGTGGATCTAGGGAATTCAACGGGTGGATGGAGTCAGCGAGGAGAGATTTATTTAATTAGAAATATAAGATTAGATTAGGAAAGAATAGTGTAGTAGGAAAAATAGTGGAGAAAAGAGGCTGAATAACTTGGTTTACGCAGAGAGCTAATAAAACCTTGAGACAAGAGGTTTGTACCATCTACATTAGGCCACCGGTGCCCACTTGAATGGCGGAGGGTGCCCCGCCTTGGGCTCCCTCTCATGTGGGTCTTAGAAGCCAGGGCAAGTAAGTAGACATGGCGAGCCTCCACGCCCCAGATGGGAATTCAGCCAGAAAATAGAATAAAGAAGACACGGGAAGACCAAACTGCTTTGGTGAGCGAGGCCCAATAACTTTATTTTCAAAAGGACTCTTATACCTTTCCCATAAATGATGTTGTGTACATTATCTTCTGGCCTTGGAGGCCTGTGAACATTTTAAGACCCTCTTTTGATAAAGGCTGCTCAACCAGAAAACTTATTTTCCCTTGAAGTGTTTTTTGTTTATATTTCTAATCTATGTCAGCCTCAGAAAGTATCAAAGTTACATTTCCATGAAGCAAAGGTGCAGTAAGTTACAACAAAGAAAGAACCAATTAGCTCAAAAGTCTGATGTGGTTAGTTTCAAGGCTACATTTGTTTTTTCTTACATTCTAACTATGTTAACAAATGTATTCCCAGGTGCACAGTGGATAAGAGATATGGGAACTTAGCAACAAGCATTGGCTCAACAGTGAAATCTTACACCAGCACTACTCTAATAACTTTTTAACTCTTTGAAAGGCTCTATCTTTTAGGCTTCCCTCACAGTTGGGAGGGTGTAAAAAATCACATGTGTAGTTGTAAAAGTCCTGGTAAGGCAAGTTAGAGAGCCATCAGAAGGGTTTGCTCTGAAACACTCCTTTTGTATGCAGGAGACCAGTTGGAGCTCTAAGTTAACTTTTTCCAGAGAAAGGTGGTGGGAATAGCCCCCTGTTATGTCAGAAGAGTGGAAAGCACAGTACAATAAAGCAGGCAGACTCTGGTTTTGGGGGTAGATGCTCAGGAAAATTCAAGGGTATCCCTGAGGCCTGATCTCAGCCTTTGCCTTTTGCCAGGCCCCCTTCCTCATGACCTTTGCCACAGGTGGGATTCCCCATGCTGGCTCCCGGCAGTTTATATTCTGCTATACACATATATCGGAGAAGGCAATGGCACCCCACTCCAGTACTCTTGCCTGGAAAATCCCATGGACGGAGGAGCCTGGTGGGCTGCAGTCCATGGGATCACTAAGAGTCAGACATGACTGTGCAACTTCACTTTCACTTTTCACTTTCATGCATTGGAGAAGGAAATGACACCCCACTCCAGTGTTCTTGCATGGAGAATTCTAGGGATGGGGGAGCCTGGTGGACTGCCATCTATAGGGTTGCACAGAGTTGGACACGACTGAAGCGACTTAGCAGCAGCATACATATATATGGTATATACATATATTACATACATTACTATTATATGAGTATCAGACACCAAATAACAGGTCCTTTCAAAATTAAAATGTCTTCATCTAGAAAGGTAATGACTTTCCAGGCCACTAGAATGTTTTAGTGTTCTATAAGGGACTTTGAATATTGCATGAAGAAACATGAAACTGTCATCATATTTTACCTGGGAACAAGTAAGAGCAAGAGAGTCACAAAATTAATTAAATGAGAGTGCTCTTGGAGCAACAGAGAAGAAAATTAGCAGAGAAGTAAGCAGAAAATGCTTTTCTCAAGGCAAAGGGCAGATAATCATACAAAGATAAGTTTTATTAAAACTAGGAGACTGTCATGCTCATGCATACAACAATATTAGCAATGATCACTTGTACAGCATTTTATGCAATGGTCTAAATGCAACAAAATTGGAAATTAACAATTAAACATTAAAAATAGGAAAAGCAAGCAAAAACAAATTTAAATGACAAACTAGAGTAAACATAAGGTCCACAAAAAGATAATAAACTTATAAAGGCTGTAGCAAATTAAAGAAATGAAACCAACAATTTTTAATGAATAAAAAGTATGAAGTTGTTCATTAAAAAATAAATACAAATAGATATCAAAATACAAAAAAATAGTAGTAAAATTATGACAAAATAAAAATAAAATGAACAACTTTAAAAAAATCTTCATTGTGGACATGAGTAGACAGAAAAACCATTCTTGTCTCCTACTAATAAAAGTATAACTTTGTGTGATTTATCAGTAGGACTAATCGTTAAATCAATCAAAAGCTTTAAAATGCACTTAAAAATTGACTCAATAATTCAACTCACAGAATTTTCCTAGACAAATAATTAGAGAAATTCATAATGAT
>SJYQ01004550.1:74445-90015 GCA_006410935.1 Redunca redunca | reverse complement strand
ATTCAAAAGCAGAGACATTACTTTGCCGACTAAGGTCTGTCTAGTCAAGGCTATGGTTTTTCCTGTAGTCATGTATTGATGTGAGAGTTGGACTGTGAAGAAGGCTGAGCACCAAAGAATTGGTGCTTTTGAACTATGGTGTTGGACCGTAAGGAGATCCAACCAGTCCATTCTGAAGGAGATCAACCCTGGGATTTCTTTGGAAGGAATGATGCTACAGCTGAAACTCCAGTACTTTGGCCACCTCATGCAAAGAGTTGACTCATTGAAAAAGACTCTGATGCTGGGAGTGGTAGGGGGCAGGAGGAGAAGGGGACGACAAGGATGAGATGGCTGGATGGCATCGCTGACTCAATGGACACGAGTCTGATTGAACTCCAGGAGCTGATGATGGACAGGGAGGCCTGGCATGCTGCGATTCATGGGGTCGCAAAGAGTCGGACACGACTAATCGACTGAACTGAACTGAACTGAACCTCAAACACTGCAGAAATACAATATTTTAAAACAATTTTCCTTTTCCATTTTAGGATGGCAGAATTTTAACCTTAAATTTCACCAGAATTCATCAGGATTGTGTCTAATTCTATGGCATTTACCAAATGCCACAGTGTTACTCTTCATTCATTTATTTATGCACCTTCTGTTGCATTACAGGCATCGGCAGTGTGCCCAGCCCTCCATATGACCCCTGATTTGGGCAGCTGATCGAGTGTGGGGCTGTGTGTCCTTCCTGTCTTCATGAACTCTTGGGTTTGGTGGCTGACTGCCACTTCACACTAGTCCTGTGTGCTTGGGAATTATTCCATTTTTCTGGGGGTCTCACTGTCTCTCCAGGAACTCTTGCATGTCTCAGCTCTGCAAATCAGATGAGGTTTCCATCTCCTGCTTGCGACATGGTCTGGGGAGCAGTGAGTGTCTCACTTTTGCTAAGATCTACTGGTATTTTCATTCTCACAGTTTCCCTTCTAACATTATACTTCTCCAAAGCTTGGGTTAGTAATTTCCTTATCATCTCATAAGAGCACTGCTAAAATAATCCAATTTTTCTCTTTTTAGCTACTGCATACCTTTCCTTAGAGCACAGATGTCCTGGATGCACAAATGTGGGAGATGGCTAAGGGAAATGCTGAGAGAATGTTTCATATTTCAAAAATAGTTTTATACAAAAGATGTAACCAAGATAGCCAGGCTAGAAAACTGGAGTAGACACCACTTAGAGATGCAGACCATTCCTCTGTTCCCTGCTCTGAACTCTGTCTGACAGCCATGTCTTTGTTAAGTAATCCTACCTTCATATCACAGTCAAACAGGATCATCTGATTTTGTGCCGGGAATGTCTAATTTGGGGCTGAGGACCTAGAGACCTACCGACACGTACAGCAGATGTTGCTGGCCCCAGGTTGCTTTGGAACCTTGCTGTCAGGACCTCAGTGCCTCCTTGTCTTCCTTCCTCAAGCCTTGGTTATTGAGCTCTTCCCTGGGTTCTGTGAGATATCTCAGTCTTTTTCCAATAAAATTTCCTTTTGTCAAGCCAGTGTTAGTTTCTATTATTCGCCATGTAAACAGGTTTAATTTAAAAAGTCACAGAACCACCTAAGATCTGAATACAGAAAAAAAAATCTTAAATGAAATATTAGAGGTATTAACTGAATTGGGAATTTGGAGTTAACTTGGTGTCAATTTATTTTTGCCTGATTTATCCCCTACTAAACTCCCATTGGAGATGGGTATGGCAACTCACTTCAGTATTCTTGCCTAGAGAGTCCCATGGATGGAGGAGCCTGGCAGGCTATAGTCCACAGGGTTGCAAAGAGTCGGACATGACTGAAGCAGCTTAGCATACACAAACATGCACAAAGTCCCATGAGAAGATGTATGGCCATGAACATATACAAGAGAAAAATTGGAGATTATTATAAGCAAGAATCAGATAAATTTTAAAAACTGTGTTATCAATGAGGATACACAGAAAAATACATTTTTGAAGTATACATTGGATTCTGTGAACCAATAAAAGGTGGAGGGTAGCAAAGCTGGTAGGGAAAATTGTTAGTATTTTCCTAAAGGCTCAGATGGTAAAGAATTTGTGTGCAAGGCAGGAGACTCAGGTTTGATTCCTGGGTTGGGAAGTTCCCCTGGAGAAGGGATAGGCTACCCACTCCAGTATTCTTGGCTTTCCCTGGTGGTTCAGACAGTAAAGAATTTGCCTGCAATGCATGAGACCTGGGTTTGATCCCTGGGTTGGGAAGATCCCCTGGAGGAGGGCATGACAACTCACTCCAGTATTCTTGCCTGGAGAAGCCCCATAGACAGAGGGATCTGGAGGGCTATAATCCATGGGGTCTCAAAGAGTTAGACACGACTGAGTGACTAAGCACAGCACAGCACATAGTTGGTAATAACCATAATAGAAATAATTATACTATTGTAATTATATATATACATATATTTACCCACAGGGAGAGAGAGAGACAGGGAGAGGGAGAACACTTATTCTGTGTCAAATAAGAATTAAGCACTCTACTTTCAGAGCCTTATAGCTCACAATGATTGTGATAAGACTATCTCTGTTTTAAAAATGAGTGCACACATAGTTCCCTGCTCAAGTGTAGACAGTCACTGAACACTTGAGCTGATCTGAATCCAGGGCAGGCCATGGCATTAATCATTGCCACTTGCAGGAAGAGTTCTCAGTGCAGAATGCATCTAAATGAAAGCTCTAGCCTGCAATCTGAAGAAAGCCCCCATCCCACAATCCTGCACACACCCTGAATACATAAATCTGCAGGGACAACTCCTGTGGTTTGTGCAGTAGGCGCAGGAGGGCACCGTGAAGAGGACCACTACTCGGGATAGAACTCCAAAAGCAGTGTGCACTATATGTCAATAAATCAGAACACCATTTACAGCAACTGACCCAGCGCATATTCATTACTTGCTGGCTTCTTGCAGAGAAAGATAATTCAATAAGGTTTTATTTTTTCTAAGAGTCTACATTATGAAATATTTTAAAGGCTGCCAGGCAGTAGGTTCAATAAATCTCTAATTCAAAGGGTGGGTATAACTTTCTTTGTATTCCGTGTAAATAAACGAAATACCATTTCCCAGTTCTTCATGGAAAACGACTTTTCCCTGCTTCCTTGAAACCAGCAGACAATTGAGAACACCATTTACAGTCACTTGGTGCCTTAGCAAGAGCCAAGATTTAAAGTCCAGTGCACACGCGCTCTCTTTCTGCCCAAAGGAGGCAGAAAGGTGCACCGCTCTGTTCTGTTCCTCCTCAAAAACGTGTTTACACGGAGAACTGTGTGCAACGAGAGAGGTCACTCCACCATTTGGCCTCTTCCTCTGTTTGGTGATGGGAGGCAGCAGGGGCCCAGGTTCTCACGAGCAGCAGCAGCAGGGTAATCCTCACGGGGGCTGCACAGGCTGACTAAAAGCAGATGAGGCACCAGCATCCCCACGCAGCCCTGCGAGCCATCCTCAGCGCATGGGCAATGGGGTTTCCTGCACCAAGACAGCAGTGAGGGAAAATAAGGAGGCATCTTTCTTTCAACACGTTAACAAAAGCGCAGGATTTGATGGGGCAGCTGAGAGTCAAGGTCATTCACTTTTGAAAAAGTGGCTTTTTAAAGGTGAATTCGAACATCTGGAAATATCTTTTTAAATAAATCACTTCTGATCTGAAGCACTAAGTGGCGATTTTTTTGGCAACTGTTATATCAGGGTTTCTGAGAAATGAACTCCTGGCAAACGATGAGTTTAATGTTCCCCTTATGAGCTCAGCACATAATTCTTTGTATTCTTAGCCTGATTGTTCTTGAATGGTTTCAGGAGTTCTGCCTGGCAGGAAATGAGTTTAGGGTGAAGTGGAGACACAGGTCTTGCAGCTTCTCAGAGCAGACGTGTCAGTCGATACTCATGTGTTTATCTGCATGGAGTCATGAAGCTTTACAGGAAATTGTTTTCACATACGTGGTTAAGAATCTCATTCCCACAAAACCACAGACCAAATCTGTGAAAAATCATATCCGATGAGAGTAGAGAAACTCTACAAAGTGAAACGGGAAAACGCTAAAATGGAACTAAACACACACTTTTTTTTTTTTTTAATTTGAAAAAAAGTGGAATAATTGTGTCAAGACCTCACAGGATGGAAACCTCTTCTTTGCAAAAAAAAAACTTCCTGTTTTGAACTTTCATAATGTTCCTTGCACTTTCATTACGTTTCTGTGTATATACAAAGTGTGATTTTTACTCATTCTGTATATTTACAGTAGAAGGCACAATTTCTGCGTGTGTGTAAGGAGGAAAAAACAATGAGAAATAAACTGATAATTATAATTACACTAATAGTGATAATAAAATATGTTAACCTTAGTACACCCTTGAAAATGTACAAATGAACAAACGAACTAGGGGCTTCTGAGAGATACTGAAGCACACTTTATTAAGTTCATTTGTTTATCTTTTATTTTGTATATGTATCTTATTTTATTAATAGCTCTTTAGGAGACCTTAGAGAATTCTTTAGACTGACATTCTGGGACTTCCTCTGATCAACAAGAATTATAGACGTTTTCCTATCTGTGTAGGGGCTTTTCTCCAGGGATTCATGCTGTTGTTTTGGTGGCCTCACTTTGAATTGGAAAGAAAATATTTAGAGATGGATAAGAGCTCACTTTTTTTTAGGAAGAAGGAGACATTTCCCCAAACTTGGCAATAGCTGTTAGGCATGTGTGAGGAAGTGAAATAATCTTTTACGGCTTATGCATCCCTGTAAGAGACAAAATGACAGTCTGTTCTAGTAAAAAGTGGCAGGTGGGACCACTCCATCACCTCCAAAGACCATTAAACCAAATACCATTAAAACCGAGTCAAAAATCTATTTTAATACATAAGAGAAAAAAATGATTTTGATATGGTCTCTTTCACACTCAGGTGAGTGTGTTAGCCAATTTTATGGTTCTAAAACATGGATCCTTGGGCCCCCTTCCTAGAGTTCTGATTCAGTAGCCGTGGGGTGGGGCCTACATCTGCACTTCCAACAAACTCCCAGGGCATCCTGAAGGGGCTTACCTCTGAAGGGTAATGGAATAAAGTGTTGGTGATCATGTTGTTATCTGTTTTGCTTGGGATGATTGATTTCCTCTCTCTCTAGTTACTAGCTACTTCCTTGAAAATCTACATCAATAAAAACATTAACTAGCATTTACTGAATGCTGAAATGAAGGATATCTAAGTTACTTGGAATGAACATTAAATTTAGCCAAGACAGAACCATGCATGCATGCGCATTCCTGTCTGACACTTTGCGATCCTGTGAGCTGTAGCCTCCCAGGCTCCTCTGTCCATGGATTTTCTAGACAAGAATACTAGAAAGAAAGAAAGAAAGTGAAGTCACTCAGTCGTGTCTGACTTTTTGTGACCTCATGGACTCTAGCCTACCAGGCTCCTCTGTCCATGGGATTTTCCAGGCAAGAATACTGGAGTGGTTTGCCATTTCCTTCTCCAGGAGATCTTCCTGACCCAGGGATTGAACCCGGGTTTCCTGCATTGTAGGCAGAGGCAGATGCTTTACCATCTGAGCCACCAGGGAAGTGGGTTGCTATTTCCTCTTCCAGGGGATCTCCCTGACCCAGGGATTAAACCCACGTCTCCTGTGTCTTCTGCATTGGCTGGTGGATTCTTTACCACTATGCCACCTGGCAAGCCCTGCCAAGATAGAAGGGATATCACAATAAATTTATAATGCTCAGTTCAAGATTTAAAAATCTTGGAGGGAAAAAGCATCTTCTTGGCCATTGCACAATCCTCTCATTCTGTCACATCCTACATCAACCCACCATCAAGACCTGTTGGCCCTGCTTCCAATATGCCCAGAATCTGCCCCTTTTTCAGCATTCCACCTTTGTCAAGCCCACTTACGACATTCGAAGAGAGACTCACAAACTTACATCTAAATATTTTAAAGTTATAAATAAAATTAACAAGCCATTAAACTTAAGAAAGTTTCTTTCTTGAGCAATACATCTTCCAGAGTTCATAGAAGTCCAAGGCTCCTTGAATCTATGTGATAGAATGTCATTGGGTAAGCCTGGGCTGACCAGCTTCCCTTCCCACCTTGGTCCCACATGCACACATGGGGACACACATGGACATACACGAACTCCATCCACACACTGTCCCAACAGCTGCCCCAGTCACCAGCAGGCTCCAAGCATGCAGGCCATCTGTGTGTTCTTCCTATGTTGCGGTTGTTGCTACAGAAAAGTTTGTTTCTTTCATCTTATTTCACATGTTCAGTTTGCTATTGTTGTTGCTCAATAACGTCCAACTCTTTGTCACCCCATGGACTGCAGTATGCCAGGTTTCCATGTCCTTCACCATCTCCTGGAGTTTGCTCAAACTCATGTCCATCGAGTTGGTGATGCCTTCCAACCATCTCATCTTCTGTCATCCCCTTCTCCTCCTGCCTTCAGTCTTTCCCAGCATCAAGGTCTTTTCCAATGAATCAGTTCTTCACATCAGGTGGCCAAAGTATTGGAGCTTTAACATCAGCATCAGCCCCTCCAATGAATATTCAGGATTGATTTCCTTTAGAATGGACTGGTTGGATCTCCTTGCAGTCCAAGGGAGTCTCAAGAGTCTTCTCCAACACCACAGCTGAAAAACATCAATTCTTTGGTGTTCAGCCTTCTTTATGGTCCAACTCTCACATCCATGCATGACTACTGGAAACATGACATCACATCCATACATGACTACTAACGGGGAGAAGCTCCTGTAAGATGTTTGATGCAGGTGGGGTGAGGGGTTCAAGGGCACAGAGAAACTCAAGTCTACCCCCCCTGCAGGACTTCCTGTCTCTTCTTCTCAGGGACCGATGCTCTTGCCATGTCCAGCCTCTAAACTGGGATCCTGCCGCTTCTGTTTCTCACCTTATTTTATGGGCTTATTTTAGGAAAAGAGCAATGCTCTGAATTTGTGAAGTATTTATATCTCTCCTAAAATCTTCAAAGTTGGGCTGGGGGGAAAGAGGTGGTCATGTTATTTTCATCTCTTCCACACAAACATGTTAAATAATGAATGTTTGTAGTCAGGTATTGGAGATGAAACCATTAAACAGCAATACCTTCAAACTACTCTGATAGTGGTGGGAAACTGAATGTCACTATACAAGAAGTATTGTGACAATCTTATTCTGACAACTCTATTTCAAGATCAGATTTACTCAAAAGACATTAAAACATCCACCCTTGCACCCTGTCAGGATGATGGAGAAGATACAGGAAGGGGTGCCCTTAGATTACAGACATGGACCTCACCACAGCAGAACACAAATCTACTCGACCAGCACATTAATGACCTCATTTCGAGAGAACACAAAGCCTTCCTGAAGGTAGTATTCATAAAGCTTACTCTAAATGGATCTCTGGGGAGGAATGTAGATAGGCAAAGACTAAGGACTTTCTACAGATATTTCCCAAATTTTTCAGTTTTCCTTACTAAGTCAAGTGTTAAAACAAGCAAACCTCCCAGGGCATATGTCTGAATGGATTAGCAAGATCCTCCCACCTCATGGAATCCTTAACTTGGGACATCCAAGGAGGCATGGCCAGGTAAGCAGCACGTCTTCAGGAATGTCCTCTTACCAAAGCTGTGCAACCTGGTGTTCTGTACACCCTAGCACAGTGCCCATCAGCGAGCATTTTAATTAGACTGTGGTACTCCATGCAGCATCTTGAGATGGGCAAAATAAACCTTTACTGTGGAAGCTGGAAGAAGGTGCAGACTCGTTTCTTTGACAATTCTAAGAATGTAGAAAAATAAAATGCAAAAAAAAGAAATCCTGTTTCTATTGTGATTTGCTGTGATATTCAAGTCACAAAGAGTTTATCAGAAACACTCCCAAGGAGAGATTGGTTTGTCTCAGGACACCAAAATGAGGGAGAGAAGGGCTCAGTTGAACGCTGTTAATGGGCATCTTGGGTGGGACACCATGCCCAGGGTCATGGAGCCCACTCTCACTAGCTCCCGAGTACCAATTGTCAATACCCAGGAATTCTGAGTGAGTTGTTAAGCTGTCTGTAGTTTGATCCAACACCACAGAAATCAGCAAATGCTACAAACTGAGCTCTTCTTCTTCTTTTTTATAATTTCCAAAAACTCATGTTTTCATATGAACCAATACCTTAACAGTAGCACCATGACTTTTCTCCCCTAGAAAGCAATGAGCTACAATGATTTGAAGTGAATAATTGGATGTAGTTTAGATATGAAAGACAGCTTGCCTTTCATCCTGCTGCTTCAAGGACTAAAAGTACACAGTCTGATATATTTTTGTACTTATTGTACCAGATTAGATTTATCTACATATTTTAGTTAATACTAGTAATTTCACATTATTCAAGTGCACAATACTTTATGATGAAATAGACCTACCCATTATCACATTTTAAATGGTATTTTTTCATTTGATGATTCTCAACCACTTATTTTAAAAACTGCCCATTTACACTATGGCATCAAATTCCAGGAGAATAAATGTAAAAGTTAGAGAATTATTATGGGTTGATCACATTTTTTAAGGGGGGTAAAAGAAAAGGAATAAATATATCAATCCCATCACCTTCAGTTTATCCAGCACAGGACAAAAATACCATAAGAATTTTGGAAAGTTGCCTGGTAATATTTTCAAGTCTATAGATCTGATTATTCAAATCTTACTGTTGAACTGAATCATGAAATTGGATTGTAATTGTATTATGAAAGATCCATTCTGTGTATTTTTACAGATTATTTCCAAATTATGGTAATAGCTTCAGCATGAATCAATGTTTTATTTCCTATTATTTCAGAAAAACCTTTTTATGAATCTATGCTTCCAAAGTTCATCCAGTACAGAAGGAGCAGGAAAGCAGCAAGCCCAAACAGAACTGAATTAGAAGAGAAAGTTAGAAAGGATTCCATCAAAGTTGCAGAAAGTCTTTGTCCACTTCCTAGCAGCTCAGACTCAGTGAGGAGCAAGAGGGCACAGACCCAATGGAGCAGAAGGCCAACTAGGAGTCAGGGAAGGAATGAGGGACTTACTTACCAGGCAGCAGCTTCCCAGCTGAGATGCGATCCAGTAAAGGACAAGAATTTGCTGCTGAATCACCTATAGGTTGTGAAGGCTGCAGCCCCCACAGGCAGCTGAGTGTAAGATAGATTTAACATAGAGAGGGAATTTGGCCATGAAAGCATGTACAGAAGTTTTTCCCACTTCTCATTTCACAAGTTATCCTGATCAGATAGACCTGGGATTTAAAAAGCCAGTACTCAGAGGGAAGCTGCGGTCAAAAACATAAAAATTTTGCATAATTTACAGACTTTGTAATATCAGTAAGGACCCTAGGCCTGAGGACCATATAAAGATGTAGAATAATTATCTTAGCAAGAAAAGTATAGAAAAGAAATAGAGGAAAACAATAGAAAGGGAAATACTAGAGATCTCCTCAAGAAAATTAGAGATATTAAGGGAATATTGCATGCAAAGATGAGCACAATAAAGGACATAAATAGTATGTATCTAACAGAAGCAGAATATATCAAGAAGTGGCAAGAATACACAGAAGAACTATACAAAAAAGATTTTAATGACCTAGATAGCTACGATGGTGTGATCACTCACTGGGAGCCAGATATCCTGGAGTGTGAGGTCAGATGGGCCTTATGAAGCAACACTATGAACAAAGCTAGCAGAGGTGATGGAACTCCAGTTGAGCTGTTTCAAATCCTAAAAGATGATGCTGTGAAAGTGCTACACTGAATATGCCAGCAAATTTGGAAAACTCAGGAGTGGCCACAGGACTGGAAAAGGTCAGTTTTCATTCTAATCCCAAAGAAAGCCAAAAGAATGCTCAAACTACCACACAATTGCACTCATCTCACATGCTAGCAAAGTAATGCTCAAAATTCTCCAAGTGATGCTTCAACAGTATGAGAACTGAGAACTTCCAGATGTTCAAGCTGGATTTAGAAAAGGCAGAGGAACCAGAGATCAAATTGCCAACACCTATTGGATCATAGAGAAAGCAAGAGAATTCCAGAAAAACACCTATTTCTGCTTCACTGACCCTTTGAAAGTGTGAATCACAACAAACTGTAGATAATTCTTAGAGATGGGAATACAAGACCACCTGACCTGCCTCCTGAGAAATCTCCATGCAGGTCAAGAAGCAACATTTAGAACCAGACATGGAACATTGAACTGCTTCCAAACTGGGAAAGGAGTACCACAAGGCTGTATATTGTCACCTTGCTTATTTAACTTAAGTGCAATACTAGGCTGATGAAGCACAAGCTGGACTCAAGATTGCTGGGAAAAATATCAATAACTTCAGATATTAAGATGACACCACCCTTATGCCAGAAAGTGAAGAACTAAAGAGCCTCTTGATGAAAGTGAAAGAAGAGAGTGAAAATGCTGGTTTAAAACTCAGCATTCAGAAAACTAAGATCATAGCATCTGGTCCCATCACTTCATGGCAAATAGATGGGGAAACAATGGAAACAATGACAGACTATATTTTCTTGGTCTCCAAAATCACTGCAGATGGTGATTGCAGCCATGAAATCAAAAGATGCTTGCTTTTTGGAAGAAAAGTTGTGACCAACTTGACAGCATATTAAGAAGCAGAGACACTACTTTGATGACACATGTCTGCCTAGTCAAAGGTATGGTTTTTCCAATAGTCGTATGGATGTGAGAGATGGACCATAAAGAAGGTTGAGGAGTGAAGAATTAATGCCTTTGTACTGTGGTGTTGGAGGAGACTCTTGAAAGTCCTTTGTACTGCAAGGAGACAAAACCAATCAATCTTAATGGAAATCAGCCCTGAATATTCATTGGAAGGACTGATGCTGAAGCTGAAACTCCAGTACTCTGGCCACCTGATGGGAAGAAATGACTAATTAGAAAAGACCCTGTTGCTGGGAAAGATTGATGGCATCACCAACTTGATGAACATGAGTTTGAGCAAGCTCTGGGAGATGGACAGAGAAGCCCAGCCTGCTGCAGTCCATGGGGTCACAAAGAGTCAGACTTGACTGAGCAACTGAACTGAACTGAACTAGGACTTCCCTTTTGGTCCAGTGGTTACGAATTTTCCTGCCAACATGAAGGACACAGGTTCAATTCTTAGTCTGGGAAGATTCCACATGCCACAGGGCAGCTAAGCCCATGTGTAACAACTATTGTGTTTATGCTCTAGAGCCCATAATCTCTACCCATTACTTCTGAGTCTGCAAGTCTAGATCCTGTGCTCTGTAACAGGAGAAGCCACCACAGTGAGAAGTCCACACATCACAACTAGAGAGTAGCCCCCACTTTCTGTGATAAGAATGAGCCATCATGCAGCAACTGAGACCCAGCACAGCCAAAATTAAAAATAGATTAAATTTTCAAAAAAGCATAAATCTTAGACTGAGCAAAGGGCATCAGGACGCTAGTTACAGTCCAACAGTGACTGTAATAATTATTATTCAAGTATTATTAGGTTAATTATTCAAGTATTTTATTCCTGGCAGAAATCTCTACATACCGAGTAATGTCTGAAAGAATATTCCAAAGTTAATCTGGGGGAAAAATTTGAGCTATGTTTAGGTGCAAGGGAAGTTGCAGTAAGGGACTGGAGCAAAGAAGAACAAACACAAATGTGAAGAGATGCTCAGAAAAGCCTCCACAGTGGGGCCTCCTCCTGTGTGGACTATCAGCTGAAGTTTACTGTGCTCTGTTCTCTGATGGGGAATCTTAGTTTGATTTCAAGGGTTTTTTTAATTCTTATAAACTGTTTCCAATGTGCTCAGGCCACATCACACTATGATGGAGGCCAATCATAGTTTATCTTTAGGGCCAGACTTGCTGTGGGTTTTCTGTCTCTGCTTTTCACATTTTCTTGGTTATTTTAAAGGAAAGTTAGAAATAACAAATAAGATGTTGCTTGCTGCTCTAAATTATTCTCAGGAAGCCCACTGCAAAGTATATTTACATTCTGCACCTGGAGAATATAAATATTGACTGCAAATAAAAACTGACGGTGAGTCCTGTTTTCAACTGAGAACCTCTCAAGTCATACTGCCCTAAGATTCAAATGGTGTTAGGTTTACAACAGGAAGTTGAAGGGACAACAGGGTTTTGTGGATATTATTGTTCATTTCTATTCCATAAGGACACATACTTTTCTGTATCTTGATTGCAAACAACTAGGCTGAAAACTGAAAATGTGCCATTCTTGGCTGTCATAGAGACAGGACATCACCTGAGATGGAAAGTGTTAACATTTCATCAACTCAACAAATAACTGGAGCATCTGTTTTATGACCAACACTGTGCCAGGTGATGGAAATACAAAGGAAAGGAATGTATTTACTCCTCCCAGGGACTTAGAGACTGCTGGGGAGACACCTGAAAGGATTATTATATTATCTGTGTTATTCTAATACAGACTGGGGAGTGCAATGCTCAAGGTACACACATACTGATGAGTTGCATGCATGCTAATGTGTCAGTCCTCATGTCTGCATGGAGAAAGGCTATTTTACTCAACAGCAAGGTAGACTAGGAGCCAAGGAATTATACAAATATAAAATCACTGATCTGATTACTCAGACTTTGTAGATTCAGAGGGAAAATAATAAGAGAGAATTTAAATCATATTAAAAAAGCTTTCTTGGAATATAGAGGGGAAACCACAGGCCTACAGGAGTTCTTGGGAGAATGTCCTAAGGAAGTGATTTTCTTTTTCATTAGGCCTTAAAGTGGGTACTTTCCAGAGAACTGAGAATGAAAATGGTCACAAAGCAAGATAAAGCATATGTAAAATAGTTCAAAATGGCACAGCAAGTTGGGATGTTGAACAGTTCTGCTAGATCACAGAATGAGAGGCTTAGGCAGCAATGGTAGGGTGGAAGGTGCTGCAGGGGGAGCCCTGATACTCAGTGAACACTTGGATTTCCTTCTGTAGATGATGGGAAGGCACTGACATGTTCTAAGCCAGTCCAATTTTCATTTTAAGGTGATGCTCAGACCAAAGTGAAGGGCAAACCTAAAAGGGACAAGACTTGAGACCTAGAGGTCATTTTGGAGACTATGAATTATCTAGGTAATGTAAAATGAGGGTCTGGGCCAGCACAGAAGGAGTAAATGTGGAAATAAAGAGTGGACTGGAGAAATATTTATAAAGTAAAATTGCAAGTCTAACTACAGTGACTTGATATAAATAGAAATTCATATGAAAAAGATAAGAATTTCAGGTTTTGTACTTTCTTAACTGGTGGTAGCCCTTCCTCCCCCAGCTGTATAAAGTGCAGAAGTGGCATGGTTTAAAGAGTAGATGATGATTTCATTTGAGACATCAGAGAAACATATAGTGATGACATTGAGAAGACAATTGGGTACATATCTCTGAAGCTTGGGAAGAGGTAGAAATAGAGACAAAGTTTTAAGAATCATCAGAAATAGGACACCCAAACATCAGATAGTTTTGGTGACCAGAGGGAAGTGTGCTGCTGGGCCCCACAGGATATCTCTTACATAAGGCCACTTCTCCAAGATCAGGAAATGTAACCAACCTGAAAAATATATACTAATAAACACAGTGAAAGTGAAAGTCGCTCAGTCGTGTCCAACTCTTTGCAACTCCATGAACTATACATTATACAGTCCATGGAAATTTCCAGACCAGAATACTGAAGTGGGTAGCCTTTTCCTTCCCCAGGGGATCTTCCCAACCCAAGGATTGAACTCAGATTTCCTGCATTTCAGGTGGATTCTTTACCAGCTGAGCCACAAGGGAAGCCCAATAAACACAGAGACTTAAGCAAAATGAGGGCTAGGAATATGTTCCAAATGAAGGTACAAGATGAAACCTCAGAAAAACTAGGTGAAATGGAGATGAACAATCTACCCCAAAAAGAATTTGAGGTAATGACCATAAAGATACAGAATGAACTTGGGAGAAGAGTATAAAATACAGTAAGAAGTTTAATAATAAGCTAGAAAATATAAAAAAGAGTCAAAATGAGCCAAAGATACAATGACTGAAATGGAAGATGTGCTAGAAGGAATTAATAATAGATTATATGATATAGAGGAACAGATAAGTGAATTGGAAGACAGACTAGTGGAAATCACACAAGCCAAGCAAGGAAAAGAAAAAAAGAAAAAGGATTAAAAAACTAAAGACAATTTAAGAAACCTCTATGAGGTCATCAAGCATACTAACCTTCACATTATAGGAAGGAGAGGAGAAGAGAGACAGAAAAAGTAGCAGAAGCTATATCTGAAGCCCTAATAGCTGAAAAGATTTCTAAACTAGAAAAGGAAACAGACATCCAGGGCCAGGAAACAGAGTCCCAAACAGGATGACCAATCCAGTGAAGACCACACCAAGACATATTGCAATTAGAATGACAAAAATTGAAAATAAAGAAAAAATATTAAAAGCAGCAAGAGAAAAGCAACTGGTTACACACAAGGGCACTCCCATAAGACTGTCAGCTGGGTTTTCAGCTGAAACTTTGTATATCAGAAAGAAATAACATGATATATTTAAGTGATAAAAGGAAAAACCCTAAAACTGAGACTACTCTACCCAGCAAGGTTATCATTCAGATTTGGAGGAGAGGTAAAGACTTCCAGACAATAAGAGTGAAAAAGTTCAGCACTACTAAACTGACTTAACAAGAAATGTGAAAGAAACTTCTCTTTAAAGTATTAAAAAGCAAAGACATCACTTTTTTGACAAAGGTCCGTTTAGCAAAGCTATGGTTTTTCCAGTAGTCATGTATGGATGTGAGTGTTAGACCATAAAGAAGGGTGAATGCTGAAGAACTGGTGCTTTTGAATTGTGATACTGGAGAAGACCCTTGAGAGTCCCTTGAACAGCAAAGAGATCAAACCAGTCCATCTTAAATGAAATCAACCCTGAATATTCATTGGAAGGATTGATGCTGAAGCTCCAATACCTTGGCCACCTAATTCAAAGAGCTGACTCATTGGAAAAGACTCTGATTCTGGGAAAGATCGAAGGCAAGAGGAAAAGGGGGTGACAGAGAATAAGATGGCTGGATAGCATCACTGACTCAATGGATGTGGGTTTGAGCAAGCTCCAGGAGATAGTGAAGGACTGGGAAGGCTGGCACGCCATAGTCCATGGAGTCACAAAGAGTCAGACATGACTTAGCAACTAAACAACAACAGATACAAGTGAAAAAGACAAGAGCACAACAAAAACATGGAAATTATGAGGGAAAATCTCATAATATAAGTAGTAGATCAAGCACTTATAAAGCTAGAAGGAAGATTAAATACAAAAGTAGTAAAATCATCTATATCCACAATAAGTAGTTAAGAGATAAACAAAACAAAAACATGCAAACTGTAATATAAAAATCATTATTTTGTGTGGGGAATAAAATGTATGGTAGTTAAAACACATTTGAAATGGCAACTACAAACCAAAAATCTATAATAGATACATACACACAAAAAGAGTAAAGGATCCAGATGTAAAGGCAGGTATC
>SJYQ01004550.1:22272-74434 GCA_006410935.1 Redunca redunca | reverse complement strand
AGGTATCAGATCACAAGAGAAGAGAGAAGAAGAAGAAAGGAACAACGACAAAACAAGACTACAAAGACAACCCCCAAACAACTTTAAAAATAGCAATAAATACATACCTATCAATAATTACTTCAAATGTAGACAGACTACATATTTCAATCAAAAGGTATAAACTGGCTGAATACATACAAAGCCAAGATCCATATATACACTGCCTGCAAGGGGCTCACCTTCACATCTAAAGATATGCACAGATTGAATGTGAGAGGTGGAAAAAGTCAGTTCATGTAAATGGAAATGAAAAAGCTGTAGTAGCAATACCTGTATTAGACAAAATAGACCTTAAAATAAAGAGTATTATAAGATTTTGTAAATTAACAAAAAAAGACACTACGTAATGATTGAGAGATCAATCCAAGATGAATATATAACAGATTATAAGAGCACCTGAATACTACCACAGAGAAAAAATTGACAGTATTGACAGTAATCCAATAATAGTAAGGGACTTTAGTACCCCACTTATATCAATGGACAGATGGCTCAGACAGATTATCAGTGAGGAAACAGTGGCCTGAAAGAACATATTAGATCATATGCACTTCATATATTCCCTCCCAAAGCAACAGAATACACACTCTTTTCAAGTGCCCGTGGAATTTTTTTCAGGACAGATCACATTCTAGGATACAAAACAAGTCTCAAATTTGAGAAGATGGAAATCCTATCAAGCATCTTTTCTGACCAGAATGCTATGAGGCTATAAATTAAACATAAGGAAAAAACTACAGAAAAACTAACAGAGAATAAATAATATGCTAATAAGTTCTCAATAGGTCACTAAAAATCAAAATGGAAATAAAAAACACCTAGAGACAAATGAAATGAAAACAGAACTATCCAAAATGTACAGGATGTAGTAAAAGCATTTCTAAGACAAAAATTATAGTGACACAGTACTACCTCAGAATACAAGAAAAATCTCAAAAAAATTCCTTACCCTTATACCTAAAGTAATTAAAAGAGAAGAACAAACAAAACCAAAAGAAAACAGAAGGAAAGAAATAATGATCAGAGCAGAAATAAATGNTATCATATAAGGAATGAATTGCCAGTCCAGGTTTGATGCAGGATACAGGATGCTTGGGGCTGGTGCACTGGGATGACCCAGAGGGATGATACGGGGAGGGAGACGGGAGGGGGGTTCAGGATAGGGAACATGTGTATACCCGTGGCGGATTCATGTTGATGTATGGCAAAACCAATACAATATTGTAAACTAATTAGCCTCCAATTAACATAAATAAATTTAAATTAAAAAAAAGAAATTCAAAAGGATCATAAGTGATTACTATGAAGAATTAATTATATGCCAATAAAATGGACAATCTAGAAGAAATGAACAAATTCTTAGACGTGTACAGTATCACAAGACTGAATCGGGAATAAATACAAAATATGAACAGACAAGTGACCAGTAATGAAATTGAATCAGCAACTGAAAACTCCCAGCAAACAAAAGCCCAGGACCAGACAGCTTCACAGATGAATTCTACCAACATTTAACAAACTAATTCTTGTCCTTCTCATACTGTCTCCCTAAATTGAAAGTGTCTGCACTCATTTTAGGAGGCCAGCACTATCCTGCTACCAAAACCAGACAAAGACTACAATGCAAGAAAATTACAGGCCAATAAAACTGATGAACATAGATGCAAAACCCTCAATAAAATATCAGTAAACTAAGTTCAACAGTACTTCAAAAGCATCATACACCATGATTAAGTGTGACTTAGCCTATGGATGCAAGGAAGTTTCAATATTCACAAATCAGTGTGATACACCAGGGTAACAAACTAAAGAATAAAAAGCATATGATCACCTTAATAGATGCAGAAATAGCTTTTGACAAAATTCAACATGCATTTATGATTAAAAACCTGTAGCCAACACCAATGTCAGAAATTCCACCAACAGTGTAAATCTGAAAATATTTCCTCTAAGGTCAGGATGCCTCCTCTGGCCACCTCTATCCAACATAGTATTGGTAGTCCTAGACACAGCAATCAGCTAAGGAAAATAAATAAAAGGAATCCAGATTGGAAAAGAAGTAAAACTGTCACTATTTGCAGATGACATGGTACTATATAAAGAGAATCCTAAAAATATCACCCCAAAGCTATTAGAACTAAGTTAATTCAGTTTATTTTCAAAATGCAAAATTAGAATGCAAGAATCTGTTGTGTTGTTGAATTCAATAGTGAAATACCAGCGAGAAAAAACAAGAAAACAACCCAATTTACAACTGCGTCAAAAAGAATAAAATACCTAGGAATACATCTAACCAAGGGGGTAAGAAATCTGTGCTCAAAACCCCATAAGATGCTGATGAGAGAAGCTAAAGATAACACAAACCAGTAGCATTCTACTTGTCATAGATTAACATTGCCAAAATGAACATACTACCCAAGGCAATCTGTAGATTCAATGTTATCCCTATCAAAATATCAATGACATTTATCACAGAACTAGAACAAATGATTATAAAATTTGTATGAAAACATAAAAGACTGAATAGCCAAAAAATCTTGGGAAACAAGAACAAAGCTGGAAATGACATCCTCCCTGGTTTTAAACTATACTCTATAGCTATAGTCATCAAAACAGTGTGATTCCGGTGCATGTGCGTGCACACGCACACACAACAGACACAAAGACCAATGGAACAGAGTGCAGAAATGAACCTACACTTTTATGGTCAATTAATCTATGATACAGTGGAGAAAAGAAAGTCTCTTTGATAAATAGTACTGGAAAAACTGGAGAGTTATGTGCAAAAGATCCAAAATGGACAATTTACATTTTGCACGAAAATAAATTCAAAATATATTAAAGAATTAAATGTAAGGTCTGAAATAATAAAACTCTTAGAAAAAAACATAGGCAGTATACCCGTTGATATTGATATTAGCAATAATCTTTTGGTTATCTCTCCTTAGGCAAACAAAAAGGAACAAATGAGACTACATCAAACTAAAAAGCTTTTATACAGAAAGGGAAACTATCAACAAAAGGAAAAGGCCACCTACTGAATGACATATCTGTTAAGAGATTAATATTCAAATTATGCAAAGAATTTACACAATTCTTCTTCAGGAAAAAAAACAAACTGATTAAAAAGTGGGCAGCAATCACGAATGTACATTCTTCCAAACAAGATATATGAATGGCCAACAGACACAGAGAAAGATACACAACACCCCCAAATCATCAGGAAAACAAAAATCAAAACTTAAAAATAAAACTACCATACAGTATAGTGATCCAACTTCTGGCTATTTTTGCAAAGAAAAGGAAAACACTAATTGGAAAATATATATGGGCACTGCTATATTCATTGTAGCATTATTCACAATAGCCAAGGTACAGAAGCAATCTGAGTGCCCACTGAGAGATGAATGGATAAAGAAGATGGGAGAATGGCACTGAAACATGTATAATATCATATATGAAATGAATCGCCAGTCCAGGTTCAATGCATGATATTGGATGCTTGGGGCTGGTGCACTGAGACGACCCAGAGGGATGGTACGGGGAGGGTGGAGGGAGGGGGGTTCAGGTTGGGGAACACGTGTATACCTGTGGAGGATTCATGTTGATGCATGGCAAAACAAACACAATTTTTTAAAGTAATTAGCCTCCAATTAAAATAAATAAATTTATATTTTAAAAAAAGATGTGGTACATATATATGCTTGTGTGTGTGTGGTGTGTATGTGTATATATATATATGTGAAAAAAAGTGAACTCATTCAGTCATGTCTGACTCTTTGTGACCCCATGGACTGTAACCTACCAGGCTCCTCTGTCCATGAGATTTTCCAGGCAAGAGTACTGGAGTGGGTTGCCATTTCCTTCTCCAGGGAATCTTCCCAACCCAGGGATTGAACTCGTGTCCTCCTGCATTGTAGGCAGACACTTTTACTGTCTGAGCCACCAGGGAAGTCAATATATATGTTCATATACATATATATATATATAAATACATATATATGACTATTAGCCATAGAAAAGAATGAAATCTTGCCATTGTAACATATGGATGAAACTACAGGGTATTATGCTAAATGAAATGTCAGACAGAGAAACACAAATACGTACAGTTGTACTTATATGTGGAATCTAAAAAATCAAATAAACAAACATAAAACAGAAAGTCATCAATATGAGAGCAAACGTGGTTTCCAGAGGGAAAGAAAGTAACTAAGGGCACAACCTTTATTGTAAGGACTTTATTGTCTGATTCTAAAGAAAGTGTGAAAATCTGCACAGATGTAGATACACAAAGTAAGGAGACAGACATTTAAAAGTAACCATGCGTCTTGCTGTCAATTTCCTTTAAAAGGCAGGATGAAAAGTAACCTGCTAAGGTTGATGAGGGGTGTTGAGGAGACTTAAGAGAATAAACACAAAGAAAAAGTTCCTGAAGGAAATTAAGTTCTACTTCAGTGAACAGGGGACTAATAAAATGAAACAACCTTACTGCTGAAATGAAGAAAGTTTTAGTGGTCTGGATATAAGAAAAAACCTACCACAACATTCCCTTAATCAAAGCCTAATCCAGACCAAGGCCCCAATTCCCCCAAGTCTTTTTGCATCCATGAAGGCTGAGAGCAGTGAGGAAGCTGCAGAAGAAAAGTCTGAAGCTAGCAGAGGTTGGTTTATGAAGTTTAAGGAGAGAAGCCATCTCTGTAACATAAAAGTGCAAGATGAAGCAGCAAGGGTTGATGTAGAAGTTGCAGCACATTATCCAAATGATCTAGCTAAGAGAATTCATGAGGATGGGTGCAGTAAACAACAGATTTCCACTGTAGAAAAACTGCCTCATATTGGAAGAAGATGCCATCTAGGACTTAACTTTAGCTTGAGAGGAAAAGTCAATGCCTAGCTTCAAAGCTACAAAGGATGGGCCAATTGTCTTGTCAGGGCTTAATGTAGCTGGTGACTTTAAGTTGAAGTCAATGCTCTTTTACCATTCCTAAAATCCTGCTACCCTTAAGAATTACATGCTCTGCCTGTGAGATATAAAAAGCCTGGATGGCATCACACTTGTTTACAACATGATTTACTGAGTATTTTAAGCTCAATGACGAGACCTACTGCTCAGAAAAAAAAAGATTCCTTTCAAAATATTGCTGCACTGATAATGCACCTCGTCACCCAAGAGCTCTGATGGAGATGTATAATGAGATTAATTTTGTTTTCATGCCTGCTAATACAGCATCCATTCTGCAGCTTATGGATCAAGGATTAATTTAAAATTTCAGGTTTTATTATTTAAGAAATATACTTTGTAAAACTGTAGCTGCCACACACAGTGATTCCTCTGATGGATTTGACAAAGTCAACTGGAAACCTCTGAAAAGGATTTATCATTAAGAACATTAATAATTCATTAGAAGAGCTCAAGATATAAACATTAACAGGAATTAAGAAGAAGCTGATTCTAACAAACATGGATGCTTTTGAGGGGCTTAAGACTCCATTGGAGGAAAGAGTTGTAGATGTGGTGGAAATAGCAAGAGAACTAGAATTAGAAATGGGACCCTGAAGAAATGGTAGCTGAACTGCTTCAATCTTATGATAAAACATTAATGGACAAGGAGTTGCTTCTTATGTACAAAGAGAGTGGTTTCTTGAGATGGTATCTATTTCTGGTGAAATGCTGTGAAGATCATTGAAATGGCAACAAAAGATTTAGAATACTGCATGAACTTAGTTGATAAGTCAATGGTAGGATATGAGAAGACTGATTCCAATTTTGAAAGAAGTACTACTGTCAATAAAGTGCTATCAAACAGCATTGCCTTCTCCAGAGCAATTATTTGTGAAAGGAAGAGTCAATCAATGAAACAAATTTAAATGTTCTATTAAGATATGGTCACAGCTATATCTTTAGCAACCAGCCTTTAGCAACCACCACTCTAATCAGTCAGCAGCCATCAACACTGAGACAAGACCATCCACCAGTAAAAATATTATAACTTATTGAAGGCCCAGATGATAGTAAGCATTTTTAAAGAACAGAATATTTTAATTTAAGATATGTGTTTTTTTTTTTTTACTATAATGGTATCTCACACTTATCAGACTACAGTATAACATAAACATAACTTTTATATGCACTGGGAAACCGGAAAATTTGTGTGACTTGCCTTATTGTAAAACTTTATTGCAGTGGTCTGGACCTGAAGCTGCAGTATCCACAGGGTATGTCTGTACTCAATCTCACAGATTGAGAACAAAGAAGAAGATTCTGGCATAGATACATGATTGAATTCTACCAGTCACATGCTGAGTGAAGACAAGAGTGGGAAACAAGAATACTGTTGGGTATAATATGAATGAATGAGAGAACAGGTCAGGCCTACAAAATTAGAAAACAGAGATTTAAGGCACCAGGTCTCCAGGAAGCTTAAGCCCTAGAAACTGAAGGAATAAAACCTAGTATTTCAGAGGTTTACTCACTTGCAATGATAAGTTACAGTATGTGGTCATGAAAGTAAAGAAAAGAGAAAAGGAGATAATGGCTACTGGAGTTGAGGACTGTTCATGAAAAAGCACTTCCATTCACATGAGAAGGGAGAGAACTCCATAACCTCCAGGCAGAGAGCAAGATTAGGATGAATATTTTGGTCCCTTGTTCCCTTTTCCTTACTCGCTTCTCTTTGATGAGAGCCTTATGTGATCACTAGGCTCAGTGGAAGCTATGTTTCCTGGTCTACATGTCCAGGAGCAGTCTTGCTGTCCTGTGATGTGGGCAACACTGACCATATTCTCTGGTTCATGCTTCCTCAGGCTATGTGACAATGCCTGTTATCAGGCAGTTGTGGGGGAGACAGAAGCCACAATTTAACCCTCAGTTTCAAGCTGCACTCTGCCCCACCACCCAACCCCAGGCTTAGTAGTAATAGAACTAACATATCTTGGCAGGAAAAAAGACTTGGAGCCAGATACTAAATTTTCTCTAAATGCAGCAGAATTACTAGAAATTTGATAAATGGTAGAAATGAGATAAGGCAAAGTTGTTGGTTATGAGGGGCAAGACTCTCAAAGGAGCAAAAATATCTATGAGAATAGGCAATAAATGGCCTTAAGGTGACACGAAGGACTTCACCTCACCTTTTCGCCTTGAATGTGGGAGAATTTGTTCAGTCACCAAGTCCTGCCCAACTCTGCAACCCCATGGACTGTAGCACACCAGGCTTCCATGCCCTTCACCATCTCCTGGAGTTTGTCCAAATTCAATTCCATTGAATTGGTGATGCTATCCAACCATCTCATCCTCTGTCACCTCGTTCTCCTTCTGCCTTCAGTCTTTCCCAGCATTAGGGTCTTTTCCAATGAGTTGGCTGTTTGCATCAGGTGGCCAAAGTATTGGAGCTTCAGCATCAGGCTTTCCAATGAGTATTCAGGATTGATTTCCTTTAAGGATGACTGGCTTGATCTCCTTGCTGTCCAAGAGATTCTGAAGAATCTTTTCTAGCACCACAGTTTGAAAGCATTAATTCTTCAGTGCTCTGCCTTCTTTATGGTCCAGCTCTCACATCTGTACATGACTACTGGAAAGACTATAATAACCTTGACTATATGGACCTTTGTCAGCAAAGTGACGTATTTGATCTTTAATACACTGTCTAGGCTTGTCATAACTTTCCTTCCAAGGAGTAATTGTCTTCTAATTTCACGGCTGCAGTCACCATCCACAGTGATTTTAGAGCCCAAGAAGAGGAAATCTGTCACTGCTTCCACTATTCCCCCTGCTATTTGCTATGAAGTGATGGGAGTAGATGTCATGATCTTAGTTTTTTTAATGTTGAGTTTTAAGTCAGCTTTTTCATTCTTCTATTTCACCTTAATCAAGGTTCTTTAGTTCCTCTTTGCTTTCTTCCATTAAAGTGGTATCATCTGCATATCTGAAGTTGTTGATATTTCTCCCAGCAAACTTGATTCTAGCTTGTAACTAATCCACCCCAGCATTCTACATGATGTGCTCTGTGTTAAATAAACAGGGTGACAATAAACAGCCTTGTTATACCCCTTTCTCAATTTTGAATCAGCCAATTGTTCCATGTTCAGTTCTAACTGTTGCTTCTTGACCCACATACAGGTTTCTCAGGAAACAGGTAAGATGATCTGGTATTCCCATCTCTTTAAGAATTTTCCACAGTTTATTGTGAACCATGCAGTCAAAGGCTTTAACACAGTTAATGAAACAGAGGTAGATGTTTTACTGGAACCCCCTTGCTTTCTCTATGATCGAATGAATGTTTCCAATTTGATCTCTTGTTTGTCTACCTTTTCTAAACCCAACTTGAACATTGGAAAGTTCTTGATTCATGTAATGCTAAAGCCTAACTTGGAGGATTTTGAGCATGATCTTACTAGTATGGGAGAAGAGTGCAAGAAATGCAAGGAGGCAAACTGGTTGTCTGAGGAGGCTTTACAAACAGCTGAGGAAACCAGAGAAGCAAAAAGCAAGGGAGAAAAGGAAAGGTACACCCGTCTAAATGCAGGGTTCCAGAGATAGCAAGAAGAGACAAGAAAGTCCTCTTAAATGAAAAATGCAAAGAAATAGAGGGAAACAACAGAAAGGGAAAGACTAGAGATCTCTTTAAGAAAATTGGAAATACCACACAACATTTTATCCAAAGACAGGCACGATAAAGGACAGAAAGAGTAAAGACCTAATAAAAGTAGAAGAGATCAAGAAGAGATGGAAAGAATACACAGAAAAAATGTTAAAAAAAAAAAAAAAAGTTTGTAATGACCCAGATAACCACAATGGTGTGGTCACTCACCTAGAGCCAGATACTCTGGAGTGTGAAGTCAAGTGGGCCTTAGGAAGCACTGCTGCCAATAAGCTAGTGAAGGTGATGGAATTTCAGCAGAGTTATTTAAAATCCTAAAAGATGATGCTATTAAAGATGCTGCTGCACTCAATGTCAGCAAACTTGGAAAACCCAGCATCGACCACAGGACTGAAAAAGGTCAATCTTCATCACAATTCCCAGGAAGGGCGGTAATAAAGAAGGTTCAAACTACCAGACAATTGCACTCATCATCCATGGGAGGATAGAAGCCTCTACTGGAGATAGTACTGGGGACTCATCTTCAAAAGAGAGGCAAGTTTCAGTGAAGGCCAGAGGGGGTCATTTCTGCTAAGAATTTCATGATGCAGAAGTTTTTTTTTTTTTTTTTTTTTACCACATTTGTGGTTCAAGAGGGGAGTAAAAATTCCGAATTATAAACTTTTTGCATCTTTATATTCTTGAGAGTAGAAGGTTGAATTTTATCATATTTACACTGCGTAGAGTACCAGACAAAGTAGGCAGCAGTGAATGTCTTCAGGATGAATGAATGACTGAGGGAATCTAGGAATATAGAAGAACTATACAAAATAAGTCTTAATGACCTGGATAACCACGATGGTGTGGTCACTCACCTAGAGCCAGATGTCCTGGAGTATGAAGTCAAGTGGGCCTTGGAAAGCATTACTACAAACAAAGCTAGTGGAGGTGATGAAATTCCACCTGAGCTATTTCAAATCCTCGAAAATGATGCCATGAAAGTGCTGTAACCAATATGCCAGTAAAGTTAGAAAATTCAGCGATGGCCACAGGACTGGAAAAGGTCAGTTTTCATTCCAATCCAAAGAAAGGCAATGGCAAACAACGTTCATATTACTGCACAAATGTGCTCATTTCACATACTAACAAGATGATGCTCAAAATCCTTAAAGCTAGGTTTCAATAGTACACGAACTGAGAACTTCCTGATGTACAAGCTGGGTTTAGAAAAAGCAGAGGAACCAAAGATCAAATTGGCAACATCTGTTGAATCATACAAAAAAAAAAGAAAAGAAAGAAAATTCCAGAAAAATACCTACTTCTGTTTCATTGACCATTGCTAAGGCTTTTGACTGTGTGGATCAACACAAACAGGAAAATTCTTAAAGAAATGGGAATACTGGACCACCTTACCTGCCTCCTGAGAAATCTATATGCAGATCAAAAAACAACATTTAAAATGACATGGAACAACGAACTAGTTCAAAATTGGAAAAGAAGTATGTCAAGGCTGTATATTGTCACCCTGCTTATTTATCTTATCAGCAGAGTACATAATGGGAAATGCTGGACTGGATGAATCCCAAGCTGGAATCAAGATTGCTGGGAGAAATATCAGATATTTCTCAAATAATCTCAGATATACAGATGATACAACTTTAACAGCAGAAAGTGAAGGGGAACTGAAGAGCTTCTTGATAAAGATGAAAGAGAAGAGTGAAAAATCTGGCTTAAAACTCAACATTAAAAAATCTAAGATCATGACCTCCTGTCCCATCACTTCATGGCAAATAGAAAAGGAAAAAGTGGAAACAATAACATACTTATTTTCTTTGGCTCCAACATCACCGCAGATGGTGACTGTAGCCACAAAATTAAAATCACTTGCTCCTCAAAAGAAAAGCTATAAGAAACCTAGACAATATACAAAAAAGCAGAGACATTACCTTGCTGACAATGGTCCATCTGGTCAAAGCTATGGTTTTTCCAGAAGTCATGTATGGATGTGAGAATTAGACCATAAAGAGCCGAATCCTGAAGAATTAATGCTTTCAAATTGTGGTGCTGGAGAATACTCTTTAGAGTCTCTTGGACAGCAAAGAGTTCAAACCAGTTAATCCTAAAGGAAATCAACCCTGAATACACTTTGGAAGGACTGATGCTGAAGCTGAAGCTCCAATACTTTTTTTTTTTTTTTTTGAAGCTCCAATACTTGGGCCACCTGATGCAAAAAGCTGACTCATTGGAAAAGAACCCAATGCTGTGAAAGACTGAGAGCAGGAGAAGGGGGTGACAGAGGATGAAATGATTGGATGGCAACACTGAATCAGTGGACATGAGTTTGAGCAAACTCTGGGGGACAGTGAAGGACAGGGAAGCCTGGTATGCTGCAGTCCATGGGGTACCAGAGTGAGACATGACTGAGCAACTAAGCAACAACAACAGAGAAAGAAAAATAGTAAGACTATCAGACTACAGATAGAGCAGATATCTACAGGTTTACACTAAGAAAGGAGATCAGAAATGTGAAGCATGATGGAGATTAATTTGGCTCAGTCTATAAAGCAGAACTGACTTAGAATTGCCTGCTTCTCTGGTAGCTCAGCTGGTAAAGGATCCACTTGCAATGCGGGAAACTCTGGTTCGATTCCTGAATAGGGAGGATCTGCTGGAGAAGGAATAAGCTACCCACTCAAATATTTTGGTGCTTTCCTGGTGGCTCAGCTGGTAAAGAATCTACCTGCAATGCAGGAGACCCTGGTTGAATTACTGGTTGGGAAGATCCCCTGGAGACGGGAACGGCTACCCATCTCAGTATTCTGCCCTGGAGAATTCCGTGGACTGTATAGTCCATGGGGTCGCAAAGAGTCAGACATGACTGAGTGACTTTCACTTTCCTGGGAGTAAGGAGGATACCCATAGAAGACTTTCTCTGCAAGTGCTGAGCACAGGCAGCAGCTCTGGGTGGCTCAAGGTTTCCAGCTTCCTTGAAAATAAGAAGAATCCCACCCTCTGTTTCAGGAGATAGCCATGGTTAAGGGCTGGCCAGTAACAAAAGCCTGGAGCAAACGTGAATCATACACCACATCTCAGACAAAGGGAGCCTGTGTATGAAGCAATGTGGAACATCAAGACCAAAGGAGTTGAAAAGGAATCTTAAGTAAAGGAAAGCAAAACTGGAATCAGTGGTTTGAGAGCCAAGAGAGTTTCCCCTGATCAGTACCTCTCTTTTAGAAGTCTATGACCATGCCTATAGCTGAGAAGGGAATTATGAAGATGCTGAGCACAATTGGACACAGAGTCATGAGCAAGCATGACTACTTAGTCCTTAGACCACTGGTTGCTTTCACAGTTGACTGGGTCCTAGTCAGACATTTCATCATGAGAGTCCATAGCCTCCAGAATACAATACTCTACTCTCCGCTCCGCTGAAATTACAGTAAAGGTGTGTTACTGGAAGGGAGGAAGGCTACTGAGGTCAGATAAGCCCCTTAGATGTGAGAGTCTCATTACCTGTAAGAGCCCCATGAAGTCAGCCAGCTCTGACATGAGAGGCAGAAGTCAGTTCCTAGAGAAGAGCTAGATGGCACGCCTGAGTCCAGAGGCCCCTCTACTTGATGCCTGCGCTGTTCCTTCCTAGGAGGATCATAGGACAGAGGCCACATTTGGTGGGCCAGAATAGGTGGTTCTAGAGCCTGGGCCCTTTTTGAGTAGGAGAGCTAGAGCCAGAGACAGGAAGGCTAGAGCATTATGGGCAAGGAAATTGGAATATTGTGTCTGAGTTATGAGTGGTAACAGAGATAGAGAAATGGCTGCACAGGGACTCTTTAGGTGACCGAGGGATAAATCCCACTGGATTTAGGACAAGAGACATTACGTGACCTTGATAAGATGGAAAACATAAGTGATAGGTTTAGAAGATATGGTTAGAAGATAGGTATCCAGGGGCAGAAAGTCTTGTTGGCAAATGGTTCAGGAAAGACTGAAGAAATAGATGAGAACTAGGTAAAATAGCTCAGTTAGGCCAAGCACTGGTGGCTCAGATGGTAAAGAGTCTGCCTACAATGCAGGAGACCTGGGTTCGACCCCTGGGTTGGGAAGATCTCTTGGAGAAGAAAATGGCAACCCACTCCAGTACTCTTGCCTGGAAAATCCCATGGACAGAGGAGCCTGGTAGGCTACAGTCCATGGGGTCGCAAAGAGTCGGACACAACTGAGCGACTTCACTTTCACTTTCACTTAGGCCAAGCATGCACCTTGGGAAAGAATTTTACTACTGCTGCTGTCAGAAAAGGGCATGGTCATACATGGTGAGTAGATTGGAGATAAAATTAGAGTAATTATCTCCGTGGACACTGTAGAAAATCCAGGGCAAAGGCAAAAAATTTTAAAAAGCTAATCAAAGGATTCTAAATTAAACTTTTGCCTCAGAATAATGGAAAAAATACATAGAAGCAAAATTTTTTAAACAAAAACAGGTGTGAAAACAGCAAATGTGACTGAATCATCTTCAATCACTTGAATGTTTTTGGTCAGCAGTGTTTATGTATGAACTGGAGGTAGGCAGAGGCATGACAGATTGCATCAGGATTAGGGTCCTCTTACATCCATATCACAGAAGGCATTGGCAACCCACTTCAGTACTCTTGCCTAGAGAATCCCAGGGATGGAGGAGCCTGGTAGGCTGCAGTCCACGAGGTCGCTAGGAGTCAGACACAACTGAGTGACTTCACTTTCACTTTTTACTTTCATGCATTGGAGAAGGAAATGGCAACCCACTCCAGTATTCTTGCCTGGAGAATCCCAGGGGTGGGGGTGGCCTAGTGGGCTGTCGTCTATGGGGTCGCACAGAGTTGGTCATGACTGAAACGACTCAGCACCAGCAGCAGCAGCAGGAGCATCCATATTGGTACACTTTTTAATGGCTGAGTTATTGGAAATATTTCCTTCTTTCTTATTTGATTTCCATCTTTCCAATTAGGCAATTGTTCTATAGTTGATTCATAGCTAAAAACTTTTATCTATGATTGCTTTTCTTTTATGTGGAGTTATCTCCCAAGCACTGAATTGCCTGATACACCAACAGTTATATTCTATTTGCCCTCCAAAATGTTCTAAGGAAGTGGTGAATGTGTGCAACCAGACAGAACCTAATTATGAATAGAAATGTCTTCTGGCCATTTATCCTATATTATTATGATGTACTTCAAGTCATTTCTTGTTTTATGAGCTATGGTTACACAACATGTAACAATTTATTCCCCTTATGGAAGAAAGTCAAGAAAATTTCTTTGAGGTCAGCAACTCCTCTTGCTTTTTGGTTCTTAAATCAAAGGTTGAGTAAAGTTCAGAACTGCAGTTGTGAGGGAAGAAAGTAAACCAAGCTCAGAGTTCAGAGTAACAGAGGAAATAGTCTAGACTCTGCGGAGTTCATGTTCCCGGACGTAAATCCACAATTTTTCAGACTTCTGTCCTAAGGTGCTGGCTTTTTCTAAGGCCTGGGAAAACTTCTCCTCTGGAAACACCCCATCTCAAACACCTGGCACTAATTCAGGAATTCATCAAAGGGTATACATTTTGTAAATGCGAATACCTTGCCAGTAAGTCTAACTCTACCAGTTACCACCTCAGTGTGAATGAACTGATTAGAAATATGAGCATCCTTTCTTCCTAACACCTGTTTGAGATCCATGAGCTTAGGGGAGAGGAGACCCAGGAAGAACAGGAACCTTCCCGTGTGACTGATGATTGAGGTGGTGGACAGCAGGGCCAACCTGAAGGGTTGAGGAGGAAGTGATGAGGAAGCAGGAGAGGAGCAAAGATGCTGGGGAAGGGAGCGCTATAAAAACACTTCCCTGTAATTTGCTATCCTGCTCTGAGGAGGATTAATATGGGAATTTATCATATTTCTAATGGTAGAGTCCCACAATCCATTGTTTTTTAAAAAGTTAGACCTATGTTTTTGTTGGACCTATGTGAGAACAAAGCTGAACTGTTTGGAGCTAAAATTGTATCAAATGTATTAGTGTCCAGTGGCTTCAGTGGCCTGTCTGCCTGGCAAAGTGTTCTCAAACTCTCCCACATGAATCCCTGATTTCACACGGGATGATGAGGCACATCAGCCTTCATCCTGCTGGCAGTAGGACTCTGGGCAAAAATTCAGAATACTGGAACATTTTCTCAGTACTTCTATACTCCTTATGCTTCTCTCCCTTGCCACTTGGGCTAGCTGGACAGCTTTTGGTGTAGTACCTTCTTGTGTCTTGACCTGATTTCAATGGTTAATATCTACCTGGATCAGGGGCAGAAACACTTCCTGCCTTGGTACCATTAGTCCACTGAAGATTGCATTCCTTTTGTTAGCAGCTTTCTAACTGGCTACTCCCTGAATCTGGTGCTTTCCACTCATAGTAAAAACATACTGCCCAAGTAGGACACACCATCCAATACAGGTAATGTCCCATCACTTCATGGGAAATAGGTGGGGAAACAGTGGAAACAGTATCAGATTTTATTTTGGGGGGCCCCCAAATCACTGCAGATGGTGACTGCAGCCATGAAATTAAAAGATGCTTACTCCTTGGAAGAAAAGTTATGACAAACCTAGATAGCATATTCAAAAGCAGACATTACTTTGCCAACTAAGGTCCGTCTAGTCAAGGCTATGGTTTTTCCTGTGGTCATGTATGGATGTGAGAGCTGGACTGTGAAGAAGGCTGAGCACCGAAGAATTGATGCTTTTGAACTGTGGTGTTGGAGAAGACTCTTGAGAGTCCCTTGGACTGCAAGGAGATCCAACCAGTCCATTCTGAAGGAGATCAGCCCTGGGATTTCTTTGAAGGAATGATGCTAAAGCTGAAACTCCAGTACTTTGGCCACCTCATGCGAAGAGTTGACTCATTGGAAAAGACTCTGATGCTGGGAGGGATTGGGGCAGGAGGAGAAGGGGACGACAGAGGATGAGATGGCTGGATGGCATCACTGACTCGATGGACATGAGTCTGAGTGAACTCCGGGAGTTGGTGATGGACAAGGAGGCCTGGCGTGCTGCGATTCATGGGGTCGCAAAGAGTCAGACATGACTGAGCGACTGAACTGAACTGAACACATGCCAGAGCCCTTCCTGGTTAATACTTCCCCTATTCTTTTGTTCCTTCATTTTGAAAACTTTAATTGACCACCAGCTTTGTGCCAAGCCTATGGGATAGAAAGATACAAAGACAAAGGTCTCTGCCTTGGAAGATGTCACAGTCTCTGAGGGACAAAGGTTGTAGGGACAAAGCACCGGAGGCTGTGCCTGCAAGCACAGTCAGATGATTCTAGAGGAGATAGCTGGTGTCTTTCTGACGCTCCAGCACAGATGTTTGGCAGGGGGTGGGGAGGGGTGTGGTCATGAGGCAAGAACTTTAGTAGAAAGTGGGGCTCTGCTTATTCCCACATTGCTGGAGACCCCACTGCCAGGCAAAAATGGTAAGAAGCATCTGCCTCTGTTGAGGATAGGGGAGTAAAATTGAAGCTTTTAAAAATAATCAGTGATGGAAAATGGAAAAAGAGAGGTTTTGGAATGCCACTCTGGCTTTCATAATTCTGGAAAAACAAACCAAAAAGTTTCTGGAACCATGTTCTGGCATGTTTCCTTAATAACACCATCTTGTTTATGAAGAACACTTAAGATGGAGTCTAGAGCCTAAAGCAAATAAAAAAGACGAATAAATGTAATTACCTACATGCCTATTAAGACTGGTTTGTATGATGTTATTGACCAAATACATGTCTTAATATTATACCACTACTTTTATGGGAAAATTTAACTTTACCTCTAGCAATTCAAATACAGGACTTTTTCAGGCCTACAAATGTAAGGAGACATATACTTGGGCCCAGTCTCACTGAGACAGAACTCTGCAAGAAGCATGGTTCCCCAGACTCCAGCCCTCCAGACACTGAGAGCCTCACCCTGATACCATTGACAGTGAAAAAACCTTAAGGTGGGTGCTCAACACTGTTGCACAGAACAATAATTTGATGTCCCTAGAATGGGTGTTGTCTTTGTCCAGTCCTTCTCTAGAGCAGAAGGCTGAGTGCTGCCTGGGAAGGAACGGAGAAGAATGGAGGCCCAGATCTGCCTCCGCAGAAGCCAACTGGAGGCCAGTGTTGTTACCTGAGCCCCTTTTGTCTCTCTCATGACTTATCAAAAGATCTCTTCCAATGACATAAGACTGTCTGTCCCGAAAGTCTTGTTGCTGGCTTTTCAGTGATGCATTACTGATCATTGGTGATTTAGTGACCCCAAGGGAGAGCACCACAAGGCACTGAATCTAATAATGATGTGAAAAGTGATTCTCTGTTTGGAGGCAACAGACACTCCGCCTTCTCAGGCATTGATGAGACTCAGGTTACACTATTAAATAACATTCTCTCTCTAGTAAAGAGGCATGGAAATAGCTCTGGGAATTACACTTCAGTCATGCCACATTCAGATTATCTCAACATTGATCTAAATAGTGAATGTTATGATACACTTAACCTTTTTCAACATTTTCTCATTTTAAGACAATAGAGCAGGATCTCCAAACACATTTGCAGATTGATTATTGAATCAAACTCTTCACTCACATTTTAAAAAGATATATCCAAGGATTAGGTTTGCTACTGCTTTCAAAGATGTAAATCAATGTTTTAATGGCTGGGAAATTATAATAAAAGTACTAGAAAATATACTTTAACTTTTGTAAGGGTTTGTACAAGGAAATGCACTCTATAGTCAAAATCTCAGAAATATCCATGGAATGTAGGGCTGGCTTAGGTAAACAGAGCTGAAGAAGTAAAGACACAGGCACTGGAGTCAGTTACAAGGGGCCTGCTCCTGGAGATGTGACTTGAACAAATGGCCAAGAAGCAGCAAAGTCTTCTCTGCTGTTGTTAGTCTAGTCTTTATCCATTAAGCACACATGGAGTCCACTGACAAATGAACGGATGAGTTTTTCAGGAAGTCCCAATCAGTATTTTTAAGTGCTTCCAGAGAACTGAGGATGAACAAGTGGCTTCAAATACAAGAGAAAAGATTTCATTCATTAAAAGTATCTTGAAAAAAATACTGGAATGTGGTCATCCCGGTTTAGAGTATGTTCAAGAGGAAAATGCATATCCAGCTGTGATGGTCTGAAAAAGCTGCCTGCTTGAGGAGGGAAGAGGCTGGAAGAGCCAGTCTCCTCTGGTATTAAGACGAGCTGAATACTTGTTAACTGGTGTTTTATTACTGCAGCTTCAGTGGTAACAAGCACATTTCTCAGCTGAGAACAGCAGTGACATATCTTAATCTGTGGAAGTGCCAGCCCCAGTTCCCTGAGAGCAGGGTCAGTGCATCAGCAGATGCCAAATGAGTAGCCTGCGGATACAAACTTAGAGGCTTAGGACACGGACTCTTCAAAGACCTTGAAACCTGGAAATTGTTTACAAACTGCAGTGTATTTGTATCACATTTTCAGGAGAGAGGATCAGTGTTCAAGATGAGTCTAGAGCCTCTGCTTTAAGGAATTCTGTCAAGAACCCTGTGCTCTAATTATTTGATGGTTCCTAGGACATTAAAACCTCTCAAACCTCTGCATCTTTGCTGAGGTTGAGAGGGTCTCCCAGAGGCCTTGGTGTGACTTTCTTGGGATGTATGCCCTACACGCCGGGCAAACAAGGGGCTGTCTCCTCTGCTCACTTAGAATCATCTAGCCACGCTGAAGGAGGACCATGTGTGCACAGCCTGCTGCTCTTCCCTGGGTCCCAACAGTAAGCATAGTTTCTGGAATGTGGCCAATGATACATACACAGCCTGACTCTCCTCCCAACTCACTGCTGCCACACACCTTCGTGTGTATCCTCGACTTCTGACCTAACCATCCCATTCAGGATAAACTCTTCAGTCTCCTCAGTGACGTCCGGTTTCTTGCTTTAGGCTCCTTAATCTATCACTTCAGATAATTAAAAAAATAAAAATAAAAAACCACAGACATGCTGCAGGATTAAACGATCACTGCCTTCAAATGAACACAAAGGCCAACTTTGTGTTTTTTACTGTCTGCTTCTCTCTCTTGATTATTTTGGAACAACTGACTGAAAAAATAAAGGATCTTTGGGTGTGAAATGATGCAATAATATTCTAACATGAAGCTAGAAGGTAACACTGTGATGCATTCATGTTGATAGACATAAGTCAGAAGATGCTGATGCTGCCAATGTTTGATATTTTATTAGAATGTAGAAACTCATTAAACTGATGGCATTATAAGCATGGCTTGCTACTTCTGTGTACTTTACTCTGACAGAGGGAGTGTAAATACAAAGTCTGATCTTAAATGAAGGCTTTTAAAGACATTTACTTTCCTGACGTGCATGGCCAAACTAAAGTTTATATAGTCCTCCCTTGAAGCCAAAAGAAATATAGGTTTGAGTCAAAATGCCTTTTACGACTCTCACGAGGAGCTCAGGCTAAGTTCATGAAGTCAAGTCATGTCCCAGGGGAACTACTCTTAAATATGGAAAACTATTTCCTAACCCAGGGCCAGGCTTCAGGCACAATGAGACTACATTGGCATCAGAGAAAGAGCTGACCAGATATTCAGACAAGAACATCCATCCATAAGAACATCCATGAAAGAACCACAGTCTTCTCAATGCCTGATATCTGCATCTGTGAAAATAAGAGAGAAGCAGAGAGGGGGCAATAAACAATCAGGTTTAAGAATATCAGAAGAATAGCAGAAAATTTGGGTCTCGGAAAATGAAGTGTGATTCAGGCAAGAAATCATGGCTCTGAGGAACTTAGTTTTCAGAGAAGAACTAGGAATATTTGTGGGGAGTTGCAAGCACTGGGCCCTGGCTAGGAGTCCACTAAAGCAGATGCTTGCTGGACATGAAGGACCTTGGTGTCAGACAGCATATGCACTGCAGGTGGTTCTGGGCTGCAGGGGAGAGAGCTGCACATGGGTCCTCAGAGCACTTAGTGAAAAGCACTGGGAGACACCTAAAGGTTTCACTTTAGATTAAAACTGCAGGAGGAACTTTGAACTGTCTAGACACCAAAACATGTGGGCCCAGAGAGAAGCAGGGTCTGCTTTTTCATGGGAAAGACCCTACCCTATGCTGCAGTGAATGTTCTCTATATAAGGGTGTTAAAAGTCTGCTTCAATCAGGTTCAAGGGGATCCTGTGACCTCTGAGATATAGATACGTATATGGGTTATTGGCTTCAATTTTAATATTGTTTTGGAAAGTTCCTATTTAGAAGATTTCTTAATTGAAAAATTTTGAAATAAAATTTATATGGAGTGTATTTAGGGATTTATCAGGAATGGGATATTTTGAGACTAGATTGTCAGATGGCTACTCACTCCCATTCTTTGATAAGAGATGGGAAAATACCTACAATGACATGGGTGGGGATTTCAGCACCCTCTCACCACCAAACTTTTACAAATGTTCCTAGTCTCCCTTTCATGGTCCCACAGAACAAGATGTACCCACCCCTTTCCTATGATGTCTTGACAGTGTTGAAGATGTTTCTCAGGGTCATTGAGTTCTCTCTTCTTCAGTCAAAATATCCTTAATACCATCAGTATTTTCTCAAATGATCCTTTAATTATCTTGGTTGCTTTTATGTTGAATGTGTTGGCTTATCAAAAAATATTAGGCTCAGAATTTGAGATTTATTTATTCCTTAATACATAATCATGAAAAATGTCAAAGAGCTGATCTAAAATCTGCAGAGAAGAGCAGAACTAGCATGTGCAGATGTCTCTACTAGTAGACTGTAATGAGCGAGCACTTAGAGTTGTATTGGCAGAGTCATGTACTTTCTACTAACTAAAATCTAATTAATTACTGCCCCAAATTGGAAGCAATCAAAATGTCCTTCAATAAGTGAATGGATTAAAAAAAAAAAACAACAACTGTGATACATTCATACCATGGAGTATTATTTCGAGATAAGAGAATTGTCAAGCCACAAAAAGACACAGAGAAATCTCAAATGCCTGTTACTAAGTAAAAAGAAGCCAATCCGATTGGTTTTCAGAGGCACAAGGTGGATGTGGGCAAAAGGCAGTAACTTCTACTTATAAAACAAATAAGTCCTGAAGATGTCATGTGCACCACAGTAACCATAGGAAAATATTGTATTGTATATTTGAAAGTTGCTAAGAGAGATCTTTAAAGTTCTCATCACACAAACACACAGAATTGGTAACTATGTGCAGTAATGAATGCTAACTTAATTTACTGAGGTAATAACTTTATTATATATACCTAGTCATTATGCTGTACACTCATACCTAATTCAATGTTATGTGTCAATTCAGTCTCAAAAGATTAAAAAGAGAAGCAGCAGCCAAGCCAATCTGAAAAGACTCTACACTATATGATTACAATTATATGCCATTCTGGAAAGGATAAAACTAAAGAAACAGTAAAAAGAACAGTGGTTGCCACTATTTGGTAGCTGGTGGGGAGAGGACCGAGTAGTGAGGAACAGGAAATTTTTAGGGCAGTGCAACTATTGTGTAGGATACCATGATGGTGGATAAATGATATTGTGCATTTGTCAAAGCTATAGGGGGAGCTGAGTCAATACAGCAGAATAGGAGGACATGGAGTCCACTTCCTCTCACAGTACTATCAAGGATGCATTGATAAATGGAACAATCTTCAGAGACCTGCTGAACACTAGCAGAGGACCTTGGACAAGAAAGATCCATGTGTAACTGGGTAGGACAAAAGAGAGAGAAGGAAAAAGAAAAGAAGAAGTGAAATGGGACCTGTGCCCCTGGGGGGCAGCTGGAGAGGTTCCCGTATCTGGGGAAACCCCCTCACTGGTGGATCACCAGGGATAGGTGGGAGGTTCAGGGGCCCAGAGGAGAGACCAACAATCAGTCTGTGGTAAGCAGGACAGAATGAGATCTATACAGATGGAGTATGCCACAGTCCAGAGTGCCCCAGCCTGAGAGGTGTGTCCACTGGTATGGATGGGGGCTGGGTGATGGAATATGGGATTTGGAGAGCAAGCCTGGGGAGAGGACTGTTAGTTGTAAGGAGACAGCCTAAGGGTCTGGGAGTGAGGAACTCTGCAACTGCAAGTGTTCCTGCAGGGATCTCTTGTCTACCATAAAGGCAAAGGGCCGTTGTTGAGTGATGCTGCTGCTGCTGCTGCTGCTAAGTCGCTTCAGTTGTGTCTGACTCTGTGCGACCCCACCAAGCTTCTCCGTCCCTGGGATTCTCCAAGAAAGAACACTGGAGTGGGTTGCCATTTCCTTCTCCAATGTATGAAAGTAAAAAGTGAAAGTGAAGTCGCTCAGTCGTGTCTGACTCTTAGCGACCCCATGGACTGCAGCCTACCAGGCTCCTCCAGATGAGTGATGGGTAATGCTGCCACTGTAGCCTCTCTCCCCATGCACACACCCCTGCTTACTCAGGCAATAGGAAGGCTCTCAGCAGGGCAGGTTTATGCACCTCAGTCACCACCTCCTCTCCCTCCCACTTGAGTGAGCACATGAACCCTAGTGGGTCACCATGTCTACTCCCTCTTGCCTTAGTGGGGAGCAGATGCCTGAGGGTGGCCCACGTGCAGAGATGGGACTGAAACCAAAGCTGAGCCCCACAGGCTGTGCAGCTAAGAAAGAAGAGGTAAAATCTCCCCTTGCAGCTGTGTAAACCATGGATTAAACCCCTGCAAATGGCTTGGTAAAGTGAGCAGTTGTGGAACATCTGAACAGACAAGTGTTCCAAGTGAGATGGGTCTAGCTTTAGCAGCTGTAGACTTTGTGGACATATACACATGTGGGCTGGGCCAGGCCAGTCTGAGCTGCACACATAGCACCCACAGCAGATCTAGATTTATGATTACTGCAATCCTTGGACCTGACTTCAGTGGATCTATGTTGGTGGCCTAATGAAGACAATGCCTGAAAGACCCCAGAGTCAATTGTCAGCATAACTATAGTTAAGGTGGGGCTGAGAGGAGTGACAACAATATTTTTATCTGAGAGCTTACACAGTAGGTAAAAGGTGACACAACAGAGCACACTCATAGGTGAATAGCTCCAGAAAAGGAATATTCAGTGGGTTATCTTCCAGTGGGGATGCTCCATTCCTGCATACTTCACATAGCAGATCAGAAGCATAGCTAAGAAATAGATTTGGGGGTATCTACTTTAATAACTAGGAAGCATATCCTGCCCCTGAAAGAACAGTGACAACCTCAGAGTAAAAGGAAGTCTTTGGTTAATATCCAGTACAAGCTCTGGTCACCACAACACCAAGGGGATATAGGCCACAAAAAACTGAGGAAAGAGGTGGCAGACATCCATTGTAAAATCAGCTCTTGCACCAAAAATTAAGAAACTTAAACACTTGCAGGGTACACAGGGATGTTCCCACTTAAACATAGCCTTCCAAGACAGTCTGAGGGTCTGGCATTGACAGGAGGAAACCCCAGAGCATTTAGCCTTGAAGACCAGCAAGGCTTGAGTGTGCAGGAGCTCCGTGGGGCAGAAGGCAGAAACTCCACTCTTGGAGGGAGCACACAAGGTCTCACATGCTGTTGTGCTGGGATGCCGCAGGCACAATAACCAACAAGAGAACCACCGCCCATCAGTAGAAGGGCTGCCTAAAGTCATACTAAGCTCACAGATACCCCAAAATGCACACCCTGATAGGGCCCTACCCATCAGAAGGGCAAGACCCACCTCCACTCACAGAGGGCAAACACTAGTCACTCCCACCAGGAAGGCTGCAAAAGTCTCTGAACAAACCTCACCCACTAAGGGGCAGACATCATAAGCAAGAGGAAATGCAATCCTGTAACCTGCAGAAAGGAAACCACAAACAGTTAGACGAAATGAGATGGCAAAGAAATAAGTTGCAAATGAAGGAAGATAAAAACCCTCAAGAACAACTAAATGAAGAGGAGATAGGCAGTCTACTTGAAAAATAATTCAGAGTAATGATAATAAAGATGATTCAAAATCTTGAATGGAGGCATAGATCAAGAAGATACAAGAAATGTTTAACAAAGAGACAAAAGATTTAAAGAACAAGCAGAGATGAACAACACAATAACTGAAATGTAAAGTACAGTAGAAGGAATCAATAGCCAAATAACTGGGGCAGAAGAAAGAATAAAAGAGTTGTAAGACAGACTGGTGGAAATCACTGACATAGATCAAAGAAAAAAGAATGAAAAGAAATGAGGACAGTGTCAGAGACCTCTGGGACAATACTAAATGCATCAACATCCTCATTATACGGGTCCTAGAAGAAAAGAAAGAGAAAGGGTCTGAGAAAATAACTGAAGAAATTATAGCAAAAAATCATCTAATATGGGAAAGTAAACAGCCACCCAAGTCAAGGAAGTACAGAGAATTCCATGCAGGATAAGATTAAGGAGAAACATCTCAAGACACATATCTATCAAACTGACAAAAATTAAAGAAAAAGAAAAAAAATATTAAAAGCAACAAGGGGAAAAAAGCAGCAAATAACATATAAGGGAATCCCCATAAGGTTTTCAACTGATTTTTCAGCAGATATTCTGTAGGTCAGAAGTGGCATGATATATCTAGAGTGATGTAGAGGAAAATCCTACAACCAAGAATACTGTACCCAGCAAGGCTCCCATTCAAATTTGAGAAAGAAATCAAAAGCAAAAGCTAAGAGAATTTAGCACCACCAAACCAGCCTTACCAGAAATGGTAAAGCAACTTCCCTAGGCATGGGGAACAAAAGAGGCCACAACTAGAAACAAGAAAATCACAAAAGGGAAATCTCACTGGTAAAGGCAAACTTAAAGTAAAATGAGACAATCATCCATACACAAATATGATATCAAAACAAGCAACCATGAAAAGAGGAGAGCACAGATGCAGGAAATGGGAATTGCATTTGAAATTGAGACCAGCAACTTAAAACAACCTTGTATATATATAGACTGCTGTATCAAAACCTCATGGGAAATGTAAACTAAAAGTCTACAATAGATAGTCTACAATAGATACACACGCACAAAACAAAAAAGCAGCCCAAACATTACACTAAAGATAGTCATCACACCATAAGAGAAAACAAAAGAGGAAGAGAAGAAAAAAACCCTATGAAATCAACTCCAAAAAGAAAATGGCAATAGGAACATATATACTGATAATTACCTTAAATGTAAATGGATTAAATTTTACAATAAAAAGACATAGACTGGATAAATGAATACAAAAGCAAGACAAATATGTGCTGTTTACAGGAAACCCAATTCAGACTTAAGGACATATACAGACTGAAAGTGAGGGGATGGAAAAAGATATTCTATACAAATGGAAATCAAAAGAAAGTTGTAGAAGTAATATTCACATCAGATGAAATAGACTTTAAAATAAAGGCTGTTATAAGAGATGAGAAGGACACTACTTAATGATCAAGGGATCAGTCCAAGAAGAAGATAAAACGATTGAAAATTATATGCACTCACCATAGGAGCATCTCAATTATAAGGCAAATGCTAACCAGCAGAAGTTGGTAGTGGTAAAGAACCTGCCTGTCAATGCAGGAGGCTTAAGAGATGCAGGTTTGATCCCTGGTTTGGGAAGATCCCCTGGAGAAAGAAATGGCAACCCGTTCCAGTATTCTTGACTGGAAAATCCCATGGACAGAAGAGCCTGGTGGGCTACAGTCCATAGGGTCACAAAGAGCCAAACACTACTGAAGTGACTTAGCATGCATGCAACATAATAATAGTGGGGGACTTTAATATTCCACTTACATCAATGGAGAGGTCATCCAGACAGAGAATTGATAAGAACACACAAACTTTAAATGACACATTAGACCAGATAGACTTAATTGACATTTATGAAACAGTCCATCCAAAAGCAGTAGAATACACTTTCTTTTCTAGTACACAAGGAACATTCTCCAGGATAGGTCACATCTTGGGCCACAAATCAAGCCTCTGTAAATTTAACAATAGCAAAGTTCAATGAAATGATAAGCTGGTTCTTTTAAAACTGATAAACCTTTAGGCACAAAAAAGGGGAGAGGGCTCATATCAAAATTAGAAATGAAAAAGGAAATGTGAACGTCACTCAGTCATTTCCAATTCTTAGCGACCAGGACAGAATACTGTAGTGGGTAGCCAGAATACTAGCTTTAGGCCAGAATATTGGAGTGGATAGCCTTTCCCTTCTCCAGCGGATCTTCCCGACCTAGAAACCAAATCAGGGACTCTTGCATTGCAGGCAGATTCTTTACCAACTGAGCTATCAGGGAAGCCCTGAAAAAGAAAAAATTACAACTAACACTGCAGAAATACAAAAGATCATAAGAGACAAAGGATCAAAAGATCATAAGAGATCACAAGCAACTATACACTGATAAATTAGAAAACTGAGAATAAATGGACACTTTTAGAAAGATACAGACTTCCAAGACTGAACCAGGAAGAAACAGAAAATATGAACATTCCAATCACGACTAATGAAAGTGAAACTGGTATCAACAAACTTCCAACAAGCAAAAGTCCAGGACCAAATGACTTCACAGGTGAATTAAATTAAATATTTAGAGAAGAGTTAACATTTACTCTTTTAAAACTCTTTTATTTTTATTATTTTTTAAACTGGCCAAAGTGTATCTTTTTTTTTTTTTTACTTTATTTTACTCTACAATACTGTATTGGTTTTGCCATACATCAACATAAATCCACCACGGGTGTACATGAGTTCCCAATCCTGAACCCCCCTCCCACCTCCCTCGCCATACCATCTCTCTGGGTCATCTCAGTACACCAGCCCCAAGCATCCTGTATCCTGCATCGAACCTAGACTGGTGATTCGTTTCTTACATGATATTATACATATTTCAATGCCATTCTCCCAAATCATCCCATCCTCTCCCTCTCCCACAGAGTCCAAAAGACTGTTCTATATATCTGTGTCTCTTTTGCTGTCCCACATTATTTTGCCAACTATGGTTCGTCTAGTCAAGGCTATGGTTTTTCCTGTGGTCATGTATGGATGTGAGAGTTGGACTGTGAAGAGGGCTGAACACCAAAGAATTGATGCTTTTGAACTGTGGTGTTGGAGAAGACTCTTGAGAGTCCCTTGAACTGCAAGGAGATCCAACCAGTCCATTCTGAAGATCAGCCCTGGGATTTCTTTGGAAGGAATGATGCTAAACCTGAAACTCCAGTACTTTGGCCACCTCATGTGAAGAGTTGACTCACTGGGAAAGATTCTGATGCTGGGAGGGATTGGGGGCAGGAGGAGAAGGGGGCGACAGAGGATGAGATGGCTGGATGGTATCACTGACTCTATGGATGTGAGTCTGAGTGAACTCTGGGAGTTGGTGATGGACAGGGAGGCCTGGCGTGCTGTGATTCATGGGGTCGCAAAGAGTTGGACACGACTGAGCGACTGAACTGAACTGATATAGGGTTATCATTACCATCCTAAATTCCATATATATGTGTTAGTATACTGTATTGGTGTTTTTCCTTCTGGCTTACTTCACTCTGTATAATCGGCTCCAGTTTCATCCACCTCATTAGAACTGATTCAAATGTATTCTTTTTAATGGCTGAGTAATACTCCACTGTGTATATGTACCACAGCTTTCTTATCCATTCATCTGCTGATGGACATCTAGGTTGCTTCCATGTCCTGGCTATTATAAACAGTGCTGTGATGAACATTGGGGTACACGTGTCTCTTTCAATTCTGGTTTCCTCGGTGTGTATGCCCAGCAGGATTGCTGGGTCATAAGGCAATTCTATTTCCAGTTTTTTAAAGGAATCTCCACATTGTTCTCCATAGTGGCTGTACCAGTTTACATTCCTACCAACAACGTAAGAGGGTTCCCTTTTCTCCACACCCTCTCCAGCATTTATTGCTTGTAGACTTTTGGACAGCAGCCATTCTGACTGGTGTGAAATGGTACCTCATTGTGGTCTTGATTTGTATTTCTCTGACAATGAGTAATGTTGAGCATCTTTTCATGTGTTTGTTAGCTGTCTGTATGTCTTCTTTGGAGAAATGTCTGTTTAGTTCTTTGGCCCGTTTTTTGATTGGGTCGTTTATTTTTCTGGAATTGAGCTGCAGGAGTTGCTTGCATACTTTTGAGATTAGTTCTTTGTCAGTTGCTTCATTTGCCATTATTTTCTCCCATTCCGAAGGCTGTCTTTTCACCTTGATCAGAAGAATCAATATAGTGAAAATGAGTATACTACCCAAAGCAATCCACAGATTCAATACACTCCCTATTAAAACTATTTTAAACTTGCAGAGGGAGGCATACTTACAAGGTCATTATATGGGGCAACCATCACCCTGATACCAAAGCCAAATAAGGCTGTCACAAAAAAGAAAATTACAGATGTAATTACAGATGATTAGATCTGATAGACATAGTACTTGAAAAACTATCAACGGAGGTTCATAATGTTGTACAGAAGGGAGTGATAAAAAACATCCCAAGAAAAACAAATGCAAAAAGGAAAAATGGTTGTCTGAGGAGGGCTTACAAATAGCTGAGAAAAGAAGAGAAATGAAAGACAAAAGAGAAGAGGAAAGATATACCCATCTGAATCTGAATGCAGAGTTCCAAAGAATACCAAGAAGAGATAAGAAAGACTTAAGTGAACAATGCAAAGAAATAAAGGAAAACAATAGAATGGCAAATAGAAGAAAACAATAGAATGGCAAAGACTAGAGCTCTCTTCAAGAAAACTAGAGATACCAAGGGAATATTTCATGTAAAGATGGGCATAATAAAGGGCAGAAAAGGTATGGACTTAGAAGCAGAAGAAATTCAGAAGAGGTAGCAAGAATACACAAAACTAAAAAAAAGGTCTTCATGACCTAGATAACCACGATGGAGAGATCACTCACCTAGAGTCAGATACGGTAGAGTGTTAAGTCAAGTGGGCCTTAGGAAGCATCACTATAAACAAAGCTAGTGGAGATGATGGAATTCCAGTTGAGCTATTTCAAATCCTAAAATATCATGCTGTTAAAGTGCTGCACTCAATATGCTGGAAAATTTGGAAAACTCAGCAATGCCTACAGGACTGGAAAAAGTCAGTTCTCATTCCAATCCCAAAGAAAGACAATGCCAAAGAATGTTCAAACCATCACACAATTGTACTCATTTCACATGCTAGCAAGGTCATGCTCAAAATCCTTCAAGTTAGGCTTCAATAGTATGTGAACTGAAAATTTCCAGATGTTCAAGCTGGATTTAGAAAAGGCAGAGGAACTGGAGATGAAATTGCCAACATTGGTTGGATCATAGAAGAAACAAGAGAATTCCAGAAAAACATCTACTTCTGCTTTATTGACTATGCTAAAGCCTTTGACTCTGGCTCACAATAAACTGGGGGAAATTCTTAAAGAAATGGCAACACCAGACCCCCTTACCTGCCTCCCGAGAAACCTGTATTCAGGTCAAGAATCTACAGTTAGAACCAGACATGGGACAACAGAATGGTTCCAAATTGGAAAAAGGGTATGTCAAGGCTGTATATTGTCATCCTGCTTTATGATGCAAAGTACATCATGTAAAATGGGCTAGATGAAGCACAAGCTGGAATCAAGAATGCTGGGATAAATATATGCAGATGACTCCACTCTTATGGCAGAAAGTGAAGAGGAACTAAAGAGCCTTTTGATGAAGGTAAAAGAGGAGACTGAAAAGGCTGGCTTAAAACTCAACATTCAAAACACCAAGATCATGGCATATGGACCCATCACTTCATAGCAAATAGATGGGGAAGAAATGGAAACAGGGACTGACTTTATTTTCTTGGGCTCCAAAATCACTGCAGATGGTGACTGCAGCCATGGAATTAAAAGACATTTGCTCCTGCAGCCATGGAATTAAAAGACATTTGCTCCTGCAGCCATGAAATTAAAAGACATATGAAGAAAATCTATGACAAACCTAGACAGCGTATTAAAAAGCAGAGACATTACTTTGCCAACAAATGTCTGTATAGTCAAAGCTATGTTTTATCCAGTAGTCATTATGGATGTGAGAATTGGACCATAAAGAGGGATGAATGCAGAAGAATTGATGTTTTTGAAATGTGGTGTTGGAAAAGACTCTTGAGATACCCTTGGACTTCAGAGAGATCCAATTAGTCAATCCTAAAGGAAAATCAAGAGTTGGACTGTGAAGAAGGCTGAGTGCTGAAGACCTGATGCTTTTGAACTGTGGTGTTGGAGAAGACTCTTGAGAGTCACTTGGACTGCAAGGAGATCCAACCAGTCCATTCTGAAGGAGATCAACCCTGGGATTTGTTTTGAAGGAATGATGCTAAAGCTGAAACTCCAGTACTTTGGCCACCTCATGTGAAGAGCTGACTCATTGGGAAAGACTCTGATGCTGGGAGGGATTGGGGCAGGAGGAGAAGGGGATGACAGAGGGTGAGATGGCTGGATGGCATCACCGACTCGATGGACATGAGTCTGAGTGAACTCCGGGAGTTGGTAATGGATAGGGAGGCCTGGTGTGCTGCGATTCATGGGGTCGCAAAGAGTCAGACACGACTGAGTGACTGAACTGAACTGAAAGGAAAACCAACCCTGAATATTCATTGGAAGGACTCATGCTGAAGCTAAACGTCTAATACTGTGGCCACTTGATGCTTAGAGGTGACTCATTGGAAAAGACCTTGATGCTAGGAAAGATAGAAGTCAGGAGATGAAGGTGATGACAGAGGATGAGATTGTTGCATGGCATCACTGACTCAATGGACATGAGTCTGAGCAAGCTCTGGGAGATGGTGAAGGGCAGGAAAGCCTGGTGTGCTGCAGTCCATGGGGTCTCAAATAGTTGGACACACCTGAATGACTGAACAACAACAATCCCTGGTGAAGACTGATGCAAAACCCTCAACAAAAACTAGCAAACCAAATTCAATAACATTTTAAAAGGATCATACACCATGATCAAGTGGAATTTATCCCAGTGATGCAAAATTTTCAATATATACAAATTAATTAGTGTGATACACCACATTAACAAACTGAAGAATAAAAACCACATGGTCATATCAACAGATGCAGAAAAAGCTTTTGACCAAATTCAACACCTATTTATGATAAAAAAAAAAAAAAAAAAAACTCCCCAGAAAGTGGGCAAGGGAAATCTATCTCAACATAAATATAGTTGCCATATATGGTACAACAAGCAGCATTCTCTACAGTGAAAATCTGAAAACTTTTCTTCTAAGATCAGGAATAAAAATACCAAGATGTCCATTCTCATCATTTTTTATTCAGCATTGTTTTGGAAGTTCTAGCCATGACAAATAGAGAAGAAAAGGAGATAAAAGGACTCCTAATTGAGAAACTAGAAGTAAAACTATCAGATGAAATGATAATATACTTAGGAAAATCCTAAAGATGCTATCAGAAGACTACTAGAGCTTATCAATGAGTTTTGCAAAGTTGCAGGACACGAAATTAATACACAGAAATATCTTGCATTCCTCTACACTGATGAAGAAAGATCAGAAAGAATAATAAAGGAAACAAACTTTATTTATCAACACAACAAAAAGAATAAAACACTTAGGAATAAACCTCCGTTCAGTTCAGTTCAGTCACTCAGTCGTGTCTGACTCTTTGCGACCCCATGAATCGCAGCACGCCAGGCCTCCCTGTCCATCACCAACTCCCAGAGTTCACTCAGACTCACGTCCATAGAGTCAGTAATGCCATCCAGCCATCTCATCCTCTGTCGTCCCCTTCTCCTCCTGCCCCCAATCCCTCCCAGCATCAGAGTCTTTCCCAGTGAGTCAACTCTTCACATGAGGTGGCCAAAGTACTGGAGTTTCAGCTTTACATCATTCCTTCCAAAGAAATCCCAGAGCTGATCTTCAGACTGGACTCGTTGGATCTCCTTGCAGTCCAAGGGACTCTCAAGAGTCTTCTCCAACACCACAGTTCAAAAGCATCAGTTCTTTGGCACTCAGCTTTCCTCACAGTCCAACTCTCACATCCATACATGACCACAGGAAAAACCATAGCCTTGACTAGACGGACCTTTGTTGCAAAGTAATGTCTCTGCTTTTCAACATGCTGTCTAGGTTGGTCATAACTTGCCTTCCAAAAAAACCTACTTAAGGACAAAAAGACTTGTACTCAGAAAACTATGAGATGAAGATGAAAGAAATCAAAGATGACACAAACAGATGCAGAGATATACCATGTTCTTGAGCTGAAATAACCAATATTGTGAAAATGACTATACTAGTCAAAACAGCCTATAGATTCAAGACAATCCCTATCAAATTACCAATGGCATTTTTTCACAGAATTAGAACAAGAAATTTTACAATGTGTGTGGAAATCGAAAAGATCTTGAATAGCCAAAGCTATCTTGAGACAGAAAAATGAAGCTGGGGTAATCGGGCTCATTGACTTCAGACTACTGTAAAGCTACAGTAACCAGTATGGTACTGGCACAAAAGCAGAAATATAGAAAACAGAGCAGGATAGAAAATCCAGAGATAAACCCAGGCATCTATGGTCAATTAACCTATGACAAAGGAAGCAAAAATATACAATGGAGAAAAGATACTCTCTCCAATAAGCAGTACTGAGAAAACTAGACAGATAAATGAAAAAGAATGAAATTAGAATGCTCCCTAACAGAAAAATAAACTCAAAATGGATTAAAGACCTAAATGTAAGGCTGAGTATTATAAAACTCTTAGAGGAAAACATAGGCAGAACACACTCTTGCAGCAAGATCTTTTTTGACCCCTATCTTCAGATAATGAAAATAAAAACAAATATAAAAATAAATGGGACCTAATTAAATTTAAAAGCTTTTTCACAGCACTTGTGGCAGATTCATGTTGATGTATGGCAAAACCAATACAATATTGTAAAGTAATTAACCTCCAATTAAAATAAATAAATTTATATAAAAAAACCATAAACAAAATATAAAGACAACCCACAGAATAGAAGGAAATATTTGCAAATGAAGCAACCGATGGATTAATCTCCAAAATATACAAACAGTTCATGCAGTTCAACACGAAAAGAAACACACAACACAATCTAAAAAATGGACAAATGGGTAGAAGATCTAAATGGACATACTCCAAAGAAGACATATAGACGGCCAAAAAGCACATGAAAGGATGTTCAACATCACTAATTATTAGAGAAATGAAAATCAAAACTACAATGAGATATCTACCTCGTAGCATCAAGACCTCTACAAATAATAAATGCTGTAGAAACTGTGGAGAAAAGGGAACCTTTCTACACTGTTGGTTGGAACGTCAACTGGTACAGCTGTATGGAGAACAGTATGAAATTCCTTCAAAAACAAAAAAAATAGACCCATGATTTGATTCAGTAATTCCACTCCTGGGCATATATACCTAGAAAACCATAATTAGAAAAGATACATGCACCCGAATTTTCATTGCAGCACTATTTACAATAGCCAGGACATGGAAGCAACCTAAATGTCCACTGACAGGTAAATGCATGAAGATGTGGTACATATATACAATGGCATATTACTTAGTTGTAATAAAGAATGAAATAATGCCATTTGTAGCAACATGGTTGGACCTATAAATTGTCATACTGAGTGAAGTAAGTTAGACAGAGAAAAGCAAATGTGGTATTTCTTGCCTGTGGAATCTTTAAAAAAAAATGATACATATAAACTTATTTACAAAACAAAGTCACGGATGTGGAAATAAACTTATGGGGCAGGGAAATAGCAGCTGTTGTTCAGTAGCTAAGTCATGTCTGACTCTTTGTGACCCCAGGGACTGCAGCATGCCAGGCTTCCCTGTCCTTCATTATCTCTTGGAGTTTGCTCAAACTCATGTCTATTGAGTCAATGATGCCATCCAACCATCTCATCCTGTGTCACCCACTTCTCCTCCTGCCCTCAATCTCTTCCAGCATTAGAGTCTTTTCCAATGAGTTGGCTCTTCCCATCAGGTGGCCAAAGTAGCAGAGCTTCAGCTTCAACATCAGTCCTTCCAATGATAATCAGGGTTGGCTTTCCTTAGGATTGACTGGATGGATCTCCTTGCCATCCAAGGGACTCTCAAGAGACGTCTCCAGTACCATAGTAGCATTCACTCTTTGGTGCTCAGCCTTCTTTATAGTCCAACTCTCACATCTGTACATGACTCCTGGAAAAACCCTAGCTTTGACTATGTGGACCTTTGTTGGCAAGTGATGTCTCTGCTTTTTAATACACTGTCTAGGTTTGTCATAGCTTTTCTTCCATGGAGCAGGTGTCTTTAATTTCATAGCTGCAGTCACCATCTGCAGTGATTTTGGAGCTCAGGTAAAACTAAAGTCTGTCACTGTTTCCACTTTTTCCCCATCTATTTGGGAAGTGATGAGACCAGATACCATGATCTTAGTTTTTTGAATATTGAATTTTAAGCCTCCTTTTTCACTCTCCTTTTTCACTCTCATCAAGAGGCTCTTTAGTTCCCCTTCACTTTCTGCCCTTAGGCTGGTGTCATCTGCATATCTGAAGTCGCTGGTATTTCCTCCCAGTAATTTTGATTTCAGCTTGGGATTCATCCAGCCCAGCACTTCACATGATGTGCTATGCCTATAATTTTATAAAGCAGGATGACAATATATAGCCTTGACATACTCCTTTTTCAATTTAGAACCAGTATTTTGTCCCATGTCTGGTTCTAACTGTTGCTTCTTGACCTGGATACAGGTTTCTCAGGAGACAGATAAGGTGGTCTGGTGTTGCCATCTCTTTAAGAATTTTCGTTGTGATCCAGAGTTAAAGCTTTTAGCGTAGTCAATAAGCAGAGGTAGATTTTTTTTTTCTGGAATTCCCTTGCTTTTTCTATGATCTAGTGGGTGTTGGTAATTTCATCTCTAGTTCCCCTGCCTTTTCTAAATCCAACTTATACATCTGGAAGCTCTTAATTCATATACTGCTGTAGCCTAGCTTGAAGGATTTTGAGCATTACCTTGCTTGCATGTGAGATGAACACAAGTGTACCATAGTTCGAACATACTTTGGCAGTGCCTTTCTTTGGGATTGGAATGAAAACTGACCTTTTCCAATCCAGTGGCCACTGCTGTGTTTTCCTGATTTGTTGGCATATTGAGTGCAGCACTTCAACAGCATCATCTTTAGGATTTGAAATAGCTCAGCTGAAATTACATCACCCCCATTAGCTTTGTTGGTAGTAACGCTTCCTAAGGCTCACTTGACTTCACACTCTAGGATGTCTGGCTCTAGGTGAGTGACCACGCCATTGTGGTGTCTGGGTCATGAAGATCTTATTTGTAGAGTTCTTCTGTGTATTCTTGCCACTTCTTCTTAATATCTTCTGCTTCTGTTAGGTCCATACCATTTCTGTCCTTTATTGTGCCCATCTTTGCATGAAATGTTCCCTTGTTATCTCCAGTTTTCTTGAGGAGATCGCTAGTCTTTCCCATTTTACTGTTTTCCTTTATTTTTTTCCATTATTTACTTAAGAAGGCTTTCTTATCTTTCCTTGCTATTTTCTGGAATTCTGCGTTCAGCTGAATATGATTTTCCCTTTCCTCCTTGCTTCTCTTCTTTCCTCAGCTATTTGTAAGCCTCCTCAGACAACCACTTCCCCTTCTTGTATTTCTTTTTCTCAGGGATGGTTTGGTCACTGTCTCCTGTACAATGTTACAAAGTAGCAGACAGAAGGATAACTCATGGGATTGCGATTATCACCTACATATTGTTATTGTTTTTGTTTGGTAGCTAAGTCACCTGCAAGGCTCCTCTGTCCATGCAATTCCCCAGGCAAGAATACAGGAGTGAGTTGTCATTTATTTCTCCAGGGGATCTTCCTGACCCAAGGATGAAACACACACACACTACTATGTAAAAAGTAGATAACTAATAAGGATCTGCTGTGTAGCACAAGGAATTCTACTCAGTACACTTAAGGATGTATACAGGAAGATAATCTAAAACTGAGTGGGTTCATTTTGCTGTACAGCAGAAATAAAAGAAACAGTGTAATTCAACTATATGCCAATAAAAATAAAAAAAAACCCATAAAGCTATACAACATAATGAAGAACCTTAATGCAAACAATAGATGTTACTTGATAGTAGTGTATCAACATTGGTTCATTGAGTATAACAAATGTACCATAGGAGGGGGACAGAAAAACCCCAACTCTCAAAATTAAAGTAGTTTCCAGAATCCCTATACTATGTTATTTCACCCCAATATCTTATTTTTCTTTTACCTTCTGAACCCTCAGGTGGGCTTTTTATTTAGTTCTTATTAAACTTCCTAATCCGGAGAAGGCAATGACACCCCACTCCAGTACTCTTGCCTGGAAAATCCCATGGATGGAGGAGCCTGGTAGGCTGCAGTCCATGGGGTCGCTAAGTCAGACACGACTGAGCAACTTCACTTTCACTTTTCACTTTCATGCATTGGAGAAGGAAATGGCAACCTACTCCAGTGTTCTTGCCTGGAGAATCCCAGGGACAGGGGAGACTGGTGGGCTGCCGTCTATGGGGTCACACAGAGTTGGACACGACTGAAGCAACTTAGCAGCAGCAGCAGCAAACTTCCTATTCAAGGCTATGGTTTTTCCAGTGGTCATGTATGGATGTGAGAGTTGGACGGTGAAGAAAGCTGAGTGCTGAGAATTGATCCTTTTGAACTGTGGTGTTGGAGAAGACTCTTGAGAGTCCCTTGGACTGCAAGGAGATCCAACCAGTCCATTCTAAAGGAGATCAGCCCTGGGATTTCTTTGGAAGGAATGATGCTAAAGCTGAAACTCCAGTACTTTGGCCACCTCATGCGAAGAGTTGACTCATTGGACAAGACTCTGATGCTGGGAGGGATTGGGGCAGAAGGAGAAGGGGACGACAGAGGATGAGATGGCTGGATGCCATCACCGACTTGATGAACATGAGTTTGAGTGAACTGTGGGAGTTGTTGATGGACAAGGAGGCCTGGCGTGCTGCGATTCATGGGGTCGCAAAGAGTCGGACACGACTGAGAGACTGAACTGAACTGAAACTTTCTATTTATTAGTCTGATAGTGTTTGACCATGAATCTATCACACAGAACATGCCCTGTTATCTTAAAGGTACATGTTACCCAGTAGTTTGGTGGGTATGTCCTCTGTTAATGTACATGTTGTGAATTAAAATGAATGAACCACTTTCTTTAACAACTATTTGTTAAGTAACTGGTATGTATTTCATTTCTCTAGGTAGCAGGGAGTAAAATAGACAATAGCCTCTTTCCTGGTGGAACTTATATTCTTGAGCAGGAAGACAGACATAACCAATAACATCACAAATGAGTTTCAAAAAAAAGGTTAGAAAATGCTAAGTGTCATGAGAAAAAGTAGAATGGGGTGGAAGGGATGATTCATTATTCAAATGCCCTCAATCTGAGCTTAGAAGGAACGTGGTGGGTCTGAGGCATACACAAAGGCCAGTCTGTGATTGCCATGTGATTAGGAGACAGTGATCCAGGTGAGGCCACAGGATGCTGTGGGGCCAGAGCACACTGGGCTATGTGAGCTGACTTAGAACCCTATGCCTTCCTTCCCCCCACACTAAAAAGGCATTACACAGTTTTAAACAATAGGGGTGAAATGAATATTTTGAAAAGAAAATTTACAGGAGGGAGGTGAGAGGTGCTGTGGGGAGACCAGTCCAGAGGGGCCATGGGCTTGAAGCACAGTGGAGCAGGGGATGCTGTAAAGAAGAGCTAACTCTGGGCCTCCAACCTGAACAGTTGGGTGCGAGGGAGGAGTATGCCCTGAAATGGGGAGCCCTGGACCAGTAGGGCAGCCTGATGAGAATGAGGTGCCTGTGGTGCCCACAGGCTAGAGAAGCGGCAGGCAGGCAGGCCCATCTATGGGCTTGGAAATCAGATCTATGTGTTCATTCAACAAGCTTTAACTTTCTCTAGCTAGGAAAGTATTGTGAGCCACTTTTTCTACATGCTTGCAAAAGTATCACAAAATAATGCTAGTGGAGAGGAAAATGGTGTCATACCACACAGCCACAAGTGAAGTTTCCATGAGTTGACTGAACTTCTCTGAGTCTCAGTTCCATCTTTTGAAAGTTGTAGTCATCACATTAAGGAACTTTTTTTTTTGCCATGTTTGAAAAAAATAATGTATTAAAAACTCTAGCAGATCTTTTCTTTTTGAGATAAGAATCCTCAAGTCTCCTCACTATCTCTGCCTATCACCTTCCTTCTATTTTTCCCTTTAGAGTTTCCTGTTTTACTAATTTGACTTTCAAAAAAGGAACTTTGTTCTCACATGTCTAGTCCCCAGTTTCCCAACACAGTCTCTTCATCAGTAATTGACACATCTCTAAATATCTGCTCTAGAATTTTTTAATATTGACCGCAAGAAAACACATCATATTTTCTTTTATCAAGGCTTTACCTATATCTGAATCTCCTGTTACCCTTGCACAAATCCTAAAAGCTTAGTAACAGCTTTTGTCACAACATCAGTTCACCATCACTTGATTTTAATCCAGCTGTACTAGGCAGTGAAGGAGAAACTAAGAACATGGACAGATGGTCCTCTGAAGTTGGGATTTGGCAACACAGCTTTGGTGAAAAGACAAGAAGGTGAGAAAAGTGCAATGTTGATGTACTGTTGTAAAATGATCGGTCATTCTGCTCAGCCTCATTGACAAAACTAGGAAACAGGATGATACATCCCAATGATATTAATTTAAAGAGCAGTATTACTTGGAATAAAAGAAAAGGCAAAGAGAAAGAAAGCCAGGCTAAGTGGGATTTGAGTTCATTATTTAAGAGGTGGGATCATCACAATGTAACCAAGAAAATAAATTGCTTAAGTGAAACTGAAGTGAAGACTTTCAGGGTTCAGAAGAAGAATAGTTTGAGAAAAATTATAACATAATATAAGAGTCTCTACCAGATATAGAAACATACTATAAAATGTCATACTTCAAGCATAGATGAAAAACATATGAGTGGAAAAGTATAGAAAGCCCTAAAGCTGACATAGATAAGTGTCGGATTATTTAAATACTGCTGGATAATGAGTGGGAAATGGTAGAAACTTAATAAATTATATTGGATTAAGATTAGCATTTTGGAAAAAGTAAATATATAATCATATTCAAATAATCTCTGAACATATCAAATAAATAAATATTAGAGAAATCACAGATGAACTTGGTAAAGGCAGAATTTGTTATAACTTTAAAGTGTTGATAGTACTTGAAGAATTGAATAAATATAAAAATAGGAGAGAAAAATGACAGATTCAATTACACAGAAATGTAAAATTTTTATAAGCATAAATGGTTAAAATAAAAATTCAACAGGAGACTGGGCAACATATACAATATACAGACTAGTAAAGCAAGTAATATAAATTGCTACAACCCTAATGGAATGTTAATTTGCTATGAAAATATTCATGTAACTTGGACTAGTATTCTAAACTCTAAAAATTTATCCCAAGGAAATAGTAAAAAGGAGAAAAAAGTTAGCTCCTTGAAAGTATTAATTGCAGGATTGTCTGTAACTGTAAAATAATGAAAACAAACCACGGCTTCCGGTTCAACATGGCGGAGTAGAAGGACATGCACTCAGCTCCTGCAAGAACACCAAAATCACAACTAGTTGTTGAACAGTTGTATTGCTGATTGATTGTTGAACAATTGTTTGCTGAACCCAGGGTAGGCTAAGTGTGAGCTAAAAGGCTGGAAGAAGATTCGAGGAGCTGTAGGAATTGGACACAAGTTTATTCTCTCCTGGCTGACACACAGCTGTAGCAGCAGACACATTATATTCTCTCCTCTCATAGCTGACTTAATGGACACAACCATGATGTGGCAGCAATACGCCACTGCTTTTTAGGTGAAACTCATATATCCTTACAGCACAAGGTAGCCCATGACCAAGTGAGTACCTCATGACACACATGTGCAGTGCTCATGAAGATCTCAGCTGTTACGTAGCCATTATTTATAGAACGTGGGGTGAGAGAGCCTGAACACGCCATCTTGGCTAATTTGCTCTCTCCCCACAACAACCATCAAGAGGATACTGGAACCTACCAAAAAAAGATACCCCACATCCAAAGACAAAGGAGAAACCACATTGAGGCAGTAGGAGGGACACAGTCACCATAAAATCAAATTCCATACCTGCTAGGTAGGTGACCCACAAACTGGAGAACAATAATAGCAAAAAAGTTATCTCCCATTGTGAAGGTTCTGAACGCCATGTCAGGCATCCCAGTCTAGGGATCCAACAAAGGGACTGGAAATCCCCAGGGAAACTACCTTGAAGGCCAGTGGGTTTGATTACAAGACTTCCACAGAACTGGGGGAAACAGAAACTCCAATCATGGAGGGCAAAAACAAAACTTTTCATGCACCAAGACTCAGAAGAAAGGAGTAGTGACCCCGCAGAAGACTGAACCAAAACCACCTGCTAGAGTTGGAGGATCTCCTGTGGGTTGTCAGGGGCTCACCTCAGGAACAGGGGCACTGGCAGCAGCAGGCTGGGAAGATCTCCCTTGGCATAAATCCTCTTGGAGGTTGCCATTGGCCCAACCATACTGGGGTTTCAGCTTTGGGACCATGTGACATCCAGTTCATGCTGACTGGAGCCCAGTTTTCTCAGGACCCACTGAGGCTTTGGCTTGTGGAATGCTCAGGGGCAAGTCCCTGCTGCCAGCCCGGGCTTCCAGACAACCCGAGGGTGAGTTGACACTAACAGAAGCCGAGTCTCCTCGGGACCCACTGGGGTTTCAGCTTTGGGACCGTGGGACGTCCAGTTCACACTGACAGGGGCCTGGTCTCCTCAGGACCTGCCAGGAGGTGGTGCCACTGAGGAAGAAGGTCATCCAGAGGACCCAAGACGTGGTGACTACTAATTGAGTCTTCCCACAGTGCTTCTTCATAAATGTGGACTCCTACAAGGGTGCTGAGCATCACAACTTCCCTTGATTTTGATCCGGGGTGTGAGTGAAATGTGTCTCTTAAGATTGGCTTCTTGAACTTCTGCTATGTATTGGATTCTTTATCAATGATCATGCCTAGGACATTTCTTGAGGGCAACTGATATCTTGCAATTGCTTATGGAGAGGTTAGATACCATTAGGCAAGAGCAGAATCATCTCCCCAACACCTGAGAAAAGAACAGACACCAGCCTGCACCCATTTTATCCTCCTCTGCCTGCCCGGCCTATCATAGCAGCAAAAGGTGTCCCACCTCCTGTCAGAAGCAAACCTCAGGTAAAGGACTCAGATGTAAAGGAAACCAGAATATTGTCTTGAGCTATAGACACTTTGGGGCTTACCAGGTAGCTCAGATGGTAAAGAATTTGCCGGCAATGCAAGAGACCTGGGTTTGATCCCTGAGTCAGGAAGGTCCCCTGGAGAAGGAGATGGCAACCCACTCCAGTATTCTTGCATGGATAATTCCATGGACAGAGAAGCCTGGCAGGCTACAGTCCATGGGGTCACAAAGTGTCAGACAAGACTGAGTGACTAACACATACATAGCTGGATCACCTTGGGAAAAAAAACTATCAGGAAGGGAGTGCAACCTCACTCATCAGCAGATAATTGGATTAAAGCTCTAGTGAGCAAGGCCCTGTCCACCAGAGCAAGAACTGGTTTTTCCTACCACCAGTCCCTCTCATTAGGAAGTTTATACAGGCCTCTTAGCCTCCTCCATCAGAGGGCAGACAGAAGTGAGAACCACAGTTCCACAGCAACTAAAACAAAAGCCATATTATAGAAAGCTATGTCTCAGATGAAGGGACAAGATAAAATCCAAGAAAAACAACTAAATAAAGTGGAGATAGGCAACATTTCAGAAAAAGAATTCAGAATAATGATAGTGAAGATGGTTCAGGATCTTGGGAAAAGAATGGAGGCAAAGATTGATAAAATGAAAGAAATGTTTATCAAAGACCTACAGGAACTAAAGAACAAACAGAGATGAATAACACACTAGGAGGAATCCATAGTAGAATAACTGAGGCAGAAGAACAGATAAATGACCTGGAGGACAGCATGGTGGAATTCACCACCCTATAACAGAAATAGAAAAAAAAAAAGAAAGAAAGAAAGAAAATAAATGAAGACAGAGACCTCTGAGACAACATTAAATGAACCAATATTTACATCAGAGGGGTCCCAGAAGAACAGAGAAAGGACCTGAGATAATATTTGAAGATATAAGAGCTGAACACTTCCTTAACATGGAGAAGAAAATAGTCAAACAAGTACAGGAAGCACAGTGAGTCCCAGGCAGGACAGACCCAAAAAGAACAAGTGAAACAAACACATAGGAATCAAACTGACAAAAGCTAAAGGCAGAGATAAAACATTAAAAAAAAAAAAAAAAAGCAACAAGGGAAAAATGACAAATAACATATGAGGGGACTCCCATCGAGCTATCAGCTATTTTCTCAATGGAAACTCTACAAGCCAGAAGGGAATGGCATGATATATTTAAAGAGATGAAAGGGGAAAACCTACAACCAAAAATTCCCTATCCAGCAAGAGTCTTCTTCAGATTTGATGGAGAAATCAAAAGCTTTCCAGACAAGTATTCAGAATCCCAGACAAGAATTCAGCACCACCAAACCAGCTGTACAACAAACGCTAAAGGAACTTCTCTAGGCAGGAAACAAGAGAAAGAAAAGACCTACCTATGAAAAATAAACCCAGAACAATTAAGAAAAAGATAATGGGATCATAGTGAAAATGAAATTCACTCAGTGATGTCTGACTCCTTATAGACCCCATGGACTATATGGTGAGAATACTGGAGTTGGTAGCCTATTCCTTCTCCAGAGGATCTTTCCAACCCAGGAATTGAACTGGGATCTCCTGCACTGCAGATAGATTCCTACCAACATCCTGTCAGGGAAGCACAACCAAAAGACATTGACAGAGCAAATGAAAACTTGTGCATGTGCGTACTTTCAGCTTACCACATCACTCTGCTTGACCCCTCAAATTGTATGTAATTATTTTACATACAATGCAAGCTACATGTTCCCATTGTAGCTTGCAAGTATAGTTATGTTTTATTTCATGTCTGACTATTGATTGTGAAAACTGATAAATACCTTTTACTACTGTGATTATGTAATTATTACTCACTTAATACCATTGTATCATGATTGGTAAATAGAAAAATAATAGACACAGAAGAAATAAAAAAAGAAATGAAAGTATGCATAGAAATGAATGAAAATGAAAACACAACAACCCAAAACCTATGGGACACTATAAAAGCAGTGTTAAGGGGAAGGTTCATAGCAAGGTTCAAGGCTTACCTCAAGAAACAAGAAAAAATTCAAATAAATAACCTAACTCTACACCTAAAGCAACTAGAAAAGGAAGAACCCCATGGTTAGTAGAAGGAAAAAATCATAAAAATTAGGACAGAAATAAATGCAAAAGAAACAGAAGAGACCACAGCAAAAATCAACAAAGCTAAAACCCGGTCCTTTGAGAAGACAAATAAAATAGACAAAACATTAGCCAGACTCAACACAAAACAAAGGTAAAAGAATCAAATCAACAAAATTAGAAAAGAAAATGGATAAATCACAACAGACAGTACAGAAATACAAAGGGTCATAAGAGACTACTATCAGCAACTATATGCCAATAAAATGGACAACTTGGAAGAAATGGACAAATTCCTAGAAAACTATAACTTTCCAAAACTGAACCAGGAAGAAATAGAAAGTCTTAACAGACCCATCACAAGCATGGAAATTGAAAGTGTAATCAGAAATCTTCCAGCAAAAAAAAGCCCAGGACCAGATGGCTTCAAAGCTGAATTCTACCAAAAATTTAGAAATTATTTAAAATTTAGCTCTTCTCAAACTCTTCCAGGAAATTTCAGAGGAAGGTAAACTTCCAAACTCGTTCTATGAGGCCACCATCACCCTAATACCAAAACCAGACAAAGAAGCCACAAAAAAAAAAAAAAAAAAAAAAAAAACTACAGGCCAATACCACTGATGAACATAGATGCCAAAATCCTTAACAAAATCCTAGCAAACAGAATTCAACAACGTATTAAACAGGTCATACATCATGACCAAGTGGGCTTTATCCCAGGGATACAAGTCTTCTTTAATATCTGCAAATCAATCAATGTAATATACCACATTGACAAATTGAACGATAAAACAATAGGATTATCTCAATAGATGCAGAGAATGCCTTTGACAAAATTCAACATCCATTTATGATAACTCCCTCCAAAGCAGAAATAGAAGGAACATACCTCAATATAATAAAACCTATATATGACAAACCCACAGCAAACATTATCCTCAATAGTGAAAAACTGAAATCATTTCCCCTAAAGTCAGGAACAGGCAGGTGTGCCCACTCTCATCACTACTATTCAACATAGTTTTGGAAGTTTTAACCACAGCAATCAGAGCAGAAAAAGGAATAAAAGGAATCCAGATGGGAAAAGAAGAATTAAAAGTCTCACTGTTTGCAGATGACATGATCCTCTACATAAGAAAACCCTAAAGACTCCACCAGAAAATTACGAGAGCTAATCAACAGATATAGTAAAGTTGCAGGATACAAAATTAACACACATAAATCCCTTGCATTCCTATACACTAAAAATGAGAAAGAAAAAAGAAATTAAGGAAACAATTCCATTCACCATTGCAATGAGAAGAATAAAATACTTGAATAAATCTACCTAAAGAAACAACCTATATATAGAAAACTGTAAAACACTGATGAAAGAAATCAAAGAGGACACTAATAGATGGAGAAATATACCATGCTCATGGATTGGAAAAATCAATATAGTGCAAACGAGTATACTACACAAAGCAATCTATGGATTCAATGCAATCCCTATCAAGGTACCAACAGTATTTTTCAGAGAACTAGAACAAATAATTTCACAATTTGTATGGAAATACAAAAAACCTCAAATAGCCAAAGCAATCTTGAGAAAGAAGAATGGAACTGGAGGAATCAACCTGCCTGATTGCAGACTCTACTACAATGCTACAATCATCAAGACAATATTGTACTGGCACAAAGACAGAAACATAGATCAATGGAAAATAGAAAGCCCAGAGATAAATCCATGCACCTATGGACACCTTATCTTTGAAAAGGAGGCAATATACAATGGAGAAAAGACAATCTCTTTAACAAGTGGTGCTGGGAAAACTGGTCAACCACTTGTAAAAAGAATGAAACTAGAACACCATACACAAAAATAAACTCAAAATGGATTAAAGATCTAAACGTAAGACCAGAAACTATAAAACCCCTAGAGGAAAACCTAGGCAAAACACTCTCTGATGTAAATCACAGCAGGATCCTCTTTGACTCACCACCCAGAGTAATGGAAATAAAAGCAAAAAATAAACAAATGGGACCTAATTAAACTTAAAATCTTTTGCACAATGAAGGAAACTATAAGCAAGGTGAAAAGACAGCCTTCAGAATGGGAGAAAATAATAGCAAATGAAGCAACTGACAAACAACTAATCTCAAAAATATATAAGCAACTTCTGCAGCTCAATTCCAGAAAAATAAATGACCCAAAAAAAGTGGGCCAAAGAACTAAACAGACATTTCTGCAAAGAAGACATACAGATGGCTAACAAACACATGAAAAGATGCAAATCAAAACCACAATGAGGTACCATCTCATGCCAGTCAGAATGGCTGCTATCAAAAAGTCTACAAACAATAAATGCTGGAGAGGGTGTGGAGAAAAGGGAACCCTCTTACACTGTTGGTGGGAATGCAAACTAGTAGAGCCACTATGGAGAACAGTGCGGAGATTCCTTAAAAAACTGGAATTAGAACTGTCATATGACCCAGCAATCCCACTGTTGGGCATACACACGGAGGAAACCAGAACTGAAAGAGACACGTGTACCCCAATGTTCATTGCAGCACTGTTTATAATAGCCAGGGCATGGAAGCAACCTAGATGTCCATCAACAGACGAAATAATAAGAAAGCTGTGGTACATATACACAATGGAGTATTACTCAACCATAAAAAATACATTTGAATCAGTTCTAATGAGGTGGATGAAACTGGAGCCTATTATACAGAATGAAGTAAGAAAGAAAAACACCAATACAGTATACTAATGCATATATATGGAATTTAGAAAGATGGTAATGATGACCCTATATGCGAGACAGTAAAAGAGACACAGATGTATAGAACAGTCTCTTGGACTCTGTGGGAGAAGGTGAGGGTGGAATGATTTGAGAGAATAGCATTGAAACATGTATATTATCATATGTGAAACAGATCTCCAGTCCAGATTCGATGCATGAGACAAGGTGCTCAGGGCTGGTGCACAGGGATGATCCAGAGGGATGGTATGGGGAGGGAGGTGCGAGGGGGGTGCAGGATGGGGAATACATGTACACCCAAGGCTGATTCATATCAATTATGGCAAAAACCACTACAATATTGTAGAATAATTCGCCTCTAATTAAAATTTTAAAAAGAAAAATAATAGAATTCTATATCACCAAAACTACCATTTAATAGAAAAACTTGTAATCACCTTTTAAAAATCAAGATACATATCAGAATTATCTTGGAATTTTTTGAAAAATACAAATGCTCAGGTATTGCTTTTTTTTCACCAGAGCTCCAGATACATTTCTAAGAAGCAGCCATATTTAAAAACAGCTGGACTATATGAGGATTTTTTACTTTTTATCTAGTTTGTGTCACTTTTTCTATTTCATTTTCAGTGCTCCCATTTCACTTAGTTTATGTTTTCCAATTTCTCCATCTCTTTATTTTTATGGTCTTTTCCCCCCATATTTTATTTTATTTATTATTATTTTTTTTTACTTTACAATATTGTATTGGTTTTGCCATACATCAATATGAATCTGCCATGGGTGTACACGTGTTCCCAATCCTGAAGCTCCCACCTCCCTCATTTCTCAAGCCTTTATCAAGTATAGTAGAAAAGCTTTTGTATACATATCAGTTCAGTTCAATTCAGTTCAGTCACTCAGTCGTGTCTGACTCTTTGCAACCCCATGAATCACAGCATGCCAGGCCTCCCTGTCCATCACCAACTCCTGGAGTTCACTCAAACTTACATCCATCGAGTCAGTGATGCCATCCAGCCATCTCATCCTCGGTCGTCCCCTTCTCCTCCTGCCCCCAATCCCTCCCAGCATCAGAGTCTTTTCCAATGAGTCAACTCTTCGCATGAGGTGGCCAGAGTACCGGAGTTTCAGCTTTACATCATTCCTTCCAAAGAAATCCCAGGGCTGATCTCCTTCAGAACGGACTGGTTGGATCTCCTTGCAGTCCAAGGGACTCTCAAGAGTCTTCTCCAACACCACAGTTCAAAAGCATCAATTCTTCGGCGCTCAGCCTTCTTTATAGTCCAACTCTCACATCCATACATGACCACTGGAAAAACCATAGCTTTGGCTAGACGGACCTTTGTTGGCAAAGTAATGTCTCCACTTTTCAATATGCTAGATAGGTTGTGTGTGTGTGTGTGTGTGTGTGTGTGTGTGTGTGCTTAGTTGCTCAGTCATATCCAACTCTTTGTGACCCCACGGACTGTAGCCTGACAGGCTCCTCTCATGGGGAGAATCATGGGGATTCTCCAGGCAAGAATTCTTCAGGCAAGTGGATTGCCATTTCCTTCTCCAGGGGATCTTCCCAACCCAGGGATCAAACCCAGGTCTCCATCTCCCACATTGTAAGTGGATTCTTACCATCTGAGATACCACGGAAGCCCATATAAGGTATATAATACATACATATATATGTGTATATATATAAATATAAGAAAATTTATTAATTTTTGCCTAACTAAAAATATTGGCATTTTGATTCTACTTGTTTGGCTTAATACAAATAGAATGCTATATTTCTAATTGCAAAAAAATAGATATTTGTGGCTAAACTGTACTTATATATGTGAGCCATTAATTAATTAATTTCAGGAAAGGAGTGGCCCTGGGCCTGAGGATTCGTGAGTACCTCCCTCCTCTCCCAGTGGGCATGTCTTGGGGGAACTCTGGTGTTCCTCCAGAGAGGAGTCTGGTGGTTCATGCCTCTCCTCCTTCCTAAGGAGTAAGCCCTGTCAGATGGCTCAGGGGAGCTTGAGATGAAAGTTCTCTCTGCTGGATGTTTCTTCCAAGGAAGAAAAATGAAAGCAGAATTTTCAGTATCACAGTTAAACAATAAAAATTGACAACTAGAATAGTATTTCCACAGGAAAAAAAGATGGTATCTCATGGAAATTCCTCTCTAACTGAAATAATTAAAAGTAGATTTTAAAAAGTGTACTTCTGCCACAAAGTGTACTTCTGCCATATTAGTTCTCTTAAGGGGTAACATTTAAAATATTTATCAACTGCCTAGGACACAGGCATGTGTGTGTGCTAAGTCACTTTAGTCGTGTCTGACTCCTTTCGACCCTATGGACTGTAGCCCACCAGGCTCCTCTGTCCATGGGATTCTCCAGGCAAGAATACTGGAGTGGGGTGCCGTGCCCTCCTCCAGTGGATCTTCCTAATCCAGGGGCTGAACCCATGTCTTTTACAGGTCCTCTATTTACAGGTGCGTTCTTGATCACTAGCGCCACCTGGGAAGGGCAAGTCATAGGTTCTGATCATTAAACTGAAACAGACACTAGCCATTAGTGGCCAGAGTGACAGGGCATTGTGAAAGCTTAGAGCAGTGACCATTTATCAATCAATTGGAAATATTGCAACATTGTAACAAAAGTATAGCCAAATTGACATGTACTTGTTACCAGTCTAGGTTTCTCCTCCTCTCTTCTTCCCCTTGGTAGCTGCAGCTTCTTTGTTCTTTCTCTGTCCCCTCACTCCCACCCCCAACCTCCTTCTCACCCCAGCTGGGTGTGATTCCCTCTCATTCTGGTCATAAATTACTCCAAGTGATTCATATCTTGAGCCATTTTGTGCCTGGTGGTGAGCTGGATCCTATAGGGGGATGTACTCCTTAGAAGAGAATCGGGACAAGTAGATAGTGGTGCGACAGCCAGCGTGACATTCCCCATGGTCATGCAAGCCAAGGAGGGTTTCTGTTTTGGGCAGGAAGTCAGAATAGAGCCAGTGGGAACATTCCAGATGGGAAATTTATCCCGGTGGTGTAGTACTGGGTGGCCCCTCAATCTCTAGCCTTCTCAAAGCTGCAGACATTGCTCGGTTTTGTGAGACCACCCAGACCCCTCACTGAGCCCAGCTGCAGCACTGTTTCATAGCAACGAGTTCCTTCAGCGAAGCTCCTGGATGAATTCCCAAAGGAGGGGTGGGAGTGGGGATAGGCAAGAGCTTCCTGTGAGCTACACTGATTTCATTAATTTTATCCTCACTACATCCACCAGGACAACAACATCAAGTCATAAGTACTGCTGTCTCTGATTCAAGCTGTGGGCAAAAATGAAGCAAGTGTTCCATACTACAAACAGAAACAAAGGGAAACAATGATGCTTTGGGAGAGGTTGATTTTAACACCTCCACGTTGGTACTCATTTACTCAGTACAGCAAACCCTAGTTAGGAAAGACAAAAAGTGTCCTATTAAAGAAGCACACAAAACATTTGCATTTGAATAAGTAAAATCCTCAAACCTCAATGCTGTAAAGCAGCAGCTGGGGTGCAGTGGAAGGAACTCTTGGGCCAGGAGCTGAGAGAACTGGGCTCCAGGCCGGCTCTGCCATTCAGTAGCTGAGCTGAGCTTGGGTTTCCTCTTCAGTAAATGAAATGCTGGACTAAATTATCTCTACCATCCCCAGACAAGTGAAAATCTTCTTTTTGTTGCCTGCAGCAGACACAAACAGCGATTCCTAATCATCTCTGCCCTCCCGCCCCAGCTCAGAGCCAGGTGAGTCTGGTGGTCTTGTGAATGGCAACATATGGATGGTTTATACATTTCTACTTCTTCCAATGCTTATCTTAAGTAATTGGTAGTGACTGGAAAATGCATTCAAAACTGGGAGTAACTGGGCAGAGATGAGAAGTTGACTCAACTTGTTTGATTCAAAGAACATAAATGTCTACTCTATTGCTCTTCATCCTGTTTACAGCACCAATTGTCTTGCTGTTCACACTGTCCAAAGTGTTTGTGGATTCCACGGTAGGTAAGGCGCAAGCTAAGAGGCCAGAAGAAGATGTGAGGAGCTGTAGCAACTGCGGACACTTTTATTCCCCTCTGGCTGGCACAGCAACCTTAGCAGCAGACATTATATAACACAACTTAAGAGCACACAACCTCTCTCCTGGCTGACACAGCAGCTGTAGCAGTAGACACGCCATATTCTCTCCTCTTGTGGCTGACCCAGCCGACACAGTTGTGAGATAGTCATGATTCCTGTCGCTTTTTAGGTGGAGCTGAGCAGGCCTACCACACACAACCGGTGACCAAGCAACTGCCTCGTGAGGCGCACATGCAGTGTGATAAATGATCTCAGCAGTGACATAGACGTTATTTACAAAACGTAGGGCCAAAACGAGAGGCTGTGTGGCGAGAAAGCCTGATCATGCCATCTTGGCTAATTTGCTCTTTCCCTACGCTAAAACTTCTGTAATTTTCTTGCCACATATGACAATATCTTCTTCTCAGAAAGTTAAATGTCAAACAACATTTTGTATGTGGTCCTGAACTTTCTAAGGTAAGGTGACCCGCCTATAATTTCTCTCTATTCCAGACATCCCAGGCTCTTTCAAGAATGACTATTAGCACTATTCCTTAGCAGATAAAGTGCATTTCTTTATGGCATTTTGATTATTATTTCCATAAACTATTATTTAAAGCTATTTTTGATATTTTACTTTTCAAGTACAGAAGTCCAGTGTCTCTAATATTAATGTTTATGATTTGATTAGAGGCCACCAGGTGCAAGTTTCGAGGATGGAAAGTTTATATACAATATTATTTACCTGTTAAAATGGCCTTTAAGTGGATCTATCACTATCTTCAGCTATAATTTTGCCCAATGTCAAGCCAGTGGTGGGGCTGAAATCTGAACCCAGGCCACTTCAACTGTGGTTTCCCTCTCAACCCCCCTCCTTCTGGAGGCCAGGTTCACATCTTTCATCATCTTTCTCATTTTTCCCCCAAATTCTTGCCAATTATTTGTATTATTAAATATTTGTTAGCATCATTGGAGTTATTCCACTACACTCCTTATGGCTTTAGTGTGACCAGCTTACCGGAGCTCTGTTAATAGTGAAGAGGCCACACTCCATACGAAGGCCTTGAGTGGCCTTGAGATAAATCCTGAGAGACCTAATGTAACAATTCAGGACTTCTGCACCCCAGCCACCATGAACCTTGAGTGATTGTTGGGCTTTAGGAAGACCTGAGATGATAGTTATTTGAGGTAGAATTACAATGTAGAGGAAAGAAAAGATAGGAAATATTCTAAGGAAATATATACTACAAGCCTTGGCAACTGGATATGGAAGATGGTGGTAAGTTAGAGAGACTGGAAAGTACACGTTGCTCATCAAATATTGAAGTGAAAATACAGAGGGTTTGGTTGGGGACAGAGATGTCAGTGCATTAAATGTGAGGAGCTTGAGGACAGTGAAAAGAGGAGTAGGTTGAACTGGAGTTTTACCAAAGTTTAGGAGGTGACCACAATAAGAAAATAATCATAAAGAATCCAAGAAGGAACAGGAAGAGGCTACAAGACAAATGGGGAAAGACAATGTTGAAGAGAATGTTAAGGAGTAAGTAGCTGAGGGTGTAAAATCTTAGTGTTTAAGATGGTATTAAACTAATCATTTAAAAGAAAATTGCTTTTAAATTACTGCAACAGATTACTTGACTTGTAGAAATACACAGCGAAGTACTTTGTGTAATTTCTCCATTATGTGTTATTCTTCAGTCCTTATTAAGAGCCCTGAAAAACAGACACTAGAAACAGACACTACACTACTGAAATCAGATTGATTATATTCTTTGCAGCCAAAGATGGAGAAGCTCCATACAGTCAGCAAAAACAAGACCGGGAGCTGACTGTGGCTCAGATCATGAACTCCTTATTGCCAAATTCAGACTTAAATTGAAGGAAGTAGGGAAAGTGAGAAATAGATTTAAGGGACTAGATCTGATAGACAGAGTGCCTGATGAACTACGGATGGAGATTTGTGACATTGTGCAGGAGACAGGGATCAAGACCATCCCCATGGAAAAGAAATGCAAAAAAGCAAAATGGCTGTCTGGGGAGGCCTTACAAATAGCTGTGAAAAGAAGAGAAGTGAAAAGCAAGGGAGAAAAGGGAAGATATAAGCATCTGAATGCAGAGTTCCAAAGAAGAGCAAGGAGGGATAAGAAAGCCTTCCTCAGTGATCAGTGCAAAGAAATAGAGGAAAACAACAGAATGGGAAAGACTAGAGATCTCTTCAAGAAAATTAGAGATACCAAGGGAACATTTCATGCAAAGATGGGCTCGATAAAGGACAGAAA
>SJYQ01004550.1:5725-20672 GCA_006410935.1 Redunca redunca | reverse complement strand
TCAAGAGTCTTCTCCAACACCACAGTTCAAAAGCATCAATTCTTCGGCACTCAGCCTTCTTCACAGTCCAACTCTCACATCCATACATGACCACTGGGAAAACCATAGCCTTGACTAGATGGACCTTAGTCAGCAAAGTAATGATGTCTCTGGTTTTGAATATGCTATCTAGGTTGGTCATAACTTTTCTTCCAAGGAGTAAGCATCTTTTAATTTCATGGCTCCAGTCACCATTTGCAGTGATTTCGGAGCCCCCCAAAATAAAGTCTGATACTGTTTCCACTGTTTCCCCATCTATTTCCCATGAAGTGATGGGACCAGATGCCATGATCTTCGTTCTCTGAATGTTGAGCTTTAAGCCAACTTTTTCGCTCTCCTCTTTCATTTTCATCAAGAGGCTTTTTAGTTCCTCTTCACTTTCTGCCATAAGGGTGGTGTCATCTGCATATCTAAGGTTATTGATATTTCTCCCAGCAATCTTGATTCCAGCTTGTGTTTCTTCCAGTCCAGCATTTCTCAAGATGTACTCTGCATATAAGTTAAATAAGCAGGGTGTTAATGACCTGGATATCCATTATGGTGTGGTTACTCACCTAGAGCCAGACATCCTGGAGTGTGAAGCCAAGTGGGCCTTAGGAAGCAATTTTACAAACAAAGCTAGTGGAGGTGATGAAATTCCAGCTGAGCTATTTCAAATCCTGGTTCCAAATTGGTAAAGTACATCAAGGCTCTATATTGTCACCATGCTTAATTAACATCTATATAGAGTACATCATGTGAAATGCTGGGCTGGATGAAGCACAGGCTGGAATCAATATTGCTGAGAGAAATATCAATAACCTCAGATATGCAGATGATACCACCCTTATGGCAGAAAGCAAAGAGAAACAAGACTCTCCTGATGAAGGTGAAAGAGGAGAGTGAAAAAGCAGGCTTAAAACTCAACATTCAGAAAAATGAAGCTCATGGCATCTGGTCCCATCACTGCATGGCAAATAGATGGAGAAACAATGGAAAGAATGACCAACTTTCTTTTCCTGGGCTCCAAAATCACTATAGACTCCAAAATCACTGCACCCACAAAATTAAAATGTGCTTGCTCCTTGGAAGAAAAGCTATGTCAACCTAGACAGTGTATTAAAAAGCAGAGACAAAGGTCTGTATAGTCAAAGCAATGGTTTTTCCAGTAGTCATGTACAGATGTGAATGTCAGAACATAAAGAAGGCTGAACACTAAAGAACTGATGCTTTTGAGCTGTGGTGTTGGAGAAGAGTCTTGAGAGTCCCTTGGACTGCAAGATAAAACCAGTGAATCCTAAAGGAAATCAATCCTGAATATTCATTAAAAGGACTGATGCTGAAGCTGAAGCTCCAATACTTTGACTACTGGATGCAAAGAGCCAGCTCATAGAGAAGACCCTGATGCTGGGAAAGATCGAAGGCAGGAAGAGAAGAGAAAGAAAGAATGAGATGGTTGGATGGCATCACTGACTCAATGGACATGAGTTTGAGCAAGCTCCGGGAGATGGTGATAGACAGGAAAGTCTGGCGTGTTGCAGTTCAAGGAGTCAAAAAGAGTTGGACATGAATAAGCAACTGAACAATATTTCAAATCCTAAAAGATGATGCTTTAAAGTGCTGCACCCAATACGCCAACAAATTTGGAAAACTCAGCAGTGGCCACAGGTCGGAAAAGGTCTGTTTTCATTCCAATCCCAAAGAAAAGCAATGCCAAAGAATGTTCAAACTACTGCACAAGTGCACTAATTTCTCATGCTAGCAGAGTAATGTTCAAAATTCTTCAAGCTAGGCTTCAAAAGTACATGAACTGAGAACTTTCAGTTGTATAATATGGGTTTAGAAAGGGCAGAGGATCTGGAGATCAAACTGAAACATCCATTGGATCATAGAAAAAGCAAGGGAATTCCAGAAAAAAATTTTTTCTGCTTCATTGACTATACTAAAACCTTTGACTGTGTGGATCAGAGAAAACTGTGGAAAATTCTTAAAGAGATGGGAATATTGGACCATCTTACCTGCCTCTTGAGAAGCCTATATGTAGGTCAAGAAGCAACAGTTAGAACCTGACAGAAAAAATGGTTCCAAATTGGGAAAGGAGTATGTCAATGTTGTATACTGTCACCGTGCTTGTTTAACTTATGTGCAGGGTACATCATGTGAAATGCTGGGCTGAGTGAATCCCAGGCTGGAATCAGGATTGCTGGGAGAAATATCAGTAACTTCACATATGCAGATGAAACCAAGCTAATGGCAAAGAGGAATTAAAGAGCATCTTAATGAAAGTGAGAGAGAAGAGTGGAAAAGCTGGCTTAAAATTCAACGTTCAAAAAATGAAGATCATGGCATCCAGTCCCATTACTTCATGTCAGATAGATGGGGTAAAAATAGAAACAGTGACAGACTTTATTTTCTTGGGCTCTCAAATCCCTGCAGATGGTGACTGCAACTGCAAAATTAAAAGATCCTTGCTCCTTGGAAGAAAATCTATGACAAACCTGAAGTAAAAGTGAAAGTCACTCAGTCGTATCTGACTCTTTGTGACCCCAAGGTCTACTGTCCATGGAATTTCCAGGCCAGAATTCTGGAGTGGGTAGCCTTTCCCTTCTCCAGGGGACCTTCCCAATCCAGGGATCAAACCCAGGCCTCTTGCATTGCAGGCAGATTCTTTACCAAATGAGCTATCAGGTGAGTCATAACAAACCTAGACAGTGTATTAAAAAGCAGAGACATTAGTGTAATAACAAAGTTCTGTATAGTCAAAGCCATGGTTTTTCCAGTGGTTATGTATGGATGTGAGAGTTGGACCATAAAGAGGGCTGAACCATGAGGAATTGATGCTTTTGAACTGTGTTGCTGGAGAAGACCCTTGAGCATCTCTTGTATAGCAAGGAGATCCAATTAGTCAATCCTAAAGGAGATCAACCCAGAATATTCATTGGAAGAACTGATGCTGAAGCTGAAGGTCCCATGCATTGGCCATCTGATATGAAAACCAACTCATTGGAAAAGACCCTAATGATGTCAGAGATTGCGGGCAGGAGGAGAAGGGGGTGACAAAGGATAATATGTTTGGATGGCATCACTGACTTAATGGACTTGAGTTTGAGAAAATTCTGGGAGATGTGAAGGGCAGGGAAGCCTGGCATGCTACAGTCCATGGGGTCACAAAGAGTTGAACATGACTGAGTGACTGAACAATAACAATGTACAATATGTACCATTTTGTGCCTTTATCTAAGTATGTAACTTTTTTCTTCATCATAACATTTCTGAGACCCATTCATGCTTTTTCATCTATCAGTAGTTCATTCATTTTTGTCACTGAGTACTATTTATTTGTATGACTATTCCTCTATTTATCATTCTGTTGATGGACATTTGGTTTGTTTCTAGTTTTTAACTATTATGAGTAAGATTGCCTTGAACAGATGTGTATAATCAGTTCAGTTCAGTCATGTCTGACTCTCTGCATGGACTGACCCATGGACTGTAGCACGCCAGGCCTCCCTATCAATCACCAACTCCCGGAGTTTACTCAAACTAATGTCCATTAAGTTGGTGATGCCATCCAACCATCTCCTCTGTCATCCCCTTCTCCTCCTACCTTCAATCTTTTGCAGCATCAGGGTCTTTTCAAATGAGTTCATCTCTTCAAATCAGGTGGCCAAAGTATTGGAGTTTCAGCTTCAACATCAGTCCTTCCAATGAATAGTCAGTACTGATCTCCTTTAGATGGACTGGTTGGATCTCCTTTTAGTCCAGGGGACTCTCAAGAGTTTTCTCCAACACCACGGTTCAAAAGTATCAATTCTTTGGTGCTCAGCTTTCTTTATAGTCCAACTCTCACATCCATATATGACTACTGGAAAAACCATAGGCTTGACTAGACAGACCTTCGAAGGCAAAGTAATGTCTCTGCTTTTTAATATGCTGTCTAGGTTGGTCTTAACTTTTCTTACAAGGAGTAAGTGTCTTTTAATTTCATGGCTGCAGTCACCATCTGCAGTGATTTTGGAGCCCAAAAAAATAAAGTCTGACACTGTTTCCACTGTTTCCCCATCTATTTGCCATGAAGTGATGGGACCAGATGTCATGATGTTAGTTTTCTGAATGTTGAGCTTTAAGCCAACTTTCTCACTTTCCCCTTTCACTTTCATCAAGAGGCTCTTTAGTTCCTCTTCACTTTCTGCTGTAAGGGTGGTGTCATCTGATTATCTGAGGTTATTGATATTTCTCCCAGTAACCTTGATTCCAGCTTGTGCTTCATCCAGTCCAGCGTTTCTCATGATGTACTCTGCATAGAAGTTAAATAAGCAGGCTGACAATATATAGCCTGATGTACTCCATTTCCTATTTGGAACCAGTCTGTTGTGCCATGTCCAGTTCTAACTGTTGCTTCTTGACCTGCAAACAGATTTCTCAGGAGGCAAGTCAGGTGGTCAGGTATTTCCATCTCTTTTGGAATTTTCCACAGTTGATTGTGATCCACACAGTCAAAGGCTTTGGCATAGTCAATAAAGCAGAAATAGATGTTTTTCTAGAACTCTCTTGCTTTTTTGATNTTTCTTCAATTTAAGTCTGAGTTTGGCAATAAGGAGTTCATGATATGAGCCACAGCCAACTTCTGGTCTTGTTTTTGCTAACTGTATAGAGCTTCTCCATCTTTGGATGCAAAGAATTTAATCAATCTGATTTCAGTGTTGACCATCTGGTGATGACCTTGTGTAGAGCCTTGTTTTGTGTTGCTGGAAGAGAGTGTTTGCTATGACCAGCGCATCTTCTTGGCAAAGCTCTATTAGCTGTTGCCCTGTTTCATTCTATACTGCAAGGCCAAATTTGCCTGTTACTCCAGGTGTTTCTTGACATCCTACTTTTGCATTCCAGTGCCCTATAATGAAAAGGACATGTTTGGGGGGCTGTTAGTTCTAGAAGATCTTGTAGGTCTTCATAGAACTGTTCAACTTCAGCTTCTTCTGGTAGAGGAATAGACTTGGATTACCGTGACACTGAATGGTTTGCCTTGGAAACGAACAGAGATCATTCTATCATTTTTGAGATCGCATCCAAGTACTGCATTTCAGACTCTTTTGTTGACCATGATGGCTACTCCATTTCTTCCTAAGGATTCCTGCCCACAGTAGTAGATATAATGGTCATCTGAGTTACATTCACCCATTACAGTCCATTTTAGTTCGCTGATTCCTAAAATGCCAACTTTCACTCTTGCCATCTCCTGTTTGACCACTTCCAATTTGCCTTTAATCATGGACCTAACATTCCAGGTCCCTATGCAATATTGCTCTTCACAGCATTGGACCTTGCTTTCATCACCAGTCACATCCACAACTGGGTGTTGTTTTTGCTTTAGCTCCGTCTCTTCATTCTTTCTGGGGTTATTTCTCCACTGATCTGCAGTAGCATATTGGGCATCTACTCACCTGGGGAGTTCCTCTTTCTGTGTCCTATCATTTCAGTGTCCTATCATGAAAAGGCAGTGTCCTGCCTTTTCATACTGTTCATGGGGTTCTCAGGGCAAGAATACTGAAGTGATTTGCTATTCCCTTCTCCACCATGACCCATCCGTCTTGTGTGGTCCTAAGTGGCATGGCTCATAATATCATTGAGTTAGACAAGCCTGTAATCCATGTGATTAGATTGGTTAGTTTTCTGTGACTGTGGTTTTCAGTCTGCCTGCCCTCTGATGGAGAAGGATAAGAGGCTTATGGCAGCTTCCTGGTGGGAGAGACTGACTGAGGGGGAAACTGGGTCTTGTTCTGATGGGTGGGGGCCGTGCTCAGTAAATCTTGAATCCAATTTTCTGTTGGTAAGTGGAGCTGTGTTCCCTCCCTGCTGTTTACCTGGGGTCAATCTATGGTGGAGGCAATGAAAATAATGGGGACCTCTTTCAAAAGATCCTATACATGTACTGCTACACTGAGTGTTCCCAACCCTGCAGCAGGCCACCACTGACCCATGCCTCCACTGGAGACTTCTGGACACTCACAGGCAAGTCTGGGTCAGTCTCTTGTGGGGTCACTGCTCCTTTCTCCTGGGTCCTCGTGCACAAGGTTCTGTTTGTGCCCTCCAAGAGTCTATTTCCTAGTCTTGTGTAAGTTCTGGCAGCTCTATGGTAGGATTAATGACAACTTCCTCCAAGAGGGCTTATGCCATACCCAAGTCTGCTGCACCCAGAACCCCTGTCCCTGTGACGGTCCACCACTGACCTGTACCTCCACAGGAGATGCTCAAACACAATTCTGTCTCAGTCTCTGTGGGTTCCCTGGGTCTTGTTGTACAAAAGGTTTGTTTGAGCCCTCTGAGCATCTCTGGCGGGAATGGGGTTTGATTCTAAATGCTAATTTGCCCCTCCAACCACCTTGTTGGGGCTTCTCCTTTGCCCATTGACATTGGGTATCTTCTCAAATCCACTCCAGTGCCTACCATCCTACTGGGGTTTCTCTGACCTTGGACAAGGGGTATCTACTCTTGGCAGGTCCAGCAAAGCATAGCCACAGTTCCTGACCTTGGACATGGGCTATCTCCTCACGGTTGCTCCACATTATTATTATGTGTATAATAAGTGTATACAAATGTTCTCATTTCTCTTGGTAAATACTTTGAAGTAGACGTCCCTGTTTTAGGGTAAATAAATGTTTAACTTTATGTAAAATAGCCGAAGTATTTTCTAGAAAGACCTTACCATTTTATGTTCCCAGAGCATCAATGAGAGTTGCAGCTGAGCCATATCTTTCATATTTGGTATTGTTATTCATGTCATCCATTATGATGGATGTATAGTGTATCTCATGAGGATTTTAACTTGCATTTTTTTGTTAACTGGAAAAGGTCAGTTTTCATTCCAATCGCAAAGAAAGGCAATGCAAAGAATGCTCAAACTGCCATACAATTGCACTCATCTCACATGCTAGTAAAGTAATGCTCAAAATTCTCCAAGCCAGGCTTCAGCAATACGTGAACCATGAACTTCCTGATGTTCAAGCTGGTTTTAGAAAAGGCAGAGGAACCAGAGATCAAATTGCCAACATCTGCTGGATCATGGACAAAGCAAGAAAGTTCCAGAAAACATCTCTTTCTGCTTTATTGACTATGCCAAAGCCTTTGAGTGTGTGGATTACAATAAACTGTGGAAAATTCTGAGAGATGGGAATACCAGACCACCTGACCTGCCTCTTGAGAAATCTGTATGCAGGTCAGGAAGCAACAGTTAGAACTGGACATGGAACAACAGACTGGTTCCAAATAGGAAAAGGAGTACGTCAAGGCTGTATATTGTCAGCCTGCTTATTTAATTTCTATGCAGAGTACATCATGAGAAACGCTGGACTGGAAGAATCACAAGCTAGAAACAAGACTGNTGGATGTGAGAGTTGGACTGTGAAGAAAGCTGAGCACCAAAGAATTGATGCTTTTGAACTGTGGTGTTGGAGAAGACTCTTGAGAGTCCCTTGGACTGCAAGGAGATCCAACCAGTCCATTCTGAAGAAGATCAGCCCTGGGATTTCTTTGGAAGGAATGACGCTAAAGCTGAAACTCCAGTACTTTGGCCACCTCATGTGAAGAGTTGACTCATTGGAAAAGACTTTGATGCTGGGAGGGATTGGCGGCAGGAGGAGAAGGGGACGACAGAGGATGAGATGGCTGGATGGCATCACGGACTTGATGGAGGTGAGTCTGAGTGAACTCCGGGAGTTGGTGATGGACAGGGAGGCCTGGCGTGCTGCAGTTCATGGGGTCGCAAAGAGTCGGACACGACTGAGCGACTGAACTGAACTGAATAGTTTTAGGCATCTTTACATATGCGTTTGACCATTTATATATATTCTTTTGTTAAACATTTAATTAATTTGCTTCCCTCTCTATAAAGTTGGGTTGTCCTCTAATTATTGAGTTACAAAATTCTTTATATATGTTCTATATGTCTTTTGCCAGATACATGTATTGTTAATATATTTGTATAAACTTGTGTATATTGTTAGCATATTGTGAGCCTATGACTTGCTTTTATATATTCTTAAATGTCCTTTGAAGAGCAAACATTTCAAATTTTGATGAAATAAATCACTGCAGATGGTGACTGCAGCCATGAAATTAAAAGATGCTTTCTCCTTGGAAGAAAAGCTATGACCAACCTAGACAGCATATTAAAAAGCAGAGACATTACTTTGCCAACAAACATCCATATAGTCAAAGCAATGGTTTTTCCAGTAGTTATGTATGGATGTGAGAACTGGACTATAAAGAAAGCTAAGTGCCAAAGAATTGGTGCTTTTGAACTATGGAGTTAGAGAAGACTCTTGAGAATCCCTTGGACTGCAAGGAGATCCAACCAGTCAAACCTAAAGGAAATCAGTCCTGAATAATCATTGAAAGGACTGATGTTGAAGCTGAAACTCCAATTCTTTGGCCGCCTGATTCAATGAACTGACTCATTTGAAAAGACCCTAATGCTGGAAAAGATTGAAGGCAGAAGGGGATGACAGAGGATGAGATGGTTGGATAACATCACTAACTCAATGCACATGAGTTTGAGCAAGCTCTGGGAGTTGGTGACGGACCAGAAAGCCTGGCTTGCTGCAGTCTATGGTGTTCCAAAGAGTTGGACATGATTGAGTGACCAAACTGAACTGAATTCATCAATAACTTTTTAAATATAAATTTATTTATTTTAATTGGAGGTTAATTACTTTACAATATTGTACTGGTTTTTCCATACATCAACATGAATCCGCCACAGGTATACACGTGTTCACATTTTGTTACCTATCAAAAATTTTTGCCTATCCTGAGATCATGACAGTTTTTGCCTATGCTTTTTTCTAGAAGTTTTATAGTTTTAATATTTACATTTTGGTCTTTGAGCCTTTTTATGTGTATGATATGAGGGAGTACTGAAATTTATTTTGTCCTATATAGGTTTCTTTTGTCCTAATATCTAACTGCACTAGCACTGTTACTTAAAAAGACTATCGTTTCCTCTTGGCCCCTTTCTTGATGATCAGTTGACCATATTTGTGGGACATATTTCTGGACTCCATTTTCTTCTATATATCTATTTATCAAAACACAGACCAATATGATACTGTCCTACATACTCTCATTTTGTAAGACTGAAGTCCTTCAAATTTCTTCTTGTTTAAAACTTAATCTACTGTAGGCCCTCTGATACATTTTAGGATCAGCTTGTCCAGTTCTACAAAATAGCTAGCTGGGATTTTGACTGGATTGGCTATTAATGTGGGAAGAACTAACATCTTAACAATATTGGGTCTTTAATTTTAATTTCTATCACCAGTTTTTTGTAGTCTTCAGTGAATAGGTTTTGCAAACATTTTGTGATTTCATAATTTTGATGCTAGTATATAAATATAATGATATTTAAAAATTTTCAGTTTCTAAATTTTCAATATATAGGAATAGTATGTATAGAGATACAAGTGGTGTTGTATACTAACCTTATAAACTGTGGCCTTCTTAATTCATTCACTAGCTTTAATATAAATTTTAGAGATTCTTTAGGATTTTTAGCTTCCCCAATAGCTCAGTTGGTAAAGAATCCGCCTGCAATGTGGAAGACCTGAGTTCAATCCCTGGGTTGGGAAGATCCCCTGGAGAAGGGAAAGGCTACCCACTCCAGTATTCTTGCCTGGAGAATTCATGGACTGTACAGTCCATGGGGTCGCAAAGAGTAGGACACGACTGCATGACTTTCACTTAGGAATTTCTACACAGTCATGTCATCTGCAAAAGAAAAAAAGAACATTTTTGTTTCCAAAAGAACAAAATGCCTTCTATTGCTTCCTGGCTTTATTTTTGTACTGGCTAGCCTGGCAAGGACTTTATTTTTTCATCTGTTCCCCATAGCATGTGGGGCTAGCAGGAGACATAAGAGACAAGGGTTCAATCCTTAGGTCAGGAAGATCCCCTGGAGGAGGATGTGGCCACCGACTCTGGTATTCTTGCCTGGAGAATCCCAGGGACAGAGGGCCTGGCAGGAAACAGTCCATAGGATTGCAAAGAGTTAGAGACAACTGGAGCAACTTGGCATAGCAGCAGGCACAGCATGTAGGATCTCGGTTTCCCTGACCAGATGGAACCCATGCCCCCTGCACTGGAAGCCTAGAGTCTTAACCACAGAATCGCCAGGGGTGTCCCTGGCAAGGACTTATTGTGCAAGGCTGAATGAATGTGATGGGGATGGAGCCTGATTATAGGGAATATGAACTCAATCTTTCACCATTGAGTATGATATTAACTGTACATATTGATGTATGGCAAAACCAATACAATATTGTAAAGTAATTAACCTCCAATTAAAATAAATAAATTTATATTTAAAAAATGTCTTTTATCAGTTGACTTCTATTCCTATTTTGGTGCATTTTTTTTTGTATTAAATACAGGCTAAATTTTGTCAATTGCACATTTTTTTTTCTTCCTGAAGCAGGAAACTTATTTTTCTCTCCTTTATTCTGTTAATGTTGAGTTACATTAAGGTTTCATCTATGAAATCAACCTGGAATTCCCAAGATAAATTCTACCTGTTCATAGTATATTATGCTTAACACACATAGTTAGACAAAATTTTTTAATAGTTTACTAAAGAAAATTAGCGATACCAAGGGAATATTTCATGCAAAGATGGGCTCAATGAAAGGTAGAAATGGTATGGACCTAATAGAAGCAGAAAATATTAAAAAGAAGTGGGAAGAATACACCGAAGAATTGTACAAAAAAGATCTTCAAAACCCAGAAAATGATGAAGGTGTGATCACTCACACTCACCTAGAGCTGGACATCCTGGAATGTGAAGTCAGGTGGGCCTTAGGAAGCATCTCTATGAAAAAAGCTAATGGAGGTGATGGAATTCCAGTTGAGCTATTTCAAATCCTAAAAGATGATGCTGTGAAAATGCTGCACTCAATATACCAGCAAATTTGGTAAACTCAGCTGTGGCCACAGAACTGGAAAAGGCCAGTTTTCATTCCAATCCCAAAGAAAGGTAATGCCAAAGAATGCTCAAACCACCACACAATTGCACTCATCTCACATGCTAGTAAAGTAATGCTCAAAATTCTTCAAGCCAGGCTTCAGTAATATGCGAACTGTAAATTCCATATGTTCAAGTTGGTTTTAGAAAAGGCAGAGGAACCAGAGATCAAATTGCCAACACCACTGGATCATCAAAAAAGTAAGAGAGTTCCAAAAAACAATCTATTTCTGCTTTATTGACTATGCCAAAGCCTTGGACTGTGTGGATCACAATAAACCATGGAAAATTCTGAAAGAGATGGGAATACCAGACCACCTGACCTGCCTCTGGAGAAACCTGTATGCAGGTCAGGAAGCAGCAGTTAGAACTGGACATGGCAAAACAGATGGGTCCCAAAGAGGAAAAAGAGTACATCAAGGCTGTATATTGTCACCCTACTTATTTAACTTATATACAGAGTACATCATGAGAAACGCTGGGCTGGAAGAAGCACAAGCTGGAATCAAGATTGCCAGGAGAAATATCAACAACCTTAGATATGAAGATGAAATCACCCTTATGGCAGAAAGTGAAGAACTAAAAAGCCTCTTGATGAAAGTGAAAGAGGAGAGTGAAAAAGTTGGCTTAAAGCTCAACATTCAGAAAACGAAGATCATGGCATCTGGTCCCATCACTTCATGGGAAATAGATGGGGACACAGTGGAAACAGTGTCAGACTTTATTTTTCTGGGTTCCAAAATCACTGTGGATGGTGACTGCAGCCATGAAATTAAAAGACACTCGCTCCTTGGAAGGAAAGTTATGACCAATCTAGACAACATATTAAAAAGCAGAGACATTACTTTGCCAACAAAGGTCCATCTAGTCAAGGCTATGGTTTTTCCAGTAGTAATGTATGGATGTAAGATTTGGACTATAAAGAAAGCTGAATGCCGAAGAATTGATGCTTTTGAGCTGTGGTGTTGGAGAAGACTCTTGAGAGTCCCTTGGACTGCAAGGAGATCCAACCAGTCCATCCTAAAGGAGATCAGTCCTGGGTGTTCATAGGAGGGACTAATGTTGAAGCTGAAACTCCAATTCTTTGATCACCTAATGCGGAGAGCTGATTGATTTGAAAAGACCTTGATGATGGGAAAGATTGAAGGCAGGAGGAGAAGGGGATGTCAGAGGATGAGATGGTTGGATGGCATCACTGAGACAATGGACATGGGTTTGGGTGGACTCCGGGAGTTGGTGATGGACAGGGAGGCCTGGCGTGCTGCGGTTCATGTGGTCAGAAAGAGTCAGATGTGACTGAGCTGAACTGCATGAATTTTGCATCTAGGTCCATGAGAGATATTGGTGTAGTTTTCTTTTCTTTGAAATATTTGTCTGGTTTTGTTTTTTCTTTCCAAAGTTGAGTTGGAATGGGTTCCTTCATTTCTATTTTCTGAAGGAGTCTATGATGATGATGATGATTATATTCTTTCATAAAATGTTTGGTAAAATTCATCAGTGAGGACATTTGGGCCTTCAGTTTTCCTTGTAGAAAGATTTTAAATTATTAATTCAGTTTACTGTATGCAGGGCTATTCACATTTCTATCAGCTTTTGTCTCACAAAGAATCTCTCCTTTGCTTCTAAGTCATCAAACTTGTCAGCCTAATTTCATTTGTACAAATCTCTTCAGTTCAGTTCAGTTCAGTTCAGTTCACTCACTCAGTCCTGTCTGACTCTTTGAGACCCCATGAATTGCAGCACGCCAGGCCTCCCTGTCCATCACCAACTCCCGGAGTTCACTCAGACTCACCTCCATCGAGTCAGTGATGTCATCCAGCCATCTCATCCTCTGTCGTCCCCTTCTCCTCCTGCCCCCAGTCCCTCCCAGCATCAGAGTCTTTGCTAATGAGTCAACTCTTCACATGAGNCCGTGATGCCATCCAGCCATCTCATCCTCTGTCGTCCCCTTCTCCTCCTGCCCCCAGTCCCTCCCAGCATCAAAGTTTTTTCTAATGAGTCAACTCTTCGCATGAGGTGGCCAAAGTACTGGAGTTTCAGCTTTAGCATCATTCCTTTCAAAGAAATCCCAGGGCTGATCTCCTTCAGAATGGACTGCTTGGATCTCTTTGCAGTCCAAGGGACTCTCAAGAGTCTTCTCCAACACTATAGTTCAAAAGCATCAATTCTTCGGCGCTCAGCCTTCTTCACAGTCCAACTCTCCCATCCATACATGACCACTGGAAAAACCATAGCCTTGACTAGACAGACCTTAGTCAGCAAAGTAATGTCTCTGCTTTTGAATATACTGTCCAGGTTGGTCATAACTTTTCTTCCAAGGAGTAAGCGTCTTTTAATTTCATGGCTAGTCACCTTCTTCAGTGATTTTGGAGCCCCTAAAAATAAAGTCTGACACTGTTTCCACTGTTTCCCCATCTATTTCCCATGAAGTGATGGGACCAGATGCTATAATCTTAGTTTTCTGAATGTTGAGCTTTAAGCCAACTTTTTCACTCTTCTCTTTCACTTTCATCAAGAGGCTTTTTAGTTCCTCTTCACTTTCTGCCATAAGGGTGGTGTCATCTGCATATCTGAGGTTATTGATATTTCCTCCGGCAATCTTGATTCCAGCTTGTGATTCTTCCAGTCCAGCGTTTCTCATGATGTACTCTGCATATAAGTTAAATAAGCAGGGTGACAATATACAGCCTTACACAAAAATAAACTCAAAATGGATTGAAGATCTAAATGTAAGACCAGAAATTATAAAACTCCTAGAGGAGAACATAGGCAAAATACTCTCCGACATAAACCACAGGAGGATCCTCTATGACCCACCTCCCAGAATATTGGAAATAAAAGCAAAAATAAACAAATGGGACCTAATTAAAATTAAAAGCTTACGCACAACAAAGGAAACTATAAAAAAGGTGAAAAGACAGCCTTCAGAATGGGAGAAAATAATAGCAAATGAAGCAACTGACAAAGAACTAGTCTCAGAAATATACAAATATTTCTTATTTGGAGAAAAGTCTGAGTGTTGAATTGGAAGGTCAGGTAAAATTTAGAAAGAAACTCTAGTAGGGAGGAACAAACCCAACTCCATATTGGATGTTTCTTTTCCTTTAGCCCATATTCTACTGCTTTTGCTACAAGTTAATCACTAAAGGGATGTTGTACTCAAAGTACACATAATGGACTGCCTCAGGGAACCTCACCTTCCATGCCTGAACACAAAACTAAAATCTCTTTGTTCAACTCACAGGAAACATCTTGACCGGGTCCACCTGTGAATGACTACAGGAAAGGAGAAATTAATACATCCCTTTGAAGTTTGGTGGAAACCAGGAAATATTTTTAGTAACTTACAACCTTTTTTATTATACCTCCTCACCTCTCCCTTCTTTGTTCTATAAAGGAAACTAGCATCCAAACCTTGACAAGATGGGCCTTTCAGATACTAGTCCACTATTTTCTTGATCTTCTGGCTTTCTGAATAAATTCATTATTTCTTATCCTAACAAGTCATCTCTTAATTTATTGGCTTGTCATGTAGTGAGCAGTATGAGGTTGGGCTTGGTGACAAAATCTTGAAAAGTATAAGCATCTACATGAAAAGAAATGACACAGGGACTCCCCTGGTGGTTCAGTGGCTAAGACTCTGTGCTCCCAATGCAGGAGGCCTGAGTTCAATCCCTTGTCAGGGAACTATATCCCACATGTTGCAACTAAGGCCTGGAGCAATCAAATTAATTAATTAATTAATTAATTAAAAAAAGAAATGACATAATTATACCATTCCCTGAATTTTTGTGGTTTTAAATTTTTAAAACATTTTAAAGCATTGCTTAAATTTAAATTATACAAACATTATGCTGAAAGGTAAATACAAAGGCGTATGACAATATCATAAGAAGAAAAAGAGTAGAAATCTCAAAG
>SJYQ01004549.1:0-13466 GCA_006410935.1 Redunca redunca | reverse complement strand
GGCACCAGCCCCAGTAGGGGAGACCATGACCTTTGAGCAGAGACACACACATCTGGAAGGGCAGGGAGGCTGGTCCAAGTGCTGACCTGGGGCAGAGACAGGAGGGGAAGACGTAGGACAGAGCAGAGGGGTTGGGGTTGACAGGAGTGGGTGTTGGAAGAGGGGCTGATGCAGGGTCCATGGGTGGAAGGATGGGAAGACTCAGCCTTGTTGTGGGGGAAGGCCCAGGGCCTGCTGGGTCTCACTGGCCTTTTAAGCCAGGGATCGTGGGCCTGGGCTCCACCAGGAGCGAGGACAGTGTGTTGGGTCTTGGGGAAGGTTTCTATTGCCCAGGTTTGGGGCAAATGGAGCTTCAGCTTTGGGTATTAGCATTTCTGATCTCCTCCAATGGACCTTCAAAGCTACAGCTGTCACTTGGTACTATGGCGGGGAGGGAGGCAGGGAAGGGGTCCCTGGAATGTCCCAGTCTAGTCCTTCTGACTTTTCAGTAGCGGCAGCTTTTCTAGACTCTGGAACTTTGGGGGGAAGAGGAGAGAGGTCAGGAACAGAATCCCAGTCAGGATGGGTTTTCCAAGCTCAGCAGGAATGGTAAACAATGTGCCCCCGTCCCAGAGAACTTCCGAACAGACGAACCATCCTGGGAGGGACCCAGGATCAGTTTCTGATTCTTCCAAGATAGTCCCAAGACACCGGTGGTCGTGGGCAGAGCATTGGCTCCCTGGAGTCACAGATGCGAGGACCCTACCCAGGGACAAAGGAGTAGCCCACAAGCCCTCCCCTCTGGGACTCTGTGGTGCTGCGCATAGATCAGAAGAGCAGCGCAAGGGGCTGATTCTTAAGGTCATTTTAAACAACTGAAGCCATACATAGATGGGAGCTCAATCATGAGTTAGATTCCGGATTATATAGGCAGAGGGAGCCATGATCCCGACTCCTCTGAGCCATACTCGGACCCAGGAGAGGGGCTGTTCCTTGCCCCCACCCTCAACCCCCGAGGACCACCCTGAGAGACCCTGACCCAGGGCTGTCGCTAATGGCCCCAGGCCAAAAATTCCACTTTAACAGTAAGTGAAAGAATCCCTGTCTGCCGACAACCGCATGAGATTGGGGGTGGGAGAGAGAGGCGGCGGAGGGCGCCGGGAGGGGGACGATGCCAGGCTGGACGTCCAGGGATGGTGCCAACCGCCTGAATGCCCAGAGGGTGGGCTTCGGGACACCCGCACCTGTGACTATTTTTTTTCTTCCTTTTTTTTTGCACGACCCGCCTTTGGGACTCAGCTGCGCTGAGTCAAAGATGGCCCATCTAAGCTCGGCTAGCTCAGTCGGTTAGAGCATGGGACTCAATCTCAGGGTTGTGGGTTCGAGCCCCACATTGGGCGTGTGCTTCTGGATGATGAAACCGCACGGGTGGAAAATACTAAGAATTAACTGTTTTCAGAGGTTTTTAGCGATACAGGCAGCCAGGGGACCTACACTGCCCGCAAGCTGATCTGTTCCCTGGATTGTCACCCATTTCAGCCGCAGACTTCCATCTCCACCTTGAGCGAAGCGGTTCAGACCTTCGGCCCTCCAGCCAGCTTTTGAATACCTGGCCCGAGAAGACGCCCAGCCCCTGGATTTTAGGTTCAGTAAACCCCGAGAGACCGGAGCCGCTGCACTTGACTAGGGGCTCATAGAACCCCGGACTCCGGGAACCCCAGGGCGCCCGCCGCCCGGGGTGTTGGTGCCGGCGGCGGGGGTGGGGAGGTCGAGGATAGAGGTCGACTCTCCGGGCCCGGAGCGCCCCGGCCAGTTCCAGGCACCGAGGTTTGGGAAGCCCCATCAGGAGGCTCCTCCGAAGCAGGGCTTCCCGCGTGCCTGAGGAGGGGCTGCTCAGAACTTCCCTCCCCAACCCGCCCCTCACCTCCGGCCCGGCAATAGGTGGTCTCTTATTTGGCGGAGGCGGGGGCGAGGGGGCGGGTGGCTCTCAACTTTGCTCCACTCTCCCCAGTAAAAAGGACATGGACACGGGGCGTTTGGCTTCCGGATTTGGGGGAAAGCGAGGAGGACGGGATACAGTTTCCATCAGCGGACTTTCTTGTTTTCCCTCAAGGGTCTAGCCTTCTAAAAGGGCAGGCTGGGTGTTTGGCCTGAGCAGGTTTGCTTTCTTTTTTGGTGGGAACCCAGGCTTTTCTTGGAGTGACATCAGTGAGGCTGCCCCTGCCCCTCCCCCGGACCCTTGGAACTCGAGTTCCTAGGACCCAGGTTGCTGCTCCGGCCAGACTAAGGCATACTTAGTCTCAGAAATTTCTCCTGGTGTTCTTAGGTGAAAAGAAAGAACGATCTGGAGTACAGAATAGTTAGGTCCATATAACCTTAGTAGCTTTATGGGCGTGGGGAAAAGTCTTACCTTCAGGACCAGTGTCAGCTGTGGTTGCCCTAACAAATTACAGTCTGGGCAACTTGTGGGTGTGTGCCTGCTAAGTTGTCTCAGTCGTGTCTGACTCTTCGCGACCCTATGGGCTGTAGCTCGCCAGGCTCCTTTGCCCGTGAGATTTTCTCGCAAGAATACTGGAGTGGGTTGCCACTCAGAGGATCCTCCAGACACAGGGATCGAAACCGCGTCTCTCTGTCTCCTGCATTGGCAGGCGGCTGCTTTACCAGTAGCCCCATCTGCAGATGGGTGTGGCTAGGATTCTGTGAATGCTCGCTCCACACGGAAGAATCTGAACTCCCTTACCAGTTTAACAAAAACTGCGCCCAACGTGGGGCTCGAACCCACGACCCTGAGATTAAGAGTCTCATGCTCTGCCGACTGAGCTAGCCGGGCTGCTTGCTTTCCCTGTCTCTCCTTTACAGATCGATCCCTGTCCATAGGTCGCTGCTGTGAACAGCTTGGCTTCTCCCAGTTTCCTCGAAAAACTGCCAGGGAGCCTCAGGTTTGAAGGCTGCGAGGGGGCGGCACAGCCTTGACCATAATTTAGAGACTTGCTTAGCGGGGCGGGGAGGGGCGGGATAGGGGGCGAAGGCTGACCCAGACGGACAGGCATATGGAGGCCCCGGAGCGCGCCGAGCTGAGAGACCGGTGCCTAGGCCCCTGAATCCCATGCAAGTCCCAGGACCCCGCAAGCAGGAGGCAGCCCCAGCCCCACGAAACTGTCTTCTTGCTTCCCAGATATGGGATTAGAACCCAAGCTTCCCCCAACTGTCCCTCCCTCCCGTGAGGGCGAGGGGGAAATCAGGACCCTCTTGCAGACGGAGGGCAAGGTCACCAAGATAGGTGGCACAAGGCGTTCTTTTCTACAGTGGTCTGGGGGTGAGTCCTCAGGGCCTGCGAGAGCTAGGGCCAAACCTTGGTCCCCTTGACCCCTGCCCTGAATACTCACCACTCAACCTTGCCACCCCCCACCCTACCCCGCCCTGCTTTAGGCGGGCCGCCTGAGTTATCCAGAACGACCCAGGGGACCCGCTACAAGCCTGGGGGTGGAAACCTGGTACCCAGGGGGTGTGACGCAGTGTCCAGCCAGGGCCCCCTTCTTCCTTCCTAGTCAGTTTCTGGAATAAGGAAGGGAACTGTGAGGCACCTAGAGCCACACGGGGGCTTTGGGAGCCCAGCCCAGGAGCCCCAGGGTCTGCCTGGACCCTAGTCCCCCTTCCTGTAGGGTGAGACTTGGCTTTGATCCAAGGTCAGTGGCTGGGGCTGGTCAGTTGGTCTCGAGTTTGGGTCTCACAAGGAGCCCCCATGCGGTCCCTGTGACTGGGCCTGGGCCAGAGGGAGGGCCCAGGGGCAGTGGATTGGTGGAGAGGCGACCCTCCGGCCCCTGGGGCCCACAGTGTCGATCTCATTTCTCTCTGGAGAGTAAGGCAGATCCTCCAGCCACAAGCCCCCCTTCCCTCAGGGGAGGGAGGATCTGGGGGACCACCCAAACTGAGTGAGGGAGAGGAGAGAGGAGGAAATGGATGACACCAAGGACAGTCAGTAAGGTTATGATGGCTTGCTGGTCTAGGGGTATGAGTCTTGCTTTGGGTGCAACAGGTCCTGGGTCCAAATCCTGGACAAGCCCACTTGTTTAAGGCAGTTCAGTTTCAAGTTTTATGATGCTCTATATATGTTTGATTCTGGAGATATATATATATAGCATCTAATAAATATACTACTGTGCAGGCACCCTACCTTCTGAGATTCTGGATGACCATGAGTGTTAGGAGGACACCATTCAACCCAGCACAGTACCTTTTTGAGAAGAATACTGTTAATACTATTTTTATGTTCCTTTTAAACAATCATCATTATTTTCTAATGGAGTGTGTGCACTTGATGGGCCCTGTACAGCTTTTCCAACCTCAGAATCAGATTGAACACCACCACTCTCAGTTCCCACTCACCTTGATTTTCCAGCAGTGCTTGGTTTTTCCACAGAAGCCACAGGAAACCTAACTTTACAATATATATATATATGCATATATACATATATATATATACACACACACATATATATATATATCATCATAAAACTTGAAAATGAACTGCCTCAAACCAGTGGTTCACATAGAATGGTGTCTGATGGATGTTGACTATTGCTCTTTCTCTCAAAACTTTAAACATCCCTGGAAAATTAACAATGCCGTAAAGGTGCCTCCACACACAGTTTGGGGACTGCAGAACCAGGCCAGAAGTGTTGCCCTGAGTACAGGAGTCCCCTGGTTTAGGGACAGAAGTGGCCAGCATCAGAAGGAGCTCCTGCAGGTGGCCCCTTGGGCTGGGTGTGGGGGTGATCGCTATGGAAGGGGCTGCCCTTTGAGCCCAGTCCTTCCCCCTGCCCCAGGGGGCCCTGTCTCTCTGAGTGACACCCTGAGCCAGCAGCCCCGCGCTCCTAGCCAGCTCTAACACCGAGGGCTGTTGGTCCACACAGACAGTACAGCCAGGCCCTGCCTGCTTGGTTCTGAAGAGAAATCTTGGGGTTGAATTCAGAACCTCTCACATCTAAAGCAAGAAAAGCACCCTCAGAACAGAAAAGTCCCTCTGGCTGGTGGTCCTTGGCGTCTGCTCTCCCTCACAGTCTGACGTGTACCCTCATCTCTGCGGTCTGGAATGCCAGGGTCTGTGGTGCTGAAAGACCATTCAGAGACCACTGACAGATTTTCCTAAAACAAAAAACAAACAAAAAAACCCCAAACCAGCTAACCACAGGGGTTCATTTGGGATTTGATCCCAGGACCTCCCACTCCTAAAGCAAGAATCACACCCCTACACAGACAAGCCACAGCATATGGGCTCCTATTTTTCCTTGGTATTGTCCACTTCCTCCTCTCTCTTCTCCCTCACTCAGTTTGGGTGGTCCCCCAGATCCTCCCTCCCCTGAGGGAAGTGGGGCTTGTGGCTGGAGGATCTTCCTTACTCTCCAGAGAGAAATGAGATCGACACTGTGGGCCCCAGGGGCCGGAGGGTCGCCTCTCCACCAATCCACTGCCCCTGGGCCCTCCCTCTGGCCCAGGCCCCCATCTCTAGTGAGCCTAATTTCCAGGACCCTGTCCTCCATCTGCAAGAGGGTCCTGATCTTCCCACCCCATGGGAGGAGAAACAGTCGGGGGAAACTTGGGTTCTGATCCCATATCTGGGAAGCAAGGAGGCAGTTTCTTGGGGCTGCTTCCTGCGTGCGGGATCTCGGGACCGTGAATAGGGCTTCAGGGGCCCAGGCACTGACTTCCCAGTGCTGCACGTGCCCACCTGGCCTCCATTTGTCCGTCTGGGTCAGCTTCCCCTTTCCTCCCTTCCCTCGGCACCCTAGGCAAGTGTCTGCATTTCAGTCAAGGCTGTCCTGCCCCCTCACAGTCTTCAAACCTGAGGCTCCTTGGCAGTTTCTCAAGTAAACTGGAAGGGGCCAAGCTGTGCACAGCAGGGATCTATGGACAGGGGTGGTTACTTCAAAGAAAAAAAGATGAGAGAGCCGCCCGGCTAGCTCAGTCGGTAGAGCATGAGACTCTTAATCTCAGGGTCGTGGGTTCGAGCCCCACGCTGGGCGCAGCTTTTGTTAAGCTGCCTTACAAGAATTCAGAGTCTTATGCGGCAAGCAAGCATTCACAGAATCCTAGCCACACCAATCACAAGACCCTAGGAGAAATGGCAACTCACTCCAATATTCTTGCCTAGGAAACCCATGGCCGAAGGTGCCTGGCCCGCTACAGTCCAGAGTCAGAAAGAGTCCCACACGACTGAGCAGCTATGCAACAACCACGACCTAAGGTCACGGAGAAAGCATGGAACTTTCATAAAGAAGGAGACAGGGAAGAATCTTCATTTTTTGAGACTCCCAACCCCAGGGCCAGCTAATTCCTAGAGGAAGTAAACAGTTTGCAAACCAACAAATTTCTAGTCCACACACTGAGTCATCTCTTTATCTAACTTTCACACACCAAGCCAATATTTCCCCTGGCCCAAATCACCCAGGGCTTGATCACCCAGCCCCCACATCCTAAAACCCACTGAACTGTTCAAATGAGCAAGCCACTGTTGACCCCACCCTGCCTTAGTTTTCCCATGGAAGGGATTTGCCCAGAACCACAGGAGTCTCCCAAGGCGGTCCTCTCCCACCCTGTGGGGCTTTGGGGATCAGCAGGGGGATCCACCACCCTTCTCCAGCGCACAGGCTGGCAGCCCTGGGGCCAGGCGCATAAGGCAGAGCGGTCACCTCCTTCCCCTGATCCTCCCCCTCTGGAGGTTCTGGGGCACAGGCCCCACCTTAGGGGATCGGCGCCTGCTTGATGCCAGTCCCCTGTGCCTGCCTGCTCCGAAGCCACAATCCACAGCCCCACTCTGTCAGCCTGAGGCTCGCGGTCCTCTGGACTGACGGTGCTCGTCCTGTAAGATGCCTTCCAGCTCATCCAAGCCTCTGGTCCCCGCCCCCCCCGCCCCCATGTTTCTGCTGCTGGGGGCGGGGATCAATCCCTCTGTGGTCCAGGAATCAACCCTTCCTGATCCTGGCTTAGCGGACCTCTCTTTCTGCCCCTGCTGGCCTGGGTTTCTTGGGTCTCCCCGCCCCATTTCAAGTGCCCTTCTGCCAGTCTACTTCGGAATAAACCTGACTCGCGCAAGGATGGAAGAGTTGAGAGTGGTCTTGCAGGGGTGGCTCGTTGGTCTAGGGGTATGATTCTCGCTTCGGGTGCGAGAGGTCCCGGGTTCAAATCCCGGACGAGCCCAGGTTATCCTTTCCGGTTTACCCATTGTTTTAGAGCTCGGAGGATCGAGAGCGAACCTAGAGACTTACCGGCCACGCGTTCTGCGCTCCACTTCAGGCCCCTCCTTGTTGATGCTGACCCCGGCTCACACCCCGAGCCCGAGCCCGGGAACCTGACCTCACGGTCCCTGCTCCCACGCACAGCTCTGCTCGGTTCTCCCTTCCCCGCACGCAGCTCTTTCCCGACTGGACACGGGTTTCTTCCGGCTGGTCCGAGATGCGCTGGTAAAGGTGTAAAGATACACATTGGCTTTTGAAGACTCCATCCAAAGTAAGAGGTCTACTAATTTGTTGAGATGATACTTTAGATATATATTGGTTTAGTTAAAATACACTACACTTAATTTTACCTTTTTGTTACTATTTTAAAAATCTGTGGGAATTCCCTGGTGGTCCAGTGGTTAATCAAGATTCGCCATTTTCATTGCTGGAGTCTCCAGTTGATCCCCAATAGAGTAGCTAAGATCTGACGTCTAATAAGATGTTAAATAGAAATTTGATAGAAGGCATTCTTCTTTTGTTCCAGAATTCAAAATTCTTCCACTACATACATTCGCCATTGGAAGGGAGGCTTATACGTGTGTGTGTGTGTGTGTGTGTGTGTGTGTGTTAGTTGCTTGGTGGTGTCCGACTGTTTGCAACCCGATATACTGTAGCCCACCAGGCCCCTCCATCCATGGGATTCTCCAGGCAAGAACACTGAAGTGGGTTGCCATTTCCTTCTCCAAAAGGAACTATAGAAAGAAAGAAAGTGAAGTCGCTCAGTCGCTTCCGACTCTTTGCAACCCCATGGACCATAGCCTACCAGGCTCCTTCATCCGTGGAATTTTCCAGTCAAGAGTACTGGAGTGGGTTGCCATTTCCTTCACATTGTTATGCAATATGTTAAGCATTGCTTAACAATGCTTAACTTTTAGTTTAGCTGATTGAATTTCTTACCTGGCAACTTGGAACCCCACGCATGTGTTCCACTGGACAAGATGGAAGCTGCAGCCAATTAGAATCCAACCCTGAGGGTCCTGCAGTGTCACTTCAGCCCTACGTTATTATATGAAGAGGTCACAGCCACAGTCCACTGAGGTTCGAGTGGGGTCAGTCCAAAGATCCCCCACTCCTCACTGCAAAGAGTGCCAAATAATTTGTGGTCATTAAAAAAGAAAAAAAAAACAAGCGTTATTCAGACTCACACATATTTAGAGGAAAAGCCAATGGCTACCAGTGGGGAGATGGAACAGGGAAAGGGACACACGGGGTAAGGGATTAATAGGTAGAAACTATTATGTACAAAATAAGCTACAATGATATACTGTACAACACTGGGAATAAAGTCAATTTTTCTAGTAATTATGAATGAAGTATAATCTTTAAAATTGTGAATCACAGATTGTACACCTGTAACATAAAATATTGTACATCAATTATACTTCAATTTTTTAAAGTTTTGATATAATAGAGTGTAACACATTTAAAGTACACAATTTCATACATTTTGACCTTTGTGTACTCCCAAACCATCACCAGAGTCAAAATAATGAACGAATTCATCATCCTCAACATTTTTCTCACGGCTTTGTTATCTCTTCCTTCTACCCCTCAAACACTAGTTCGCTGAGAGTTTTTAAAATCAGGAATGGAGGTTGGACTTATCAAGTGCCTTTACTGCATGAATTGAGATGGTTATATGGTCTTTTTCATTCTATAAAAGTACGCTGATTTTTAAATGTAAACATTCTAGATAAAGACATATCAGAACGTTAAAGATCTTGTTCCTCTGTGACATGTCCCTTACCCTCTAGCTAGCTCCCTTCCTTCCTCACTTTCACCGGTGTAAAGAAACACCCCTCCTCCAACTTTGGGGGTCCTAAAAGGTGCAGCTCTCAGGGATGTGGTTGACAACAGTTTTTGCTTACAGAAGCCACCCCGACATACAGATGCCAAAATGTGACCGATTACCCCGGGTGGGACTCGAACCCACAATCCCTGGCTTAGGAGGCCAGTGCCTTCTCCATTAGGCCACCGGGGCGTGCTCCCTAGGCGCTCTCTTCCTGTCCAGGACCCGCCCCTTCTACACTTGAAGCGCGAGACTTCTGTTCCAGTATTTTGTTGCGCTGCTTCCTTTGTTCAGGGACAAGCACAGGCTTGGGATATAGGCACCCTTGTGCACGGTACCCTAGGGCCCCAGGGCTGCCCAAGTCCCCCTGCGCCTGGTGGGGATGGAGGAGGGAGTCGGGGTGGAGGTGGGGGTGGGGGTGGAAGCCGCCCTGAGTGTGTATCGCCGAACCCTCACCCTAGAACACCAAGCATGACCTCACCATCCCCTTCGGGGTATTGGCACCGAAACTTCCCCCAGCTTCCCTCTCTCGGAGCTGAGAATCCTGCCTCTGCCCTAGTTGCGGTGAGCGTTGGGGGAGGGGGTAAGGGGGGAGGGGGGAGGAGAGGAAGGGCGGTGTCAGGGCGACCAAGGACCAGAAAGCGTCATCTTCGTTCTGGCTCTTCGGTTTAAGGGTACGGTGCTGGCCTTTGGGGCGACCGGCCCTTCACGACAGTCTTGGGCATCCCCGAGTTTCCAGACGCTGTCGCTTTTAGGAGGGGCAAGCCGGGAAAGCTCCAGGAGGAGGGGATCCATCACCTCCCCACCCCCCCTTTTTTTAGTGCCCAGCACAGGGAAGGCGGTGGCTACTGATTTTTCCTGCTGGAAGAAGTGTCCCTCACCCTCTGCTCGTCTCACCTGGAGACTCAGGGGGACCACGGGACCCGGATGGGACCTGTGGACAAGGACCGAGTTGGGGAAGGAGATGAGGGAGTTCGGAACCTCCGCACTCGTCCTCGGAGCCGCGCGCGGCACCTTGTCCCACGACGACGCCCCTGGGGCTCGAACCCAGGATCCGATCTGGGATGACGCCAAGGAAGACAGGAGGTCGCAGCTTCTCGCACTCCGGGCGTCCAGGCTGCGGACTCTGCCACCCCAGACCACAAATCGCCCCTACCGGAGCCAAGGGGACCAGGTTTGTCTGCTGTCGAGGCTCCAGCGAGTGGGCCACTCGCTAGAGCGAGGGACTGGGGACCCGACTTTCCTCTGCGGACCTAGAACGTGGGCCACGAGTGGAAGACAGCAGCTCCGCGATTCAGCGCCTGTAACCTCCGGCGGGAGGTAGAAGATGGGAAGAAAAGGCGGGGTAGAAGTAGCCAGCCAATCACCTGGGCTCCGCCCGCCCCTGCAACACCCGGCTAGCTCAGTCGGTAGAGCATGAGACTCTTAATCTCAGGGTCGTGGGTTCGAGCCCCACGTTGGGCAGGTTTTCCTGTTCTGGGGGCCCCTGTCACTTGCAGATGGTGACTGCAGCCATGAAATTAAAAGACGCTTACTCCTTGGAAGAAAAGTTATGACCAACCTAGATAATATATTTAAAAGCAGAGACATTACTTTGCCGACTAAGGTCCATCTAGTCAAGGCTATGGTTTTCCAGTAGTCATGTATGGATGTGAGAGTTGGACTGTGAAGAAGGCTGAGCGCCGAAGAATTGATGCGTTTGAACTGTGGTGTTGGAGAAGACTCTTGAGAGTCCCTTGGACTGCAAGGAGATCCAACCAGTCCATTCTAAAGGAGATCAGGCCTGGGATTTCTTTGGAAGGAATGATGCTGAAGCTGAAGCTCCAGTACTTTGGCCACCTCGTGCGAAGAGTTGACTCATTGGAAAAGACTCTGATGCTGGGAGGGATTGGGGGCAGGAGGAGAAGGGGACAACCCAGGATGAGATGGCTGGATGGCATCACGGACTCGATGGACATGAGTCTGAATGAACTCCGGGAGATGGTGATGGACAGGGAGGCCTGGCGTGCTGCAGTTCATGGGACCGCAGAGTCAGACACGACTGAGTGACTGAACTTGAACTTGTCACTTGCATAGGCTATGCATAGGCTTTTCAATAACTCCGAATCCGATTTGGAGAGATCTTCCTGAGAAAGGGCTTCCCTGGTGGCACAGCTGGTAAAGAATCCACCTGTAATGTGGGTAGAGCTGAGTTCTATCCCTGGGTTGGGAAGATACCCTGGAGAAGGGGAGAGTTTATGGCCCCAGTATTCTTGCCGGAGAATTCCAAGGACTGTATAGTCCATGGAGGGTCACAAAGAGTCAGACAGGACTAAGCGACTTTCACTTTTCTGAAAAAACAAACACAAAGTCCTAGGCACCTTATCCTATGAGGAGGAAGAAAGGACACCGATTTGGGGTGTGATTTTCCCCTCAGGAGACATTTTGGGCGGAGGGAGCAGGAAGGGTGTGTATTAAACAAGAGAAGACAGAGCCAGGCCTGGAGGGGTCCCTGGCCTATTGCTATGGTGTCGGTTCTGCTCCCTGACCGACTGGGGTTTCCGAGCCTCAGTTATACTCTTCAGTTGGCTTTGGGTGGGTACATAGGGCCCCTGGCACCCTCACACCAAGTGAGACTCACATCCTACCCCTCTCTATGGGCAGATTCAAATCCTGGACAAGCCCTTCCCTTGCCCTCAGGACATTTTTGTGGTGTGCCTGGAATGACAGACTCTGATTCCAGGTGCTTTTACTTTATGATGGAGAGCAAAGGGACTGAGACATGAGGGAGTAAGTAGTGACAGGGAGTCCTGGGATCCAAGCCCTGCTCTCCCCCCTTGCCCTGGATATCACTTTGGGACACTGTGGACTGATCTATGTCCCTGACCCACACATCCATACTTCCCTGCACAGACTCTGTCCCTGAACCTCAGTTTCAGGAGCACTCTAGTAACCTTGTGGAGATCTAGGAAATCTCCACAGCCAAGTGACTGGTGGTCTGGGGTTTTGCGCCTCCCTCTAGGTGTGAGTGGTCCAGGATACAAATCCTGGGCAGTTCTTTCAGGGTTGGGGGAGGGCTACAGGACCAGGCTCCTCTAATCCCAATCTGGACTTCAGAGATCTGGACCCACCAAGCCTGGGCCCTCAAGGGCCTCTCAAGGGCCCCATCTGTAGAGTGGGGATAATAGCAGCTCATGCCTCAAAGATTTGTTTGGGATACTAAGTTACTTAATTTTTTGGTAAATCATTTAGAATAGTGTCTCAAGACTGCAGAACTAACTCTTGCATGAGCTTCCATCTTGTCTGCCCACCTCAGGCCACCTCCCTGATCCAGGCAACTCTGGGCTGCCTGAAGCACTGGTTTTCTCCCCGAGGCCCCTCCCAGCTCCCTGGGCCCACTCTTGCCCCTGTACCTCACATTCTTCCGCCCCACTTTGGGCAGAAACCTAAAGAGTCTTGTCCCAGATGGCAGCCTCTAGCTCTGGATCCTGAGGATTCCCATCAGTGATCCGACCTGACTCAGAGTCAGCCGGGGCTCAGTAAAATATTTTAGCAGAAGGAATCCACGGCTCAGGCCTGCTTTCCATCTCCCTCAGGCAGGAGCTGTGTCCTCATATTCCTGGTGCCACCTCAAGCTGACACACTCACTTCCCCTGGCCTCATAGTGGGGACTGGAGTCAACATGTGGGCCTCAGGCTATGTCAAAGCCCAGAGAAAGACCGAATTCAATTCAGTACCAGGCAACATTCGGGATCTCAGGCTGCTCCTGACTTTGGTAGTTCGGGTTGAGGGCCAGCGTGCAGCTGAAAATACCCATGATCTGAAGCAGACCCTAGCATCATCCTGAGCCCAGACGCAGCTTTAACAGATATTTGGTGACAGCAAGTAGGTGGGCCCATCTTCATTTGGGGCCGAGTGTCCGTCTGTGGGTTGTGAGATCATCCCCCGAGGCAGGTCTGCCCTGAGTTCTGTCCGTACCGCAGGGCTTCTGGCGGCCCCTGAGCCACCAGCCAACCGTCCCACCCTCCGTCAGTACCGAGCCCCACCCCAGCCCCGCACAGCTCCTCCCGTGCTTGAGAACACCACAGATTCTAGGCAGTCTAGACACTCAGAATGCCTGGAGAGGACTCCATGTTCCCGCTGACCCCGAGCCTGCCCTCTCCTGTCATTTGGAGTGGTCCATAGCCAGTCACCTTCGGAAATTTGGAGCAGGTAGCAAAGAGCAGCTGCCCGGCTAGCTTAATCTCAGGGTCGTCGTGGATTTGAGCCCCATCTTCGGCGACTTTTTCGCTGCCCCTTTTTATTTTTATTTTTTGCTGTCTATTGTGGATTCCTGTCCCACGTGAGCTAGTTTTCTACTCCCAGCTGTCCACTCTCGACTAAAAACTGCCCTGTTAGAGGCTCAGTGAGCTGAAACACATAAATTCCTGATCACCATAGGT
>SJYQ01004547.1:446181-488705 GCA_006410935.1 Redunca redunca | reverse complement strand
AACACCATACACAGAAATAAAAGCTTTGAAATAGTTGATCTGAGGTACAGAACTCTATGCCTCATTTCTAACAATATCCGAGGGAATGTTACCGCTGTCCACCCAGGTAAACATATTAAAGGTCAGCAGTCTAGACTAAGTCCAGACTTAGTCTGGACTTTATTCTCAGTCTGAAGAACAATTGAAACACAGACACAAAGAATATGAAAACCGATCTTACAAACGTAAAGACATTTGAGCCAAAGGTTAAGAGTTACAGTTTATTGGAAACTGAGGCCTGGCCATCTTAGTGACTACGTTTCTTCTGAGGACTCTCTTCAGTGCTTGTTTTACATCTTTGTTCCTCAGACTGTAGATCAATGGATTAAGTGCTGGGCTTAAAAAGGTGTAGAAAACAGCTATTATCTTGGATTCTTCCACCGTCTTGTCTGTCGGTGGTCTTACATACATGCAGAAGAGTGTCCCATAAAATAGCGTTACAGCCATCATGTGGGAACCACAGGTGGAGAATGCCTTGCGCCTTCCTTCTGCTGATTTGATCCTGAGGATTGCGGTGAGAATTAAGGCGTAAGAAATCAGGATGACGATGAGGGAGCTGGAGAGGTTGAAGCCTGCTGATATCAACATGGCATGCTCTTTGACATAAGTATCAGAGCAAGAAAGCTTGATGAGTGGCGGGTCAGCACAGTAGAAATGGTTGATGATGTTGGATCTACAGAAGGTCAAGTGGAAGGTCAGGATGGCCTGGAAGAGTCCATCTGAGAAGCCATAGACATAAGGGAATGTGGCCAAGCTTATGCAGGCGCACCTGGACATCTTCACACTGTAGTGCAGAGGCTTGCAAATGGCCACGTAGCGGTCATAGGCCATTGCTGCCAGCATGTAAAACTCAGTGAGCAGAAGTGCTATGAGAAGGTAACACTGTGCAAAGCAGCCAGCAAAGCTGATGGTCTTCTGTGATACCAGATTAGTCAGCAGCTGTGGGGCTGCAGTAGAGGTGTAGCACAAGTCTACCAAGGATAAATGAGTGAGGAAGAAGTACATGGGTGTGTGAAGGTGAGGGTCCAGTCTGATTAACACCATCATGCCCAGGTTGCCTAGGAGGGTGACCAGGTAAACGACCAGAAACAGCACAAAGAGGAGAGGCTGGAGCTCTGGGCGGTCCGTGAGCCCCAGGAGAATGAATTCTCTTAGCGCGGTGTCATTGGTGAGGGGCATTCTCTGCACTTGAAACAGATAGAAACAGAGATATGAAGGTACACTTTTTATTACTATTGAAATGATTTTTATCTACACCTCCAGATCGTTCAAAATGAATACTATTGTAAGATGGTGTTTTGCTTCTACTAAGCCATTGTTTCAGCTTCTTTAACACAGAACTATTATTCTATTTCCACCTCTTACTGACCTTGTACCTACCTCTGAACCTAAAGATAACTATGCTTATAGCTATGTCCATATGTATAAGTGAACTGCGTATTCCCTATCTCCCTGCACTTTTTATGCTTCTGCATTCTACATACCTTTATGTCCCCAGCTTCAAGGCTGTCCTTTATGAAGTGCTTTCACTCCTCTCCCATCATACATAAAACTGAATTAATCCCTTTCTGCTTTTTACTTCTCACACACTCTATATCCTCTCATTTATTCTTTAGCACATTACATCACTCAAATGGGTCCACTTGCTACTTAAATGTTAGTTCTTCATTACTGTTCTGTGATTTCTTTTTTTTTTAAATTTTACTTTATTTTACTTAAGGGCATATTTATATACTACTTTAAAATAGAAAAGAAAAAATAGCATGAGCATGAAATACCAAACTATTTGCAATCTTTTATTCATCTCTGAATTCCCACAGAATGATTCACAATGTTATATCTTTCATAGGAAAAACAGGGGCTTATAAACTGTTTGACAAAACAATTGCTCCAAAAAGCTTGTTAATCAAGATAATCTACAGAACATCTGTGTCAGAAAGTCACACGGGACAGTGGAATCTCACACTTAACATTTATCCCAATTTTCCTAACACAGATATTCCCAGAATCACACTTTAAAAACATAATTACAAACCAAAACACAAAGGCACAGTCACCAGAGTCCTAAAAACACATGACAAATCAATGAACAAAGAATTGTTAGATGAAATGAATTCTCACATAGTATTTTGAGGATGGTCTACAGCAATGACAGAGTGTTTTCATAAAGAAAAGAAACAAGCTTGGCATAAAAAGTATTTAAGTTATTAAATATTACTCCATCTATCTGGACATATGACACTTTGTAGCTTACTAGTTCATCGTCATTTCCAAGTAAGTGCCGAGTCCCCTCTTTTGTACTCCACACATGTTTTTATGTTTTTATTTCTCTCACACTTCATTTTTTTAAAACTTGCCCAATTCTTGTCTCATTTCCAAATAAGTCACTAAAACTTACTGTAGTTATGATTTAGAAATACAGTTTAAAAAAGTGTTTTTGTACATATACCTCCCTTAAGTACTTAATATTTTATATTAAGTACTTAATATACATCTATGGAATATGCTAATAGTAGTTACTGATAGTAGATAATGATTCTTACCCAAAAGGCACTTCATTTCCTGATTCTAAATGGGAATAATAATATCTGCTTTGTTTTACTCTAAAATCTTTACGGACATCACAAAGTAATCCAAAAAGTATTTATTGATAATTAATACATGATGTATTTATGTGCTGTAGATGGAAAAATGAACCAAAGCTTCAAAATCCCTGCCTTTCTGGCATTCACATTCTAGTGGACACAGAAGGATAATGACACAATAAATCATTAGTGTTTCAAATAACTCTGGCATGGAGGAAAAGAAAGAAAATGAAAGAAAGGTTGTTTAAATTTTAAACAGCAACATTAACAAGGAACACATGTAAAAACAACTTTTTAAATAACAAGCTGAAAGAGAAAGAAAAATCAATCAGGCAATTCAAAGGAGAATATTCTAGGAAGGATGAGGACTAGAGGCAGAGATACCATGTGTGATACATTTGAAAACCTGTAGGTCTATGTGAACTGGACATGGAATAACACACTGGATCCAAATCGGGAAAGGAGTATACCAAGGCTGTATATTGTCACCCTGCTTATTTATCTTATACACAGAGTACATCATGAGAAATACCGGGCTGGATAAATCACAAGGTGGAATCAAGATTGCTGGGAGAAATATCAATAATGTCAGATATTCAGATGACACCATCCTTATGGCAGAAAGTGAAGAAAAACTAAAGAGTCTCTTGATGAAAGTGAAAGAGGAGAGTGAAAAAGTTGCCTTTAAACTCAACATTCAGAAACATTTCAGGCATAGAAAACTAGGATCATGGCATCTGGTCCCATCACTTCATGGCTAATAGATGGGGAAAGAATGGAAACAGTGACAGACTTTATTTTGGGGGGCTCCCAAATCACTGCAGATGGTGACTGCAACCATGAAATTAAAAGATGCTTGCTCCTTGGAAGAAAAGTTATGACCAACCTAGACAGCATATTAAAAAGCAGAGACATTACTTTGCCAACAAAGGTCTATCTAGTCAAAGCTGTGGTTTTTCCAGTAGTCATGTATGGATGTGAGAGTTGGGCTCTAAAGAAAGCTGAGTCATGAAGAACTGATACTTTTGAACTGTGGTGTTGGAGAAGACTCTTGAGAGTCCTTTGGTAAACAAGGAGATCCAACGAATCCATCCTAAAGGAAATCAGACCTGAATATTCATTGGAAGGACTGATGCTGAAGCTGAAACTCCATACTTTGCCCACCTGATGTGAAGAACTGACTCACTAGAAAAGACCCTGATTCTGGAAATATTGAAAGTGGGAGGAGAAGGGATCTACAAAGGCTGAGATGGTTGTATGTCATCACCGACTCAATGGACGTGAGTTTGAGTAAACCCTGGAACTTGGTGATGGACAGGGAAGCCTGGCTGCTGCGGTTCATGGCATCACAAAGAGTCAGACATGATGGACCAACTGAACTGAACTGAACTGAGGCCTATGTGTGCATGTACAGAATTCATACAGAGGAATGCAGAAAGTCAGCACAAATGTTTCGCTTCAATAAGAGACTGATCTTTTCCTGCCTATGAGATTTCAAGATATCACAACATTCACTGCAGAAAAAGAAGTTAATTGGTGGTTTATTTCCGCTTTCTTATAAGAAGTTCCAATAAATAAGCTAAAATCAGGTTATCTGCTTGTATGCCAGCAACAAGGTGGCTTAGGAGATTGTTCATGTTCTTCAGCACCCAAGAATCCCAGAGAGAGAATAGGTAGTAGTTACTGAAAGAGAAAATGCTAGAAAGAAAAAGATCAGGGTGTAGAAATTTCATGTAGACATGGCAGGAAATTAGACTGAAGGACCACTCCACTATTGCAGAAGGACTTGTTTATTTATTACACGTCACATAATGATTGCTTCTGGGATCTGAAAAGGTCTTGATTCACAGTCTCAGTGACCTGTGTGAATCCAGGCATACCCCGACTGGAGGGCAGCAGGAGTACTGAATAGGTGGAGAGATACCAAAACATCTATGGAGAGTAAGAAAGAAAATCACAGCTGACTTGGCTACCTTTGTTAGCCTCGAATGACGGGTAAGCATCTTCTTAACAGGGAACTTGTGGGTTTACTCCCTCACAGCCAAGGAGAGCCTCTCTCTGATGGAGAAAGAGACAGCAAAGGAGTAATTCAAGGACAGTTGCTGCTGCAGCTGCTAAGTCGCTTCAGTCGTGTCCAACTCTGTGAGACCCCACAGACGGCAGCCCACCAGGCTCCCCCGTCCCTGGGATTCTCCAGGCAAGAACACTGGAGTGGGTTGCCATTTCCTTCTCCAACGCATGAAAGTGAAAAGTGAAAGAAAATTCACTCAGTTGTGTCCGACTCTTAGTGACCCCATGGACTGCAGCCTACCAGGCTCCTTCGTCCATGGGATTTTCCAGGCAAGAGTGCTGGAGTCAAGTGCCATTGCCTTCTCTGTCAAGGACAGTAGAAAGCTACAAATTGTTAAACCTGGGTAACTAGGACAATTTACACAATAGACACAATCCGGTAACAGAGAAAGTATACAACATCCTTGTTCAAAAATAATTAAGGATTTCAAGACAGTGAGGAAGAACATTATATTTAATCTGTAAAGTTTCTGAAAACAGAGCCCTGTCAACTGCATTAGTTACATGTACATGAAATCAGCCATTCCTACAGCACTCAGCCAGCAGAACTGACAATAGGGTATATGGAGCAGGAGAGTATCCTCTCTTCTGCAAAAAAGAGAAATGGAAGGAAGAAAGAAAGGAAGGAGACAGAGTCCAGAAAGCAAGAGCTCAGCCCTGATGAGATCACCCTAGAGAGGAACACAGCTCAGTGGGCTAGAGCTCGAGAATGAGGAGAGGAGGAGAAGGGGGCAACAGAAGAGATGGCTGGATAGCATCACAGACTCAGAGAACATGAGTGTGAGCAAACTCCAGGAGATAGTGAAGGACAGTGAAGCCTAGTGCACTGCAATCCATGGAGTAGCAAAAAGTCGGACATGACTAGGTGCCTGACTTAGTAGCAGCTGCTAAGTCACTTCAGTTGTGTCTGACTCTGTGCGACCCCATAGATAGCAGCCCACCAGGCTTCCCCGTCCCTGGGATTCTCCAGGCAAGATCACTGGAGTGGGTTGCCATTTCCTTCTCCAATGCATGAAAGTGAAAAGTGAAGGTGAAGTCGCTCAGTCATGTCTGACTCTTCACGACGCCATGGACTACAGCCTACCAGACTCCTCTGTCCATGGGATTTTTCCAGGCAAGACTACAGCAACTGAAACATAAAGATTTGCATGTGTATATTTTGAGCAAACAATGTAAAAGTTGGTGGACCTGCTTGATGATGTAAAAGTTGGTGGACCTGCTTGAGATTTTATGACAATCTCCTCTTGACTTAAAAATAAGACATACAAAGGCTTACTTCTGGTGTGGATATTAACCCATTTTCTCAATGTCTGCTTAGGAAAGTTCATTGATGTTGCTCTAAGCTGAATACCATTGATGTATTTCTAGCAGGATTTAGGAGGTAGGAGCCTGTTCTTAAAGCAAATCTCAGAAGTACTTAGCAGCAGCAGAAACAAGTGTGTCATTAGGAATCAGCCCTTCGGGGATTCACTGTAACACTGTGGAATCAAAGAGCTAATCATATGTTCCAGACATATTTTTTCATATTTTCTAGTTTATTATTTTCCCTGAGAGTTACATTGAAGGGAAGCAATGATTTCATTTTCACATTTTGAAGATGATCTTATTTTATGTTTTCTTTATCTTTTATACTGAAACTTCCTCTTCTAAAATCCAGAGCTCTTAGCCATGTCCTTCCTAATGACATCCATGTCTTGGGCAAGATTAGGCATGAGCAGGACTATGAAATAGACGAGGTATTTAGCAATCACCTTATTGAGCACCTCTTATGTGTGGAGCACTTTCCCATTGGCAATTTATTTGATTCCTCAAAATGACACTTGGAGGTAAGGACTCCTTCCTGTCATTTCAGCTAAAGAATCAGACCCTCCACTAAAGGAACAGCAAACCCTATGCCACATGTCTAGACAGTGGCAGGGTAGGGTTTTTTTAATTAATTAATTTATTTATTTGACTTTACAATATTGTATTGGTTTTGTCACACATTAACTTGAATCCACCATGAGTATACATATGTTCCCCATCCTGAACCCCGCTCCCACCTCCCTCCCCATCCCATCCCTCTGGGTCATCCCAATGCACCAGCCCTGAGCACCCTGTTTCATGCATCAAACCTAGACTGGTGTAGGTTTGAATTTCTGCCTTCCTGTACCCAACTGACTAGTTTTTCTTTTTCTTTCTTTTTTTATTTTTTAAATTATGAAACTGTGATAACACATATGCAGGAGGCTTGGTAAATACAGAATGAAGTGACATAGTTCCACTATATTTTGCAATTAAGTATGAAAAATAAGATTTTTAATTGGAGTTTTAATATCAAAGTCTCAAAAATTAATAAAATGAATATATATGAACATAGAAGGATATAGTATACCTGAAAACACCATGGACCAATTCAACATAATTAAGCTTTATACAATTTTCACACAATAGTAAAATACAAATTCTATTCAAGTTCCCACAGACTATAAACTAAGAGACACTGGAACATATCCAGGAACACAAAAGAAGGTGCAAAATGTTCAGAGTCTGAAGGTATTGAAACCATATAGAGTCTGTTCTCTTATCACTGGAGAATTGTGTTAGAAATTGATATCAAAATATATTTGAAAATAACCCACATATTTTCAAGTGCAATGTGACATTTGCCAAGAGAGATCTTTTACTTAACGATTGAAAGCTTCAATAAAATTAGAAAACTGAAAAAAATATAGAAAATGGGTGATTGCAGAGAAGAAAGCATTTAAATGAGAAATTAATATCAAAGATACTTTCAAAACCACTTTTTCAGTTATGGGAAGGGAAGCTGCCTTTCCTTAGCCTGAAGTCACAGTCTGTCCTCCTTCTCTCACCTTTTTAAAAATTCTTGTTTCAGTTTCTTTTCCGTTAGTGCTTTCATTGTTCTCCTCTGGCTCATGTTAATCTTGAAACTGGGAAATGCTTACATGGAAGTATTCTCCAACGATGCTTTCTTGCCTCCAAAGAACTGGGTTTGACCTCCATCCTCCACTCTGTCTTACCGCTTTGCCCCATCCTTGGCTGACACACTCAGTTTTCATCACCTACTAATATTTCTGTTGCCATCACTAGACTGCAACCTCTTATCTGTAAGAACTGTAATCTCCACAGTTTAGCTTGTGCCCTGGAGATTGATACTTGATCAACAAGCACTGATGGGGAGAATCAAGATCCCACATGCCATGTGTCTCATGATGTGGCCAAAAAAAAGTTAACAAATATTGATGAATAATTTAAGGAGTGTGTGCAGTGTATAATTCAGCAAATATACTGCACTTCTTGTCTTCTTGTATATTGCTTCCCAGGTACATTTGCATTTATTGAATATACAACCTCATCCCTCACACTTGAAATTCTGTAGGGAGATCATATTGGATGAGTGACTCTCTTGTTTAAAAACTGAAGGAAAAAAATGAATGGAAATAATTGATTATGGGTAATAGACATCAAATCTTTAATATGCGTGAGGCATTGACCTCACCACTTTACATGGGTTAGTTCAGTCAATCCTCACAAACTCTTTGGGTCATTGCTGCTGCTACTGCTAAGACGCTTCAGTCGTGTCCGACTCTGTGTGTCCCCATAGATGGCAGCCCATCAGGTTCTCCCATCCCTGAGATTCTCCAGGCAAGAACACTGGAGTGGGTTGCCATTTCCTTCTCCAATGCAGGAAAGTGAAAAGTGAAAGTGAAATCGCTCAGTCGTGTCTGACTCTTAGCGACCCCATGGACTGCGGCCCACCAGGCTCCTCCTCCATGGGATTTTCCAGGCAGGAGTACTGGAGAGGGATGCCATTCATTGGTATTATTATATTCACTTTACAAAAGGGACACTGAGGACAGTAGAGGATAATTAACTTTCTCTGTCATATTGCTATTAATAAATTGTGAGATTGGGTTTAAACAGATTAATAGATAGTCTTTGATATCATGTTGTTTAGGAAAGAAATGTGGCAAGCTCATGCAGTGCTACATTCTGGGTAGAGGCAATCATTCATTCGTTCATTTATTCATTAATCCATAGAGTTAATACATTTTCAAGGAAAAACTTCTGTTTGCACTTTGCTATGAATGTAGAGAGTAAGATAGAAACGTAAATGATAAATNTAAATGATAAATTGTGTCCTTAAACCGTTTCCTTTCCACAGTGGGAAAGGTGAGACATGCATATTTAAAGTCACACAATAGGATTTTAGATTGTTAAAAATTCTTATTGAAGACCAGTCTGGAAAGTGGTAGTATGTAGAGGTTGCACTTAATTCTCCATAATGAGAAAGAGCTATAATAATAGCTCAAGAAATATTTATTGAGAATCATCTTATTTACAGGTTTTGTGATAAATGTTCACTTCAAACTGTGAGCAAAACTACACGTGAACCTTGCCCCCATGGAGCTGAGTCCTCCAAAGTCACGCTGTTTCTTCTGGTTCATGGACAGCATCCTGAAGGGCAACAGCCTAGACTACTAAATGTAGTTCATTGTTCCAGACCTGAATATTTTTTGGTGAAATATTCTTCCATAAAGACATAGCCATAAAGAACCCGAAAACCCATCACGATAACACAAAGGCCTTTGAGTCAAAGGTTAAGAGTTACTGTTTATTGGAAACTGGAGGCGTTGCCATCCGAGTGACCATATTTCATCTGGGGACTCTCTTCAATGCTTGTTTTACATTGTTGTTCCACAGGCTGTCAATCAATGGATTAAGTACTGGACGTACAAAGGTGTAGAAAACAGCTATTATCTTGGATCCCTCAGCATTCTTATCTGTTGGTGATCTTAAATATGTGCAGAAGATTGCCCCATAATATACGGTTACAATCGTCACATGGGAACCACAGGTGGAGAATGCCTTGTGCCTTCCTTCTGCTGATTTGATTCTGAGGGTGGCAGCAAGAATGAAGGCATAAGACACAGGATGATGATGAGGGAGTTGCAGAGGTTGAAGCCTGCTGATATGAGCAAAGAAAGCTCTTTAACATGAGTTTGAGACCAAGCAAGCTTAATGAGTGGCGGGTCAGTGCAGTAGAAATGGTTGACGATATTTGATCTACAAAAGTTCAAGCAAAAAGTCAGGATGGCCTGGAGGAGTCAAGCTATGCAGGCGCACCTGGACATCTTCACACTGCAGTGCAGAGGCTTGCAAATGGCCACGCAGTGGTCATAGGCCATTGCTGCCAGCATGTAAAACTCAGTGAGAAGTGCTATGAGACGGCAACACTGTGCAAAGCAGCCAGCAAGGCCGATGGGCCTCTGTGATACCAGATTAGTCAGCAGCTGTGGGGCTGCAGTAGAGGTGTAGCACAAGTCTACCAAGGATAAACGAGTGAGGAAGAAGTACATGGGTGTGTGAAGGCGAGAGTCCAGTCTGATTAACACCATCATGCCCAGGTTGCCTAGGAGGGCGACCAGGAAAATGACCAGAAACAGCACAAAGAGGAGAGGCTGGAGCTCTGGGCGATCTGTGAGCCCCAAGAGAGTGAATTCTCTTAGTGCGGTGCCATTGGTGAGGGGCATTCTCTACACTTGAAACAAAAGCAACCAAGGGAGATAAGAAGGTACATATTTTATTACAATTAAAATGACTTTTCTAAACCTCCAGATGTTATTCAAAATGAATATTATCATACACTGCTGCTTTACTTATATTAAGCCATTGTTTCAGTTTCTTTAGTACTGAACTATTATTTTATTTCCATCTTTTACCTATTCTTGTATCTATGGCTGTATCTATAGATAACGATGCTTCTAGATTTAAGGGCCTAGATCTGATTATATAGAGTGCCTGATGAACTATGGAATGAGATTCGTGACATTGTACAGGAGACAGGGATCAAGACCATCCCCATGGAAAAGAAATGCAAAACAGCAAAATGGCTGTTTGGGGAGGCCTTAGAAATTGCTGTGAAAAGAAGAGAGGTGAAAAGCAAAGGAGAAAAGGAAAGATATAAGCATCTGAATGCAGAGTTCCAAAGAACAGCAAGAAGAGATAAGAAAGCCTTCTTCAGCGATCAATGCAAAGAAATAGAGGAAAACAACAAAATGGGAAAGATTAGAGATCTATTTAAGAAAATTAGAGATACCAAGGGAATATTTCATGAAAAGATGGGCTCGATAAAGGACAGAAATGGTCTGGACCTAACAGAAACAGACGATATTAAGAAGAGGTGGAAGAATACACAGAAGAACTGTACAAAAAAGATCTTCATGACCCAGATAATCACGATGGTGTGATCACTCANTCTCACATGCTAGTAAAGTAATGCTCAAAATTCTCCAAGCCAGGCTTCAGCAATACGTGAAACATGAACTCCCTGATGTTCAAGCTGGTTTTAGAAAACACAGAGGAACCAGATTTCAAACTGCCAACATCCTCTGGATCATGCAAAAAGCAAGAGAGTTCCAGAAAAATATCTCTATCTGCTTTATTGACTATGCCAAAGCCTTTGACTGTGTGGATTACAATAAACTGTGGAAAATTCTGAAAGAGATGGGAATATCAGACCACCTGACCTGCCTCTTGAGAAATCTGTATACAGCTCAGGAAGCAACAGTTAGAACTGGACATGGAACAACAGACTGGTTCCAAATAAGAAAAGGAGTGTGCCAAGGCTGTAAATTGTCACCCTGCTTATTTAACTTATATGCAGAGTACATCATGAGAAATGCTGGACTGGAAGGAACACAAGCTGGAATTAAGATTGCTGGGAATAATATCAATAACCTCAGATATGCAGATGACACCACCCTTATGGGAGAAAGTGAAGAGGAGCTAAAAAGGTTCTTGATGAAAGTGAAAGAGGAGAGCGAAAAAGTTGGCTTAAAGCTCAACATTCAGAAAACGAAGATCATGGCATCCAGTCCCATCACTTCATGGCAAATGGATGGGGAAACAGTGGAAACAGTGTCAGACTTTATTTTTGGGGGCTCCAAAATCACTGCAGATGGTGACTGCAGCCATGAAATTAAAAGACGCTTACTCCTTGGAAGAAAAGTTATGACCAACTGAGACAGCATATTCAAAAGCAGAGACATTACTTTGTCAACAAAGGTCCATCTAGTCAAGGCTGTGGTTTTTCCAGTAGTCATGCATGGATGTGAGATTTATACTATAAAGAAACCTGAGGGCCGAAGAATTGACGCTTTTGAACTGTGGTGTTGGAGAAAACTCTTGAGAGTCCCACGGACTGCAAGGAGATCCAACCACTCCATCCTAAAGGAGATGAGTCCTGCGTGTTCATTGGAAGGACTGATGTTGAAGCTGAAACTTCAATACATTGGCCACCTGATGTGAAGAGTTGACTCATGTGAAAAGATCCTGATGCTGGGAGGGATTGGGGCAGGAGGAGAAGGGGATGACAGAGAATGAGATGATTGGATGGCATCACTGACTCAATGGACATGGGTTTGGGTAGACTCTAGCAGTTGGTGATGGATAGGGAGGCCTGGAGTGCTGCAGTTCATGGGCTCACAGAGTCGGACACAATTGAGTGACTGAACTGAACTGAACTGGATATTGTGGCATTCATTTATCCATCAATTCATTCATCCACATAACTAACAATATCCATGTAGGGCATTCTATTTGTCACCGTATGCTTAATGAATTGTGTTTAGAGAAAGTCAAAAGATATTTTATGTCCTTAAAGCATGTCTTCATCATGGGAGGTATGAAACTTTACAGTGTAAGATCTGGTTTTAAATTATTAAGAATTAGAGGACTTCCTTAGTGGCTCAGTTGGTAAAGAATCTGCTGCATTGCAGGAGACCTGCGTTCAGTCCCTGAGTAGAGAAGATTCCCTGGAGAAGGAAATGGCAACCCACTCCAGTATTCTTGCCTGGAGAACTCCATGGACAGAGAAGTCCAGTAGGATAAAATCCAGGGGATCACAGAGGTTAGGACATGACTGTGTAACCTTCTCTCACTGAAAGTGAAAATCATGTTGCGAAGTTGAAGAGAGTGGAGTTTGAGTTACTCAATTATGATGCCTTTGCATCATAATTTTTTACGTACATCACCTTTTTTGTACAGTTCTTCTTAATATCTTCTGATCTGTTAGGTCCTTACCATTTCTGTCCTTTATTGTGCCCATCTTTGCATAACATTTTCCCTTGGTATCTCTAATTTTCTTGAAGATATCTCTGCTGCTGCTGCTGCTAAGTCGCTTCAGTCGTGTCCGACTCTGTATGACCCCATAAACAGCCTCCTACCAGGCTCCTCTGTTCTCCAGGCAAGAACACTGGAGTGGGTTGCCATTTCCTTCTCCAATGCATGAAAGTGAAAAGTGAAAGTGAAGTCACGCAGTTGTGTCCTACTCTGTGCGACCTCATAGACAGCCTCATACTAGTCTTTTCCATCCATGGGATTTTCCAGGCAAGAGTACTGGAATGGGGTGCCATTGCCTTCTCCGTGAAAATATCTCTAGTGTTTCCCAATCTATTGGTTTCCTCTATTTCTTTGCATTGTTCACTTAGGAAGAATTTATTATCTCTCCTTGCTATTCTTTGGAAATCTACACTCACATGTGTAAATCTTTCCTTTTCTCCTTTCTCTTTCATTTCTCTTCTGACCTATTTGTAAAGCCTCCTAAAACTTTTGACTTGTTGCATTTCTTTTTCTTGGGGAAAAAGAAAAAGTAACTGCCTCCTGTACTATGGAACCTCTGTCCATAATTCTTCAAAACACTCTGCCTATCAGATCTTGTCCCTTGAATCTATTTGTCACTTCCACTGTATAATTAAAAATCTACAAATTGTTAAACTTAGAACTAGGGTATTGTATACTGTAGACAAGATCTAGTACAAAGGAAAATGTTCTCAATCATTGTTCAAAAACTATCAAGCATTTCAAGACAATGAGAGTAGAGCATGAAATGTAATTAATGGGCTTCTGAAAACAGAAGCATGCTAACTGCACAAGTTGGATCTGCATGAAGCTTGCCTTCTCTGTGACACAGTTAGTAAGTGGAGCTGCCAATGGAGTATGGAGGGGAAAAGGGAAGTATCATAAAAGCAACAAAAATATTTTAAAAGAGGAGAAAAGAAAGGAAAATTGCTCCCCAAATCAAGTGTTAAATGCTTGTGTAGTATGTGTGCTCAGCCACTAAGCTGATTCTCACTCTTTGCAACCCCATGGATGTAGCCAGTGGGCTGCTCTGTCCATGGGACAAGAGAATATCTGGCAAGAATATTGACATGGATAGCCATTTCTTTCTCCAATTAAATGTTTGTGAGACTGTTCAAAAAGAGAATCCACCTGTCTAGATGAATTTCATAGGACATTCTATTACAAGTGAAAGGGAAACTTTTTTTTTTCCAGAAAAAAAGCAGCAAAAATACTTTTGCAAAAATCCACTGTAAGAATATTTCTCAAGTTTCCCCTGTGCTTTGTTTTGTTTTAAATCTCATGAGAAAATGATGACAGGCTGTTAAAATCATGGATCCTCAATAAAAACAATGCACCCACATAAAATCTTTTCCAAGGAGTCCGTTTTTTTGCATCAGGTGTCCAAAGTATTGGAGCTTCAGCTTCAGCATCAGTCCTTCCAATGAATATTCAGGACTGATTTCCCTCATGCTCAGAAATATTGGTGACAGGTGGAGAAGAGGATGACAGAGGGCAAGAGGACTGGATGGCATCACTGACTTGATGGACGTGTGTTTGAGTAAGCTCTGGAAGTTGGTGATGGACAGGGAAGCCTGGTGTGCTGAAGTCCATAGGGTAGCAAAGAGTCGGACACAACTGAGCTGACTGAGTGACTGACACAAAATCTTCCAAAAAAATAAACAAATCCACATTTAAGTAGTTCTTAGATTTCTAATGATAAGATATCTTGTACTAGAATCAGTCCCATTCTACATCTGAGGACATGTTTGTGGGGAGCGGAAGGCTTGCCTATTTTGATTCTGCAACAGTGACAGCTCTGTAAAATATTGTTCATAAAGATCAATAGATATTTCAGTAACTCTGTTGTCCAGGAAATTAGTTGAATTTGAAACTGACACTGAAAACAGAAAGGATTGCATGCACATATTTTGAGAAAACAAAGTGCAAATTGTGGGCATAAGATTAAGACTTTAATAAAATGTACTTTCAACTGAAAATAGAAAGTAGAAACACAGAGGCTTAATATTGGTTTGGGTATGAACCAATTTTCTCTACCTATGATTAAGAAAGCTCACTGATCCGCTCTAAAGTGAGAAATGCAACATATTTCTACCAGAATATGAGAGGTAGAGGCCTGCTCTAAAGCAAATTTCAGAAGGACTTAGGAGCAGTAGACATGAATGTGATATTGGGAATAACCCCACATGAGACTCACTGGAACATCTGGGTTCAGAAAGTCAATCATATGCCTCAGTCTTACTTTAAATAATTTAAAGTATCTAATTGCCCTAAGAGCTCTATGCAGGCGCACAAAATATTTCAACTTGAAATTTCATGAGCATTCAATTTTATATGTTTTCCTTTTCTTTAATACTGAAACTGCCTCCTCTTCAAAATCCAGAGCTCTAACCAATGTCCTCCTGATGAACATGCATGTCTTGGGCAGATCAGGCATGAACAGGATTCTGAAAGTTACAAGGCGATTGGCAAACACCATTTAGGTAGGTAATTTAATGGATTCCTCTAAACAGAGGCAGGGATTTACTCTTGAAGTTTCAGCTACAGAGAGAGAGTTTCCTCTAAAGGAGCAGTGAATCACTGACTCACCTGTGCCACATGGCTAGCATGTCTCAGGACAGGATTTGAATTCCGGCCTCACAAATGCTGTTGACTGTTTTTTCAGTCATAGATAGTTTCCATTCCTCAACCTAAAAGACACGGTCTGTCCTTTCTTCCCTCTCTATTTTTTTAAACATTCCTTTAGCTTTCCCTGAGTCACTGCACTCCTCATTCTCATCAGATTTAGGTTGGTCATGGAACTAATTGAAAGGTGAAAATTGAAAATTTTCAAAAGATTCATTCTCTGCTTCCTCCAAGTTTGACTTCCATTCACCATGCTGTCTGCCTCTCTGCCCTATTCATGGCTGATACACTGTTTTCATTACTTACTAATATTTCATTGCACCATTAGATTTCAAATCTTTTTGAGCAGTGGTCTGATTTCTACAGCTAGCACAGTCCCCTGAGATAACATTCATGAGCTATTATGAGCTAAGGAATGCACGGAGTGTGAATGAGTATTTAATTCAGGACTGACCACAAATCTCAATTTTCCTGTCTCATGTGACCCTGCATTTCATTGAAGATATAATCGCATCCCTCAGAACTGAAAGTCTACACAGAAAGGATATGAAATGAGTGATGAACTTGTTTAAAAACCACAGGAAAGAAAGTAGAGTGAGTGTAACTACTTATAGGTAACAAGCATTGAGTACATTAATATCTGTCAGCAATAGCCTTAGCATTAGACAAACATTAGCTCAGTTAATCCTCAAACTCCCTGAGTTCTTAGTACCTTCATTTTACATATGGCAAAAAGAAGGAAGGAGAGGTTTACTATCTTTCCCTGCTACCTATAGTTTATATATTGTAAGACTTGGATCAAACAGAATATTAGACACTCTTTGATATCATACTATTTAGGAAACAAACATGGTAAGTCGACCCAAAGCTACTGCTAGCATATGGTAAACAATCTCAGATCCCTGATCTCTGAAGAAGATTTAACTTTGGGACCAGGGAAGAGGCTTGATCACTCAGAGCTTCTGTGTAGCAGGTGGCCAAGAGGAACTTTCCCACTTTCAAGGAACGGTTGCTGCGTGAGGGCTGAGAGGAGCTACTCCACGTTCCAGGTCAGGAGGGGAGACCTCATCCAAGGTAAGGAGCAGCGGCTGTACTTTGCTGGAGCAGCCATGAAGAGATACCCCACGTCCAAGGAAAGAGAAACCCAAGTAGGATGGTACGTGCTGCGAGAGGGCATCAGAGGGAAGACACACTGAAACCGTAATCACAGAAAACTAGCCAAACTGATCACATGGACCACAGCCTTGTCTAACTCAATGAAACTAAGCCATGCTATGTGGGGTAACCTGAGATGGATGGGTCATGGTGGAGAGGTCTGACAGAATGTGGTCCACTGGAGAAGGGAATGGCAAACCACTTCAGTATTCTAGCCTTGAGAACCCCATGAACAGTAGGAAAAGGCAAAATGATAGGATACCAAAAGAGGAACTCCCCAGGTCGGTAGGGGCCCAATATGCTACTGGAGATCAGTGGAGAAATAACTCCAGAAAGAATGAAGGGTTGGAGCCAAAGGAAAAACAATACCCAGCTGTGGATGTGACTGGTGATAGAAGCAAGGTCCAATGCTGTAAAGAGAAATATTGCATAGGAACCTGGAATGCTAGGTCCATGAATCAAGGCAAATTGGAAGTGGTCAAACAGGAGATGGCAAGAGTGAATGTGGACATTTAGGAATCAGTGAACTAAAATGGAATGGAATGGGTGAATTTAACTCTGATGACCATTATATCTACTACTGTGGGCAGGAATCCCTTAGAAGAAATGGAGTAGCCACCACGGTTAACAAGAGAGTCTGAAATGCAGTACCTGGATGCAAACTCAAAAACGACAGAATGATCTCAGTTCATTTCCAAGCCAAACCATTTAATATCACCATGATCCAAGTCTATGCCCCAACCAGTAACACTGAAGAAGCTGAAGTTGAATGGTTCTATGAAGACCTACAAACTTTTTAGAACTAACACCCCCCCAAAATGTCCTTTTCATATAGGGGACAGGAATGTAAAAGTAGGAAGTCAAGAAACACCTGGAGCAACAGGCAAATTTAGCCTTGGAATACAGAATGAAGCAGGGCAAAGGTTAATAGAGTTCTGCAAAGAGAACACACTGGACATAGCAAACACCTTCTTTCAATAACACAAGAGAAGACTCTCCATACGCACATCACCAGATGGTCAACACCAAAATCAGATTGATTATGTTCTTTGCAGCCAAAGATGGAGAAGCTCTATACAGTCAACAAAAACAAGACCAGGAGCTGACTATGGCTCAGATCATGAACTCCTTATTCTCAAATTCAGACTTAAATTAAAGAAAGTAGGGAAAACCACTAGACTGTTCAGTTCAGTTCAGTTCAGTCACTCAGTCATGTCTGACTCTTTGCGACCCCATGAATCATAGCACGGCAGGCCTCCCTGTCCATCACCAACTCCCAGAGTTCACCCAGACTCATGTCCATTGAGTCGGTGATGCCATTCAGCCATCTCACCCTCTGTCGTCCCCTTCTCCTCTTGCCCACATCCTTCCCAGCATCAGAGTCTTTTTAAATGAGTCAGCTCTGCACATCAGGTGGCCAAAGTATTGAAGTTTCAGCTTCAGCATCAGTCTTTCCAATGAACACCCAGGACTGATCTCCTTTAGAATGGACTTGTTGGATCTCCTTGCAGTCCAAGGGACTCTCAAGAGTCTTCTCCAGAACCACAGTTCAAACCCATTAATTCTGTAGCACTCAGCTTTCTTCACAGTCCAACTCTCATAGCCTTGACCAGACAGACCTTTTTTGGCAAAGTAGTGCCTCTGCTTTTCAATATGCTATCTAGGTTGGTCATAACTTTTCCTCCACAGAGTATGTGTCTTTTAATTTCATGGCTGCAGTATCCATCTGCAGTGATTTTGGAGCCCAAAAAATAAAGTCTGCCACTGTTTCCACTGTTTCCCCATCTATTTGTCATGAAGTGATGGGACCAGATGGCATGCCTTTAGTTTTCTGAATGTTGAGCTTTAAGCCAACTTTTTTGCTCTCCTCTTTCACTTTCATCAAGAGGCTTTTTGGTTTCTCTTCACTTTCTGCCATAAGGGTGGTGTCATCTGCATATCTGAGGTTATTGATATTTCTCCAAGCAAGCTTGATTCCAGCTTGTGCTTCTTACAGCCCAGCGTTTCTCATGATGTACTCTGCATAGAAGTTAAATAAGCAGGGTGACAATATACAGCCTTGACGTACTCCTTTCCCTATTTGGAACCAGTCTGTTGTTCCATGTCCAGTTCTAACTGTTGCTTCCTGACTTGCATTAAGGTTTCTTAAGAGGCAGGTCAGGTGGTCTGATATGCCTGTCTCTTTCAGAATTTTCCCCAGTTTATTGTGATCCACACAGTCAAAGGCTTTGGCATAGTCAATAAAGCAGAAATAGATGTTTTTCTGGAACTCTTGCTTTTTCGATGATCCTGGGGATGTTGGCAATTTGATCTCTGGTTCCTCTGCCTTTTCTAAAACCAGCTTGAACATCAGGGAGTTCACGGTTCACATATTGCTGCAGCCTGGCTTGGAGAATTTTGAGCATTAACTTTACTAGCATGTGAGATGAGTGCAATTGTGCAGTAGTTTGAGCATTCTTTGGCATTGCCTTTCTTTGGGATTGGAATGAAAACTGACCTTTTCCAGTCCTGTGGCCACTGCTGAGCTTTCCAAATTTGTTGGTATATTGAGTTCAGCACTTTCATAGCATCATCTTTCAGAATTTGAAATAGCTCAACTGGAATTCCATCACCTCCACTAGCTTTGTTCATAGTGATGCTTTCTAAAGCCCACTTGACTTCACATTTCAGGATGTTTGGCTCCAGGTGAGTGATCACACCATCGTGATTATCTTGGTCATGAAGCTCTATTTTGTACAGTTTTTCTGTATATTCTTGCCACCTTTTCTTAATATCTTCTGCTTCTTTTCATTATACTAAATGAGATATGCATACTGGTCTAATGGTATCCTAATTCATAAAACTTTTGACAGAAATGCTAATTTTCCTTTAGACTTTTTAAAAAATATTTCTTTCAGTTTTGTTACCAATATGTATCCCACTTTAAAACTGATATTTTGCTTTCACTTATTACTTTTCATCATGAACTGTTAACATCTCACAGCCAGAAATAGAAAATAATTTTAAAAGCTCTTTGCTAAACATAACAAGTCATCTTTACGTTTTCTCATGACACTTTTGTTTCAGATTTGCACATATCTCCTTGTCATGGCCCCCATTGCTCACCTTTGGCACCTCCTCCTGAGGCTGGGGAAAATTACAGTGTTGGAAAGCTCTCAGAAGATATGGGAGTTGAGTAGAATATGGTTCTGTTACATCAATCTAGTTGATTGTTCTGCTTTATTCAGATCATCAGTATTCCCCCACACGTTTTATTATTTCATATGTAGAACATGAGAGAGATGAGAGAGATGTTTGTGGATTTTTCTCTTTCTTTCTGTAGGTATCTAAACATTGACTTTATATTATTAGATTATGTCAAGCAATAAATGAGTTTTATTCCTAACCTTATTTATAGTGTCTATCCCATCTCTAATACTTAAAATCTAAAAGTTGTTTCTGATATTCACAGATCTTCAGCAGTTCATTTTATTGTGTTTAAATTTTCAGCATGAGAGATAGAGGAGTGCATGATATAGGAAAACCGCTGGACAATCAAGCAAATTTAGTTAGCTGGACTACTCATATCCTGATTCTAAACCTTGTTCTTTATATTTTAAACAGTTATAATAATAATTATTTAGCAAAGAGAATACGGTGGACATACAGATAACATAAATGCACTGGTGATTCTTCCTTTGTCAGCCTAACCCATCTAGACCTAGTGTCTTTTCCTTCTACTTTTTTTTTTTTTTTTGCCTACCTGAAATTTAATCCTTAGATTCCATCACTAGAGTTCCTTTGGTTTCAGATTTCCGAGTTTGGCCAGTGGGAGAAACCAGGAGCCTAACAGAGGTGAGAGCATAAGAGAAAAGTATCCAAATTTCTTTCTCATTTACCCCCAGTTTCACAATGTAGTGCTAAGGTGGCTGCATTCTTCCAAGGAAAATTCCTGCTGGGGTGTGTGTTGAGATGAGGCCTGGGATGTTCTGCCTGGATCTATTTTCACTGGACTCCTGACAGTGGCCTTTGTGTTGGGTGATTCAGGACTGGGATTTATTTACCTTCTGAATTTAGCCTCGAGGTGCTTCAACTACTTGGACTGATTTCTTTAACGTTGCCTGTGTTCTCTTTATTAAAATAAATTCTTTCCATCAAATTCTCTTCTGTTAATGAGTATAATTTTGTTTTGCGTCCAGAGCTTGACCCCCATTCACCATTCTGTCCACCTCTCTGCCCTCCCCTTGACTAACACACTCTGCTTTCATTACTTACTTATATTTCTAGTGTCTCTGCTAGAATTCAAATCTTTGTGAGCAGAGGTGTCATTTCCATAGCTAGCACAGTCCCTGGAGACAACAGTTATGAACCAATATGTCCTAAATTCTTCAAGGAGTGTGCAATGTGTATTTATTGAGGACTGTAAAACAACTCTTAGTTTTCCTGCTCTCAGGTTAGTCTGCATTTCATTGAATGCATAATCTTTGGGATAATGACAAACTTGTTTCAAAGTCACAGGAAGAAAACACAATGGGAGTAATTAGTTATAGGTTACAGGCATTGAGTAATTAATATGTGCCAGCCTTAGGCTTAACAGCTACACGCGTATTAGCTCAGTTAAACTTACAAATGGTGTAGGTTCTTTGTATTAGTACCTTCATGTTATAGATAGGAGACTGAAGCAAGTAGAGGTTAATTAACTTTCCCTGGAACCTACAGTTAATACATTGTGAGGCTGGGATCAAACAGATTATTAGTCAATGATATGGTATTGCTTAGAATAGAAATGTGGCAAGTTCACACAATGCTGCACATTCTCTGGGTATAAAGGCATTCACTTATCCATTAATCCGTTCATTCATCCATCCACACAGTTGTCAAATATTCAGAGAAAATCTTCTGCTTGCCACTGTGCGGTCAATGGAGAAAGTGTAAGAAAAAGACAAAGATGGTTTTTGTCCTTCAAATGTTTCTGTTTCATGGTAGGAGGCTTGAGGCGTAGACACTGTACAGTCAGATTCTAAATAAAAATTAAATGAAAATTATGTTGGAAAGTGGGAGGGAGTAGATCTTTCACTACTCAAAGAACTGTAATGCAAAGGTCATAGTGATAGTTTATTAACTCAAGTGATATTTATTCAGAATATTTCTATTCCAGGTTTTGTGATAAATTCTGATTTTAAATTAGTGAGCAAAGCTAGGCAAGGACTTTAGACCTGGCCCTCATGACACTGAGAAAACTGGGGATAATATAATCATGAGTCAATCACAATGATAATATTAAAAATGCAGTTTTAAAATTTCTATGAATTAAAGTTATATGATATTGTGAGAATGTATCCTAAGAGGATATGACTTTAAGAGATCAGCAAAGAGGCCCTGAAAATAAAAAAAGCATAAATATAACTAAAATCCCAACAAGCACTGAAACTGAATATTAGAAAATGAAAAAGATAGTGTCTTACCCACAGAGAAATAACAAATAATTTGGTAATACATCCATCTGCATAGCCAAACAAAAATAAGCCAGAAGATAAGATATTTTAAGTACTGAAAGTGAGTATCTGTCTTTCTACATTCATACCCAAATAAATTTTCCTTTGAGAATGGACAAGTGATATTCTCAGATAAGTGGATAGAGAGGGACTCTCACTGAAAGAACTGATTAAGGATACATATCACACAGAAGAAAACTAAACCATGAATGAAGAGTGGGTGCCATATAATAGTTAGAGAAAAATTGATAACTGTCACGAAAGTTAAAAGAACACAAACATTGAACCACCATTTAATATAATTATAATTGTAATCATATACAATAAAGATAATATTTAAAGTTCATTAATAAATAATTTACTACTGATGGGATTTATTCTATACCTGCAAATGACAGTTTTTAAGTTAGAAGCAGTATGAATTNTCCTACTGTCTAGAATAAGAAATAGTTACCAGCATATGTAGTCTAGATTGATGCTTACAAGTTTCCTGTCGCCTAAATGTATCTTCCATATAAGAGATACAGAGTCTGAAATAATTGATCAACATACGACAATCATTTATATTAGCTATGTCATTTTGAGAAGATACCCCAAATAATTTCTCTCAGTACAATGTAATCAATCTAATTGACTGTGTCATAGTCAAACAAGGATTGAAAAGGAAAGGAAGTTGCAAGATATGATTTAATTCACAGTAGGTAAAGAGGAGAGAAAGCATAAAGAAGTTTGTGAAAAGCACAAACTAAGTTGTCAGAAATATTCAAAAGTGTCAACATCTACAATAAAATAAGAAAAGGTGATCAAAAGGACTCTGGGCCTGAAAATAAAAAAGTCAAAATAAACATACTGGACATAACCAACTAAAAACAAACAAAAAATAAACAGCCAAATATATGTGAATATCAGACAAATCAGACTTTAGACTTTATACATCATAGAAGGGATAGAAAGTATAAATGATAAAAGGAATAATACCATTCAGCACTTGATAAGACCTAATAATATAGTCTCAATAGTTTTAAAAACTACAAAAGAAAATAGGCAAATTCACGTCATCTTTCTCCATTTTCATGTCTGAAATTCAAACGTCTGTGAGGACACTGAAGATCTGATAAAAGAAAACTCACTGGATACTTTATAGTACCCTGCTCTACTCGCTTCCCATCTCTTCTAAGCATGTTGCAGGGTCCTGGTCCTTCCCCCAGATATGCTTCAGGAGGAGATGCCAAAGATGAGCACTCGGAGGGGCGACGGGTCTGAGTTTCTAAAACAACGCAATGAAAGGACCTGCTGTCAGAGCACAGGGGGTACTGTTCAATATTCTACAATAATCTAAATGAGTAAACAATTCGAAAAATATAGATACATGTATAGGTATAACTGAGTCACTTTGCTGTACATCTGAAACTAACACAACATTGTTAATCAACTATGCTCCAAGATAAAGTAAAAATTTAAAAAATGAAAAATGTGGCATTGTGTGATATATTAATTGCTAGTTATCCTGACATTGGTAGTCTATGTTGCTTTATATTTTGGGTGTATGCTGGAGATTGTTTATAACAAAACAAAAAACATGAAATCTCACAACTAGTTTTGTGATAGGGATATAGACAGATTAAAACACTTAAAATATATAATGAAGATATTCTGTAGGATATTTAGGATTTACATCAACAATCTTATGAATGAGGATTCTATTGGACCAGTACTATTAGCTAAAGATATATCTTGGAGTAATAACCTGAGATTCCTAAAGATCTTCATTTCTATATGATTTGAATAAAAAATACAAAAGAAACAATCCAACAAGCAAGTTTACATATTTGGTGACTATGGGTAATGTAGTCACTACATTTGCTAATTTTATAGAGCAATGGCAATGCCGTTTCATCTTGTGTCTTAATATATGTCTTAATATACCGAGTCAGAACTAACAATTTGATAACATTCTTCCAAGTCTCAGAGGTGAATTATAAAAGGAAAAGAATAGTCAATAGGCAAAATGATTTGTTAATTTAAAGTGCTCACTGATTCATCAGAGAATACGGATATGTTACATACCCGTGACCAAAGTGTCACGGGATTTGGCAAATAACCTCTTGAATCGCTCTTCTTACTGCTTTTTAAACATTTCCTCCGCCAGTGGATCTTCCCAACCCAGTTCTGAAACCCGCATTTTCTGAGTCGCCTGCACTAACAAGCAGACCCTTTACCGCTGAGGCACCGGAAAACCTCTTTAACAGCTCTAAAAATTGTAAATCACTATGCTGAACACCAGGCTTCCCTGGTGGTTCAGACGCTAAAGAATCTGCCCGCAATGTGGGAGACCTGGGTGCGATCCGTGAGTTGGGAAGATACCCTAAAGAGGGGCATGTCAACCCACTTGAGTATTCTTGCCCGGAGAAGCCCCATGGACAGAGGAGCCTCGCAGGCTACAGTCCATGGGATCACAAAGCGTCGGACAGGACTGAGCAACTTTCAAATGTTGTATACCTGAAACTTAAAATTACAAATCAGTTATAAATCCGTTTTTTTAAAAATCAACTCAATTGACCTAACAGAACCAAGTTCTCTACTCTTATCTCTCCTGAGTTTTCCAGCCTCGTGAACTTCCCCAACTTGTATGTTCCAGGGGGAGACGCCAAAGGTGAGCAGTCAGGTCCATGAAATGGAGATTTGTGCAAATTTGAAACAAGTGTCATTGTGTGCAAACTTAATGATGATTAGTTATGCTTTGAAAAGTGCTCTTTATATCATTCACTATTTTTGCTTGTGAGATGTTAACAGTGCATTTAAAAAAAATGTGAAAGCCCAATATAAGTTAATGCTGGAGGCATATTGGTAAATAAATAAATAAAAGAATTAATTAAAAAAATTTAAAGGAAATTTGGCATTTCTGTCAAACATTTAATCAATGAGGATTCCATTAGACCAATACTAATATCTAAATATAGTTCTTAAGTAATAATTTAAGATACCCAAAGATCTTGGATATATAACGTGAACAAAGGAAAAAACCAACCAAACAAACAAAAATCTTTCCTCATATGTTGACAAGTTTTGGAAAATAATTTGGAAATTATTAAACCCCTCAAATCAAACAGATTGGCATGGTCTTAGCATCATTGGTAATTCTGTCTTTTATAACTTTCTACCTTTATGAATACTGTACACAGAATTATCTGTCCTTTACTATAATACAAAAATAGCAATGCTATCTGGTCTTGTCATTGAATTTCCATGTGGTATTCATTTTAAATATACTGAAAAGACACAAGCTAGTGATCTGACAGATTCTTCCACATTTCATAGGTGAGTTGCAAAAGGAAAAAATAAGTCAATGACAAAAAGTGACTTATTAATTTAAAATTCTCTTTAATTGGTCAGAAAATACAAATATATTACATACCTCTGGCCAAATGTGTACCTAATTTGACAAAAAAAATCTCTTGAATTACTCTCCTTATTGCTCTTTTAACATCTTTGTTCCGAAAGCTGTAGATCAAAGGGTTAAGCATAGGACTCAGAAACACATAAAAAACAGCTGCAATTTTGGTCTGTTCTACGGATGCTTCAGAAGGCGGCCTCAGATACATCCAGAACAGTGTCCCATAAAACATAGTGACAACTGTCAGATGAGACCCACAGGTGGAGAAGGCCTTGCGCCTCCCTTCTGGAGAACGCATTTGCAGAGTGGCTGTAAAGATGGCAATGTACGAGATGAGGATGATGGTGAGAGAGCACGTGAGGTTGGAACCAGCCACCACAAACATGGCAGTCTCATTGACATAAGTGTCTGAGCAGGCCAGGACTAGGAGAGGTGGGTCCGTACAGTAAAAGTGGTTGATTTCATTGGGTCCACAGAAGGAGAGGCGGAGCATCAGGATGGTCTGTGCAAGCCCATTTGCAAAGCCATAAATATAAGATGCAGCAACGAGAGACAGGCAGACACCTCGGGACATCTTGCTGCCATATAACAAAGGTTTGCAGATGGCCATGTAGCGGTCATAAGCCATTGCTGTGAGCATATAGCTATCTGTGAGCCCCAAGGAAATGAAAAAATCAAACTGTATAAAGCAACCAAGGAAGGAAATAGTTTTTCTCTCAGATGAGAGATTGACCAGCATCTGAGGCGTGACATTGGTGGCATAACAGAGGTCTACAAAGGAGAGGTGGCTGAGGAAGAAGTACATTGGAGTCTGGAGCTTTGAGTCAGTTCTGATTAACAAAATCATGCTCGCATTGCCGAAGACTGTGATCAGGTAGATGACTAGGAAGACCACGAAAAGCACAGGCTGCAACTCAACTCGATCTGTCAGTCCCAGGAGGATAAACTCAGTCACTTCTGTGTAGTTTTCCTTTAACATTCTGTTTGCTCAGCTTCCAATGGTGTCTAAAGTAAATGAAATAAAAATGCATTTTTTTTATCATTTTCCATTATTAACATTTCATCAATGCCTATTTCTTTCAAACTTCTAAATACACGTGGCATAAAGACGTTACATAGGGTACATTCCAGGTGATCCAGTGGTTAAAACTTCATTTTGCAATGCAGGGAACAAAGATTTGATCCCCTTTTAGGAAGCTATGATCCCACATGCCTCATGGCCAAAAAACCAGAACATAAAACAGAAGCAATGTTATAAGAAATTCAGTAGTCTTTAAAAAGGTTCCTCATCAAATTTTTCTTTAACTATCCAGAAATAACCTAGTAATCATACACTAGATGCCTCAATATTTAACTTAATATAGAACACATTTACATAGTTTCAAAAGCTTTTCTGCAAGTCTTTTCATAGTTGAGAAGCTTAGATCTTTCCTACAAATCATTATCATGAATTGGTCACTTACAATCCCTTTAAAAATTGCTTTTCTTTAAAACTATGATTTGTTTTCAGAATAATTTTGATGTAGTGTCTACAGTGTCAGTAATTGAAATTCATTGTTTTTCCCCCGCAGGTGACTGGTTTAGGGAAATGGAACAGATGCATCTTATAGGACCAGTGTCTGTCTACCTGCACTCCAACCTCAAGGCTACTTTCGAGGTCGTCCCTCCCCCTGTGATGCAGGTGCATTTATCCACCCTTGCCTACCACAGGTTGCCCTCACATGGCCAAATCTTACTTCTCCCAGCTCTCCTTATCTCTGTATATTCCAGCCAATTATTCAGGAAAATAATTGACTTGGCAGCAGCAGCAATTGGCTCATGGGACACAAAATTAAATGGGTATTTTTGTATAAATACAGGTAAAAATACAGTACATAAACAATATGTGATTCTGTTTATATAACCATATTTTTCAGTGGTATTAAATATTAAAGGAGGGAATAATTGGGGTAAAATTATGTATTAAAAATGTCCCCTTGAGAAGACAATTTTTTAAAAAGTGATTGACACACCCATTCCCAAATTGTAATAATTCTGTTGTAACTTTATCTTATTTAACTCTTTCAGAATATAAGAATAAACTGTATAATAGGGATTCAATTTGAGTTCTGTAAAGGTCACACTGATAATAATAATCATATTATCTATAAAACTGAGACAGTATGAAATAAATCATAAAGTGCATTTCTCAACTTTTGTACATGATAAAGGAGACAATCTCCTTGGAAGAAAATCTATGATGATCCTAGACAGCATATTAAAAAGCAGAGACATTACTTTGCTGACAAAGGTCTGTCTAGTCCAGGGTATGGTTTTTCTAGTAGTAAGGTATGAACCTAAGAGTTGGACCATAAAGAAAGCTGAGCACCTAAGAATTGATGTTTTTGAACTGTGGTGTTGGAGAAGACTCTTGAGAGTCCCTTGGAATGAAGGAGATCCAACCAGACCATCCTATAAGAAATCAGTCCTGAACATTCATTGGAAGGATTTGATGCCAAAGCTGAAGCTCCAATACTTTGCCTACCTGTGCAAAGAACTGACTTGGCAAGGTAATCTTAGAGAGAAGTGGACAGAAATGGCTCTGGGCACTATCAGTTCAGTTCAGTTCAGTCACTCAGTCATGTCCAACTCTTTGCGACCCCATTAATAGCAGCATGCCAGGCCTCCCTGTCTATCACCAACTCCCAGAGTTCACTCAGACTCACGTCCTTCGAGTCAGTGATGCCATCCAGCCATCTCATCCTGGGTCGTCCCCTTCTCCTCCTGCCCCCAATCCCTCCCAGCATCAGAGTCTTTTCCAATGAGTCAACTCTTCGCATGAGGTGGTCAAAGTACTGGAGTTTCAGCTTCAGCATCATTCCTTCCAAAGAAATCCCAGGGCTGATCTCCTTCAGAATGGACTGGCTGGATCTCCTTGCAGTCCAAGGGACTCTCAAGAGTCTTCTCCAACACCACAGTTCAAAAGCATCAATTCTTCGGCGCTCAGCCTTCTGGGCACTATAAAGCTTTGTATTCTTGACAGACGCTCGACCTGAGCCCCTGTCTTGTGGCCTTTGATCTATACCATTTTCCATTGTGATACCACTCCATGATATATTTATAACTATTCATACTACGAAAAAAAAAAATGTAGCTCTGACACATGTTTCTTTAAGCATTTCTCCTTTCAACGGTGCACAATGCAAAAAAAAAAAAGAAAAAGAAAAAAATAGGATTTTGCTTAGCTGGTAAAGAATATGCCTGCAATGCAGGAGACCCCGTTTTGGTTGCAGGGTCCAGAAGATCCCCGGAGAGGGGATAGGCTCCCCACTCCAGTATTCTTGAGCTTCCCTGGTGGCTCAGATGGTAAAGAATCTGCCTGTAATGAAGAAGACCTGGGTTTGATCCCTGGATTGGGAAAATCCCATGGAGGAGGCCATTGCAACCCACTCCAGTATTCCTGCCTGGAGAATCCTCATGGGCAGAGAAGTCTGGTGGGCAATAGTCCATGGGGTCGCAAAGAGTCAAACAGTACTGAGTGACTGAGCACACGGCACAGAAAACTGCTCAATACCTAGTCCACCTGTGAAAGGAGAGTGATTTCTCAGGGACAGCACGGAAGTGAAGAAGCTGCGGAATTTATACCAGAATCATCATGGAGGGATCAGCACCCTAGGGTTCAATTATTTTTCATGGAAAGTCATTTAGACTATAAACCACCATGAGCGATTTACTCTTTTTAAAATCTTAAGTCCATAGAGGACATGATTCTTGCCTCTCCCCAGTAACTTCAGGGAATCAAATCTTCTGAAATGATATAATAATGGGACTCATTTTTTTTTTTTTTTGACTTATGCCTAAATGTCTGGATATTTTGAGACTTGACTTGGGAGAGTTTTAAGTTCTCATGCAGATAGAAGACTGAATGTTATAGGCAAACCATCAGACAGTCAGATAACTTTTGCTGCATTTGAACTACTTATTTACTGATTCTGAACTTGCTCTTTATATTTTAAATTGTTATAATAATAAATACCTAGCAAGGGGAACACCATGGGTAAACAGATACCATAAATGTGCTAATGATGCTTCCTTTGTCAGTCTAGACCATCTATACAGTTTATCTTTTTTATCTTCTTTTTTTTTTGGTCTACCTGGAGCTTAACCTTAAATTCCATCAACAGGGCTCCTTGAGTGTCTAGTTAGGCCAATGGGAGAAACCAGGAGCATAACAGAAATGAGAGGAAGAGAAAAGTATCCAAATTTCATTTTGTCCCAGTTTCGCAATGAAGTGTTAAGGTGGCTGCATCTTTTCAAGGAAAATTCCTGCTAAGGTGTGTGTTGAAAAGGTGGCCTGGCATGCTCTTCCTGGATCTCGTGACACTAGAATTCGGACAGAGGTCCTTGTGTTGACTGCTTCAGGACTGGTATGAAAACTGTCTTACGAACTTAGCCTCCAGGTACTTCAAGTTTTTGAACTGATTTACTTAACACTGCCAGTATTCTCCTTACTAAATTAAATTATTTCAATTAAACTCTCTTCAGTTAAAACATCTGAGTAGGATTTTGTTTTGTCTCACATCCCTGATTCAGTCCAGAGTGTTACATAATAATTACTCAATAAATGTTGTGATTGAAGTGATGTTTCTGGCTTCACCATTGCTGGATACTGAAGGGGCCGTTGAATCACCATCCTTCTGGGTCATGGACCACTTGCAGACTACACACAGGAGTCAGAGATTAAAGTTACTAGCACTGTGCTGTACTTATTCACTCAACTAGTCTGACTCTGTGACTCATGGACTGTTGCCTACCAGGCACCTCTGTCCATGGGGATTCTCCAGGCAAGAATGCTAGAGTGGGTTGCCATGGCCTTCTCCAGCACATCTTTCCAATCCAGGGGTTGTACCCAGGTCTTTTCATTGTGGGCAGATTCTTTACTGTCTGAGTCACCAGGGAAGCCCAAGAACAGTAGAGTGGGTAGCCTACTCCTTCTGCAGGGGAACTTCCTGACCCAGGAATTGAACCGGGGTCTCATTCATTGCAGGTGGATTGTTTACCAGCTAAAATACAGCATTACTGCATATAAAACTGGATATGAGAATGTGGCTTAGACATGCTTCTCCACCCCTTTCTTGAGAATTAGACTCACTGGGCAAGCAGAATAGTGAGATAATTCTTGCTTCCTCCTCCCCTTCGACATGACCAAGCAGCATCTCTGACTGAGATGGACATGGATATCAGCTACACAGATCATAAAAGGACATTTCTGTTGATGATGAGGCGCTTGTAGTAATCTTTTCATCATGTCATATGTTTCCTTTCATCAAACCAGTGTAGTTAAGTGGGAATCTATAGAGAGGATCTTAAGTGTCCTTTAAAATCAACACTGCTTTTACACTTGCCTCTGGGTGGTGACTGTAGCCATGAAATTAAAAGACACTTACTACTTGGAAGAAAGTTATGACCAACCTAGACAGCATATTGAAAAGCAGAGACATTACTTTGCCAACAAAGGTCTGTCTAGTCAAGGCTATGGTTTTTCCTGTGGTCATGTATGGATGCGAGAGTTGGACTATGAAGAAGGCTGAGTGCCGAAGAACTGATGCTTTTGAACTGTGGAGTTGGAAAAGACTCTTGAGAGTCCCTTGGACTGCAAGGAGATCCAGCCAGTCCATTCTGAAGGAGATCAGCCCTGGGATTTCTTTGGAAGGAATGATGCTAAAGCTGAAACTCCAGTACTTTGGCCACCTCATGCGAAGAGTTGACTCATTGGAAAAGACTTTGATGCAGGGAGGGATTGGGGGCAGGAGGAGAAGGGGACGACTGAGGATGAGATGGCTGGACGGCATCACAGACTCGATGGACGTGAGTCTGAGTGAATTCCGGGAGATGGTGATGGACAGGGAGGCCTGGCGTGCTGCGATTCATGGGGTCGCAAAGAGTCAGACATGACTGAGTGACTGAACTGAACTGGATATCTCTGAAATAAAGATACTGTACACTACTGTACAGTAGAATGCACAAAAGCACAGCCCCCTGTAGCGGATTTGCACACGTAATGTATACCAGTCATGAGAACTAACTTACGTGATTCGACATGTGAGCAACACGTTCAGATCTTTGAAAACTCAGAGTGTTAAGGTTCAAAAGGAATTATTGTATATGAATACAGTTTTGCTGTTGTGAGAACATGGATTCACTTGAAGGGCATTAAACTGCTGAAATAATGCAGAAAGAGAAAACACACAAATATTGTATGATATGACATATATGGGGAATATAAAAAATAAAACAAATGATTAATAAACAAAAAAGAAGCAAACTCACAAATATAGAAACCAAACTATGGATACCAGTGGGGAGAGGGAAGTGGGGAAAGGCAATATAGGGTTAGGGGAAAATCGAGTTATTATAAGAATATATAAAATCATGTGTATGAATCTCTTGAAAATTTTAAAGCATTGCAGAATTTTAAAAAAATCTTTCACTAAACAAGGATGGAGGTCCTAAGATGGCAGACGAATAGAACCGCTTTCTCCCCAACAAATTCATCGAAGGATCCTTTGAATGCTGAGCAAATTCCACAAAACAACTTCTGAACGTTGGCAGAGGGCACCAGGCACCCAGAAAGGCAGCCCATTCTGTTCGGAAGGAGATGTTTTATCATCAGTGCGGTGTGGATGGAGAAGTCTTGAGCCTGCTGTAAGAGTAAGACCGAAAACCAGAGGCAGGAGGCTTACATCCAAACTTTGAGAACACCAGAAAACTCCTGACTCCAGGGAACATTAATTGAGAAGAACTCATCCAAAAGCCTCCATACCTACACTGAAACCAAGCCCCACCCAAGAGCCAGCAAGTTCCAGAGCAAGACATACCACACTAATTCACCATATGCAAGCCACAGTCATCAAGACAGTATAGTACTGGCACAAAGACAGAAATATAGATCAATGGAGCAAAATAGAAAGCCCAGAGATAAGTCCACACACTTTATCTTTGAGAAAGGAGGCAAGAATATACAATGGAGAAAAGACAATCTATTTAACAAGTGGTGCTGGGAAAACTGGTCAACTACTCATAAAAGAATGAAGCTACAACACTTTCTAACACCATACACAAAAATAAACTTAAAATGGATTAAAGATCTAAATATAAGACCAGAAACTATAAAACTCCTAGAGGGAAACATAGGCAGAACACTTTCTGACATAAACCACAGCAGGATCCTCTATGACCCACCTCCCAGAGCAGTGGAAATAAAAGCAAAAATAAACAAATGGTACTTAATTAAACTTAAAAGGTTGTGCACAACGAAGGAAACAATAAGCAAGGTAAAAAGACAGCCTTCAGAATGGGAGAAAATAATAGCAAAGGAAGCAACTGAGAAAGCATTAATCTCAAAAATATACAAGCAACTCCTGCAGCTCAATTCCAGAAAAATAAATGACCCAGTCAAAAAATGGGCCAAAGAACTAAACAGACATTTCTCCAAAGACATACAGATGGCTAATAAACACATGAAAAGATGCTCAACATCACTCATTATCAGAGAAATGCAAATCAAAACCACTATGAGGCACTATCTCACGCCAATCAGAATGGCTGCTATCAAAAAGTCTACAAACAATAAATTCTGGAGAGGGTACACAGAACATGGCAAAGATGATGGATGTCACGTTCATAATTAGGCTATATAAAACTGTAACTTTTGTCTTGCCGGTAATATCTCTTTCTCTCTGGATTTGAGGTAAGCAGCTGTATAGCGAGTTTCCTTAGGAAGATACCTTTGTGACAATGAACTCTGTGTGGACACTTTCAGGAAACAACAAGAAAGTGAAGCCAATGAGGTACCATCACACGCCGGTCAGAATGGCTGCTGTCAAAACGTCTACAAGCAACAAATGCTGGAGAGGGTGCGGAGAAAATGGAGCCCTCTTATGGTGTTTGTGGGAACGCAAACTAGTACAGCCACTAAGGAGAACAGTGTGGAGATTCCTTAAAAAACTGGAAATGGAACTGCCTTATGACCCAACAATCCCACTGCTGGGCATACACACTGAGGAAACCAGGATTGAAAGAGACATGTGTACCCCAATGTCCATCGCAGCAGTGTTTACAATAGCCAGGACATGGAAGCAACCTAGATGTCCATTGGCAGATGAATGGATAAGAAAGCAGTGGTGAATATACACAATGGAATATTACGCAGCTATTAAAAAGAATGCATTTGAATCAGTTCTAATGAGGTGCATGAAACCGGAGCCTGTTATACATAGTGAGTACGTCAGAAAGAAAAACACCAATACAGTATATTAATGCATATATATATATGGAATTTAGAAAGATGGTAATGATGACCCTATATGCGAGACAGAGACAGATGTAAAGAACAGACTTTTGAACTCTGTGGGAGAAGACAAGGGTGGGATGATCTGAGAGAATAGCTTTGAAACATGTATATTATGATATGTGAAAGAGATCACCAGTCCAGGTTCAATGCATGAGACAGGGTGCTCGGGGCTGGTGAACTGGGATGACCCAGAGGGATGGGATGGGGAGGGAGGTGGGAGGTGAGTTCAGGATGGGGAACGCATGTACACTCATGGCTGATTCATGTCAATGTAGGGCAAAACCCACTACAATATTATAAAATAATTAGCCACCAATTAAAATAAATAAGTTAATTTTAAAAACACAGGGAAAACATCATGTTTTATATATTTTTGGTATTTCTTTTTCTACAATTAATATGTTCAATTATTTTTGTAACTAAGTTAGTGTCATTTAATTGTTAATATTAACTGCATTAAAAGTGGTGTTCATCAAAAACAGTATCTTTGAAATGTAAACCTTATACTATCAAATGATAGTACATGATTCCAATTTTGCTTTATCAATTATAATAATATATGTACATAAAATTACTCATTCCTTGGTTTAGAACACGTAACTCATAAAAGTTATTTCTTCACATCTGTTTTTATTTTCTAGTCATTTGTAATGAACATGTGTGTTTTATAATCTGAAAAATATATTCATAAAATACAGTCAAAATAAATATTCCACATATCAAAATTGCCTGCTCTACATGGAACAACAAGACTATATTACCCACAAATTGTCCTGAGGACATGTAGAAGAAATTCACATTAGCTGTCATTAGTTATCTTGCTCTCGTTACAATCACCATGATCATTTATAGCAATAACCTGGTCAGTTCATCACCCCCAACATCCCACCCAGTATTTGTTGTGTAATAAGAGGTTTAGCTGAGTTTCTCAGGTGGTGCTAGTGCTAAAGAACCCACCTGCCAAAGCAGGAGAGGTAAGAGATGAGGCTTTGATTCCTGGGTTAGGAAGGTCCTCTGGAGGAAGGCATGGCCACCCACTCCAGTGTTCTTGCCTTGAGAATCCCAGGGACAGAGGAGCCTGGTGGGCTACAGTCCATAAGATCACAAAGAGTCAGACACAACTGAAGTAACTTATCATGCACACAAAAGAGGTTTAGCCACTTCAATGTGAATTGGAAAGACAGAGAATTTGGAATCAAATTGCCTTTCTGCTACTAAGTGGCTGAATGACTTTGGGTAGGTCATTTAGTCTCTCTGTGCCTAACAAAGTAAAACTATAAATGGAGATGATCATTTTCTCACTAGTTTATTTGTTAGGATTTAATGCATAATGATGTAAAAGTGAGAACTCAACTACAATTGTGTTACTTATGATTATTTTCATACATGTTGAATTTCAACATCTCAAGAATTTCTGAGGTGAGTTTCACTCAAAGTACAAAAACATACATCACAAATAGAGGTCAATACGTTGAATATTAAAAAATGAGACTCCAAATAGGCTTGGGGCTGGTGCACTGGGATGACCTGGAGGGATGGTACAGGGAGGGAGGAGGGAGGGGGAACACGTGTACGCCCGTGGCGGATTCATGTTGATGTGTGGCAGAACCAATACAATATTGTAAAGTAATTAGCCTCTAATTAAAATAAATAAATTTAAATTAAAAAAAAAAAACATTGGATTAAGAATTGCAAAGACTGAGTTTAAATTTGGGTCCTAAGCACAGTGGTTTTCAAGACTATAAAAATTAGGCAAAATGTTAAGTACTTTACAATGATTTTAAAACACATTTTTCTAACTGGATATAAATCTTGACATAAGAATATTCTGTTGGCTAAGGGTGAAACACATCTCTTTGCTTAACCAAAAGAAGAGATTGCTATATGTCATGTCCCAATGGCTAAATGATTCTGATCCTCAAAAAAATAAATAAATAAATAAAATAAAAATGGAACCTGGAATTCTATCGCAGTTAGAGTTCTGTGTTACTCATTTCTAATCTCTAAAACACAAGGCTGTTACGGACACTTAGTCATATCAAATGAACAGATGCTTAAACTGCAATTTTATGAAAGGTTTCTCTTAATCATTTGCTGCACGGCTTGGATCACATCCTTGTTCCTCATGCTGTAGATCAATGGGTTCAACATTGGGCTCAGAAAACTATAAAAGACTGCAACTATTTTGGACTCCTTTACAGACTTCTCAGTTGGAGGCCTCAAGTACATACAGAAGAGGGTTCCATAAAATAGAGTGACTATTGTCAGGTGGGAACCACAGGTAGAAAAGGCTTTGTGCCTGCCTTCCACAGAACGGATCGCCAAGATAGATGCAACGATGAAAACATAAGACAGGAGAATGATGCACAAAGAGCTTGACAGAGTGATACCGGCCACCACAAACATCGCCATCCTTTTGACATAGGTGTCAGAGCAGGCCAGCACCATTAGAGGAGGGTCGGCACAGTAGAAATGGTTGATTTCAAGGGAGTCACAAAAGGACAGGTGGAAAGTCAGCAGTGCCTGAGAGAGGCCATTGAAGAAGCCACAAGCGTAAGGGACTGCGACGAGAAAGATGCAAACGTCCTTGGACATCCTGGTGCTGTAAAGCAGAGGGCTGCAGATGGCTGCATAGCGGTCTAAGGCCATTGAAGCAAGGAGATAAAACTCCGTGATCACCAGGGCAATGAAGACAAGACACTGTGTGAAGCACCCCGTGTAGGAGATGGTCTTCTGGTCTGAGAGGAAATTGTGCAGCATATTTGGAGTGACATTGGAGGAATAGCAAAGGTCTACAAAGGAGAGGTGGCTGAGGAAGAAGTACATGGGGGTCTGCAAGTGGGGATTGGTCCTGATCAGCACGATCATGCCTAGATTCCCTGCCAGTGTGATTAGGTAGATCACCAGGAACACCCCAAACAGGGCCTTCTGTAGCACTGGGTCATCTGTGAGTCCCAGGAGAATGAATTCAGTCACTGCAGTGTGGTTACGGGAAGACATATTCTCATCCCTTAAAAACTGAAAGCGGTAAAGTGAAGAATTCTATCTGATCCTGATTCTGCATTTATTCCACTCTTTCGTCATTTACTTTTGACCTATCTCTCTATAAGGAAATTACTCTACTCAACCAATGCATCAGAGCATCTATGTAAATATTTGCACCTTATCTCTTTGTGATACATTTTTCTATACATATACTGGAAACACGCATTCACAAACTCACACATTCTCTTTCTCCTTATTTGTAAATTGTGTATACACATATAAAATTAAACCTGTTTTGTTGGAAAACTCCATATTTTTTTTTTTTTCAAATTCTGTGAAAAAGAAAGCCAAAAGAATGAAAACCAGGTCTGGAAAGCAGCAGGTCCGTGGCATCATCCAAATGGACAAATGAAGGAGGCCGAGTTGCTGTGGTCCCTGCACCTCTGACACACATTGTTTTCAACACACATTAGGAGACATGGCCAGTCCAGCATTTTCTCCTGGAACCCATACTTGTCTTAAATTCATTCCGAAGACATTTAATTAGGAGATGCATCTCTTGACATATGGCTAAGAAGGCACAGAATGAAGAATTGTTCTTTCTGCTTTTTAAATTCACCAACTCGTTATTTACGGAGGCTTTTTTTTTTTTTTTTTCTCTGTTCTAGCTTCTGGGGTTACATCAGTGGGCAAATTACCTATCCTGGTGAACCGTATATTGTAAGAGAGGTAATAGATAGTGAGCACAGAGGCAAATGTTTACAGCTGTGTGCCACTTAGAAGAAAACACTATGAAAAAAATTAAAGGCAGAGTGCTTTTAGTTGGCCATTCAATGAAAATCTGAGAAGGCAGAATTTGAACAGTAAATAAAGATTCAAATATCTGAAGAGGAATTAGTTTCCATATTTTTTAAAACTGACACACTTCTGAATATACTTGTTTAGGAAAGCACATTAGGATAATATTTAAATGAGGACTTAGCTCCCAGCTGGGATTATCATTTCTGGTTTTTTTCTGTGAAAGTAAGATATGACTGGAAACATTATGCCTCAAGAATTTCACCTTAAGGCTTTTTAAATTTAGTTTTCACATACACATCAGAAGAGCCTGTATATAATACTTGATTTTTCAGAGATGCCATGAAATGTTAACATTTGAATAGAAAAAACAAGTATAAATGATGAAAATAATTTTTAATATTGATGAGAATATTAATTTTCACACAAAATAAAAAACATATTTTTAGTGAACAAATGTAGAAAATGACTTACCAGTAAAACTGACTTACTATATTTTCTAAAACAAGGTGAGAAGATTTATAGTGTTTCTTAGGAATATTCCCTAGAGTATTTTTTTAAAAAATTCTTATAATCCAATTAAGATAGGTTTTGTTCCCTCAAGGGCATAACCTTAATTTCATGCTTTGAGATCTTTAATTTTCCTTCAAGACCAAAATCTCTATGCAACATCTTTGTACCCTGCTTTATACTATGTGGCTGAGATCTTAACATTCAGAAAATGAAGACCCTGGATCCGGTCCCATCACTTCATGGGAAATAAATGGGTAAACAGTGGAATCAGTGGCAGACTTTATTTTTCTGGGCTCCACAATCACTGCAGATGGTGACTGCAGCCATGAAATTGAAAGACGCTTATTCCTTGGAAGAAAAGTTATGACCAACCTAGATAGTATATTCAAAACCAGAGACATTACCTTGCCGATTAAGGTCCGTCTAGTCAAGGCTATGGTTTTTCCTGTGGTCATGTATGGATGTGAGAGTTGGACTGTGAAGAAAGCTGAGCACCAAAGAATTGATGCTTTTAAACTGTGGTGTTGGAGAAGACTCTTGAGAGTCCCTTGGACTGCAAGGAGATCCAACCAGTCCATTCTAAAGGAGATCAGCCCTGGGATTTCTTTGGAAGGAATGATGCTAAAGCTGAAGCACCAGTACTTTGGCCACCTCATGCGAAGAGTTGACTCATTGGAAAAGACTCTGATGCTGGGAGGGATTGGGGGCAGGCGGAGAAGGGGACAACCGAGGATGAGATGGCTGGATGGCATCACTGACTCGATGGACGTGAGTCTGAGTGAACTCCAGGAGATGGTGATGGACAGGGAGGCCTGGCGTGCTGCAATTCATGGGGTCGCAAAGAGTCGGACACGACTGAGTGACTGAACTGAACTGAACTGAGATCTTTGGCAAAAATAAAGAAGTTCACCGTCACTTTTAATACTATGAAAGGAGAAAAATGTGGTTGGATGAATTTTGCAATTTTTGTGTATAGCTCAGAACTCATTTTGTGTTCTTCTTCTATTTTTTTTTTTTCTATTTACACTCTACCTTCATGATCTTATTCAGCCTCATGACTATACGGGGATGACCCAGAGAGATGTTATGGGGAGGGAGGTGGGAGGGGAGTTCATGTTTGGGAACGCATGTACACCCGTGGTGGATTCATGTCAATGTATGGCAAAACCAATACAGTATTGTAAAACAAAATAAAGTTAAAATAAAAATTTAAAAAAAAAGAAATCATATAACTCAAAAATACATATAAAAAAAATACTATCTATATATTTACAACTCCTGAATTTATCTCAGCCCTGACCTCTTTCCCAAATCCCAGACTTATAATGCAATCACTTACTCACATCTTCACATTAATATCAAATAATGGCTCAACCTGACTCAAAGCTGATTTGCTCATGTCTTCCTTTAATTTTCCCAAACATAACACATTCTCTGTTTCAAGTTAGTGACAACTCTCTACTTCCATGTGTTCAAATAAAAAATAAATACAAGCAAATAAACATTGAAGAAACTGATCTCTTTTCTTTCTCACACACTATGTAACTAGTCTATCAGATAATTATGTTATTTCTATTTTCAAAATATCTCAATCAACAAAACAACTACCTCCTTCCATCTTTATTTCTACCATTAAGGCTCAAGCCAACATCATCGCCAACATCATCTTTCACCTAGATTACTACAATAGTCCTTTAACTGACCGTTCTTTCCCTAAAATCAGTTTAATTCCACCCTGTAAAATATCACTTAAAAAATTCATAGCCATTTTGTAGACCCCCACTTTATACATATAAATTTACATATATATACACATTATCTATATATATATGATATAAATGGAACTATATTCTATATGACATATATGATCTTATATGTGTGTATGTGTTTACATATGTTTATGTATATAGATAGATAGATAAAGGCTGACAATTGCAGTAGTTTCTCAAAGTGTGCATATAAGAGCATAAAATAATTTTATTTAATGTACTACACAGTGTATTAAATATGCCAAGAGCTTTGGCACTATTTCTGCACAAAATTAATTAAATTTCCCTGCTTCGTACATGATAAGGCAATGGCACCCCACTCCAGTATTCTTGCCTGGAAAATCCCATGGACGGAGGAGCCTGGAAGGCTGCAGTCCATGGGGTTGCGAAGAGTCGGAGACTACTGAGCAACTTCACTTTCACTTTTCACTTTGCTGCATTGGAGGAGGAGATGGCAGCCCACTCCAGAGTTCTTGCGTGGAGAATCCCAGGGACGGGGGAGCCTGGTGGGCTGCCATCTATGGGGTTGCACAGAGTCGAACACGACTGAAGCGACTTTGCAGCAGCAGCTTCGTACACACACAAAAACACACACATATATATATATATATACACAGAGAGATGCATGTGTACATGTGTGTTTGTAAGTGTATGCATGGGTTGAAAATTCTAAAATGTTAGTTTAGTTGCTCACCATAAATTCAGTGTTTCAGACATATTGCAGTTTAGAGGTACAGTGTTTTTAAAATTTCTATTTATTTTATCTTAATTGGAGGATAAGTACTTTACAATATTGTGATGGTTTTTGCCTACATCAATATGAATCGACCATAGGCACACGTGCATCCCCTCCATGCTGAACCTCCCTGCTTGTCAACCCTGTCCCTCCAGGTTGTCACAGAGCACTGAGAGGTTTTTGTCTTAATACCTTGAATGCTTTCTGAATCCTCTTTGAAGCTTTCTATATCTAACCACTTAGAGATAAATTAAATCATCTTACTTGCTGTCCTTAAGACATACTCACTGAAAGTAGTGGTGTTTATAAATTTTATTTATTGGTTTTTGGAGGAATACAATTTTTTTTCCCTACAGTGTGAAATTTCTAGCTTTGATGAAAATGGAAGTGGCATAAGGAACTCAGCTGTGACAGATTTAAGATATGGTTAATTAATTCAACAAAGAGTAGAAGATGCTACTTCTGAATTTGAGGCTGAGGGTCAGATAATTAAGATTGTGATGATGCTCTTGAGATTTAATCATCTTTGCAAAACACTAAAAAAATGAAAGCCTAAAATACACTAACCCCAAATTAAGACATCCACTTATTTTTTGCTGAAATAATTGAACTATTTTCTCCCCAGGAAGTCACTTATACCTTTGTGAATAAGTTAGGCATTTGAAGTACAAAATCTCTTTTATGGTCTTAAGACTCCATGGTGAATAACACTGAATGAAATTAAATGATATAAAATGTATTAGGTCTTGCCTCAAATTTTCACAATTCCACTGAAAATATAATCCATACTCATATTTATTTTAATAGGCAAGAATACTGGAATGAGTTACCATAACCTACTCTAATTGATCCATCACTCCCCAAACACCTCCCTGATCGCAGATTTTTCTCTTTTTATTTGCTCACTCTTTCCATGTATGCTTGTTCCCTTACGATTCTTTTAACAAAACAAGGAGGATCTCACGTCAGGGCCTTTGCATTCACCACAGATCTTCATGCAATGTTATTCCTATGCAGGACTTGCTGAAATGCTACTTTCACGGGTTGCTCTACTCCCACACAGCCCTTTTCTCTCACTTTAGTTTCTTTAAAGCACAACTCTTATCCATGTCACACACATGCGTCCCACACAAACAGGAGCAAATGCCTGTGCCCGAGTGCACACCCACCTGCTGCTGACGATAAAGTCTCCTCCACTCAAAACAAGTTCAATGAAATCGAGAGTTTTGTTTTCTCACATGGAATATCTTCAGCATGTGTTACCTGCTGAATACATTTTTCCACTAATGTCTTTGAGAGAAACGTTGGTTAATAATTAAAAGTGGAGTTAACAGGAGTTAGGAGGGCTGTTCCAGGGGGATAGGATGAGTTGTCTCCTCCCTTGTGGTCTCTAACAAACCTTTTGGGGATGAAGTGGTCTCATTTGGAACATTGGTATTCCACCTTCTGGTCTGTAGAGGAGAGTGGGATGGAAAGACATAGGAAACAGACATTGAGCTGATTCCAAATCATTACTTAGTCCTTCTTCAACATATCATCTCATGAAAGACAGTTTTTTCCTGTTGTTCCAACATTGACAGCCCCTACCCCACTACAATGAGCAATAAATAGATAATTGTGTTTGATAAATGTTTATTGAAAATTATGTGAAACTTTGCCTGGGCTACAAATAAAAAGTTAGAACAGTTTGACTTTGAGATTACTACACTCCAAAATATTTCAGTTAATTCACAAAGTCAGTAAACTATACCCCCATTATTGCTATGGCACCCTTATTATTAAACAGCTAAGACTTCCGTCTATAGTATTTGGTACTCTTGACATCCATGTGAATGGAAGAGTGTTACTATTTATAACAGATGCTGTGATATACTACCCAGATTGGACTTTCAGTATTGAAGTATTTA
>SJYQ01004547.1:413224-433714 GCA_006410935.1 Redunca redunca | reverse complement strand
ATTCAGAAAATGAAGATCATGGCATCTGATCCCATCACTTCATGGCAAATAGATGGGGAAACAGTGGAAACAGTGTCAGGCTTTATTTTGGGGGGCTCCAACATCACTGCAGATGGTAATTGCAGCCATGAAATTAAAAGACGCTTACACCTTGGAAGGAAAGTTATGACCAACCTAGATATCATATTCAAAAGCAGAGACATTACTTTACCAACAAAGGTCTGTCTAGTCAAGGCTATCGTTTTTCCAGTTGTCATGTATGGATATGAAAGTTGGACTGTGAAGAAAGCTGAGCGCCACAGAAATGATGCTTTTGAACTGTGGTGTTGGAGAAGACTCTTGAGAGTCCCATGGACTGCAAAGAGATCCAACCAGTCCATTCTAAAGGAGATCAGTCCTGGGTGTTCATTGGAAGGACTGATGCTAAAGCTGAAATTCCAATACTTTGGCCACCTCATGCAAAGAGCTGACTCATTGGAAAAGACTGATGCTGGGAGGGATTAGGGGCAGGATGAGAAGGGGACGACAAAGGATGAGATGGCTGGATTGTGTCACCAACTCGATGGACATGAGTTTGGGTGAACTTCGGGAGGTGGTCATGGACCAGGGAGGCCTAGCGTGCTGCAATTCATGGGGTCACAAAGAGTCAGATACAACTGAGCAACTGAACTGAACTGAACTGAGTAGCTTTGCCACCAGAAAGATCTCTGAATATCATTTCTATGTCTCAAATCAATATTCAGTTACTTTAATATTAAAGGACTATCTTTTTTTTCTCTTTCTTAATTTATAGTTGTATCCAGTGAGTAAATGAATCACTTTAAGTTTCTTTAGCTTCCTACAACAATGAATAGTGTTCAGTTCAGTTTAGTTCTGTTCAGTTGCTCAGTCGTTTCCGACTCTTTGCCCTCCCAGCATCAAAGTCTTATTCCAGTTTTAAAGAGGATAAAACCAAAATTCAGAAAGATCAATAAACTTGTCCAATGTAAGTAACAGAGTCAAAAGGTGATCCAACAGCTCTCCTTTCCACACTGACCAATGGCAACTATTCAGGCTTTTTGAAAATAGTATTTGAAAATAGTCATCATATAGGTTCTTCTGCTATTTCTTTCTGTTTTAAGACTTTGGACAACTTAATAAGTCTCTATAAGCCTGCATTTCTTCACCTACTAAATGGGAATAATGCTTACTTTTTAGCATTTTTCCAATAATATGCAGTGATCTCTATTAAAAATCTGTTCCATTAATTATTGAATAAACATAAATTCCTATTTTTGCTTCATTTATATCTTAACTGTGAAAAATATCACTGTCACTGTGATGCAATTAAATGAGGAAACTAAATTTTTTCCATGTAGGTGGTGGTTGAAGCATTACATCAACTTATAATGAAAAGAGAAAAATGGATACAAGTTGGATCATTTTAGTCTTAGTCAGTCCAGCCCATAATCATGTCAGAGAAATCCTGCAATGTCTCTGTACTGCAGTCTTTTCAATAATAAAATGAAGGCATTATCTACACTTCACCTACCCTATTAGTTTGCTCAAGTATACATAAATGTCTGGTGTTTAAAAAGGCTTGAATTATCTTTCATCCATTAAAAACTGTATCTGGGAATACAATCATAATAAAGGTAAGTATTTTGATTTTGATCATATTCTCTACAATAGACTACAAAGACCTTTTGAATGGCTATTCCCTTTAATCAACAAAGAACTGGTAAATACCATACTAAGAGCAACTAAGGGTAAAAACTGATGCAGAAGCGGTTAATACAGAAGATGTCAGAGTGAGATAAAGCTGAGGCTAAATTCAGCTTCTCCACTCTCAAGCTATAACAGCTCAGGTGAGATTATTTTTCCAGCAATTGGAGCTTAAATCTATCTATCATCTGTCCATCTATCATTTCTGACTTCACCTAGTTGGCATGCATCAGTTCAGTTCAGTGGCTCAGGCGTGTCTGACTCTTTGCGACCCTGTGGACTGTAGCCCGCCAGGCTCCTCTGTCCATGGGATTCCCCAGGCAAGAACACTGGAGTGGGTTTCCATGGCCTCTCCAGGGGATCTTTCCAACCCAGGGATCGAACCTGTGTCTCCACACTCCTGCATCTCCACCACAAGTGCCACTTGGGAAGCCCCTTAGAGAGGACACCAGGCATAATTAAGGTCTAAGATTCCTCATCCTATCCCATAATTGCCCCTGTTCCCTAACCTGGAAACTGTAAAATTGCCAAAGTCCTTTGCTTAGTAGTCTAAGTCCTCTTCCTTAAACCACTTCTGTGGTTAATATAATTTCTCCCTGCTTGTTTTGGGCAAAAATTCTCCTATAAAGTTATTTCTTGAATGGCCTTCACATTTTTCTACCTCCGTATTCTTCCTAGCTTTCTACTCCTTCCGTCTCTACCTCCTGCTTCCCTAATAGTCTGAACTCCGAGTCTTGGAATATTCAAATCTGTCTCTTCCTTCAAGGATCAGCTTACATACCACTCTCCCAAAAGCCCTCATTCTCTGGTCTACTGAACTGCTAAAAAACCCTGCTCTTCTGAATAGCAAATCCTTTCATTGATAAGTTGCACTTGTAGACGCTATAGTTATGCACATACGTGTATAAATGCCTTGAAACACAGACACTATATAAGACGTGCCGGGGTGTTGCCATGGCAATAGAAAGCTCATAATGGACACTGAGAAACGTTTATGAAAAGAAAGGAGTGAGTTGCCGTATTTGATGCCTGCAGCTGCTGCTGCTGCTAAGTCATGTCGGACTCTGCGACCCCAGAGTCGGCAGCCCATCAGGCTCCCCCATCCCTGGGATTCTCCAGGCAAGAACACTGGAGTGGGTTGCCATTTCCTTCTCCAATGCATGAAAGTGAAAAGTGAAAGTGAACTTGCTCAGTCGCCTCCGACTCTTATCGACCCCATGGACTGCAGCCCACCAGGCTCCTCCGTCCATGGGATTTTCCAGGCAAGAGTACTGGAGTGGGGTGCCATTGCCTTCCCCGATTTGATGCCTAGACCGCTTCAAACAGCCAAGCACAGAAACTAAGCAGCCACTTGAGGTGCTCTGAAAACAGCTGTTTTGGTATCTTTGTATTTAACTCTATTAGATCAAATGTTAGTGAAATAAGCCTCTTCACCAGACCTGGCTTCTGGAGACAGGAATAGGAGCCCATAATAAAATCAGTGTTATGAATGTCATCCACAGGTGACACCTGAAATTCACCATTTTCGGCTTCATCTTAGGCGTTTGCCTCGACATCCCGCCTCTTAAAAGTACAAGAAAGTGTTAGTTACTCAGTAGTGCCTGACTCTATGTGACTCTAAGGACTGTAGCCCACCAGGCCCCTCTGTTCATGGGATTCTCCAGGCAAGAATACAGAAGGGCGTTGTCATGCCCTCCTCCAGGGAATCTTCCCAACCCAAGGATGGAATCCAGGTCTCCCGCATTGCAGGTGGTTTCTTTATTATCTGAGCCACCAGGGAAGCCCAAGAAAAAGGGAGTGAGTAGCCTATTCCTTCTCCCAGGGATCTACCTGGCGCAGGAATCACACTGGAGTCTTCTACATTGCAGGTGGATTTTTTACCAGCTGAGCTACCAGGGAAACCCCTTAGAAGTACAAGTTACATTGAACTCGAATATACCTTAAAATTTCTTGCTTCTAGTCCTATGCATTGAATAAAACTAACCCACCAAGAAAAGACGTGCTGCTGCTTCATGTCGCAAATCAGTCATTACTTTTTCTAGGACTCACTCTTGAAATCACTTTCCAGATTTTTCTCATCTGTAAAATGGTACCGATAACACCTACAACATGGTGTTTCTGTAAGAACAAAGCAAGATAATACTACCATGGCCAGTTGTCCCTTTCCTTGAGAGTTTTACTTTTTGCCTGCTATCTTGGAGTAAGTATCAATTGTGCAAATTTTTACTCTCAAAAATGCCCTAATTCAGATACTAAAATATAAGAAAATCCCAAGTAGTGTATTTAAGCATTTGGGGTCTTAATGGCAGCAGTCCTTTGTGCTAGAAAAGTACAGCACAGGCAATTTGTCCATAACATTAAAACACATACTCTCTTTATATGAAGCCAGTGGTGCCAAAGAACCTGCTGCTGATGCAGGAAACACAGGAGGTTCAAGTTCAACCCCTGGGTGGGGAAAATCCCCTAGAGTAGAAAGTGGCCACCCGCCCCAGTGTTCTTGCCTGGAAAATTTCGTGGACTGAGGAGTCTGGTGGGCTTCAGGCCACGGGACCACAAAGAGTCAAACAAGACAACACAGGGAGTTTTCTTGGCAGACCGTGAAACTTTAAGGTGGTCTCTTTTCGTCCTCAAATCGTACGATATAACAAGATTGAGCTGGTGTCTCCTGTGTCTTTTTTGCATTGGCGAGCAGGCTCTTTACCACCAGAGCCACCTGGGAAGCCCAAACGGCATGTCAATGTGCTCTTAACTAGTAGAGCTGGGAAGAGAGCTAACCTCTACCGGTTCCTAGTCCAGTATTCTGAAAACAGAGAAATGCACAGCATTATCGAAAATGATCAGTATAATTAGAACTGAGAAGAGCTTTGGGGAAACTCTATGAAGGTCTGGTACATGGCTGTATTCAATCTGATATTTTTGATTAAATGGATGAGTCAAGATTTAGACCGTATTGTGTTGTGCAGCGTTTGTGGAAAGCCCCTCATTGCCTATGGTTTATGCTGAGCTGAACCACTGAAAGTGCAAATGGACCAAAGAGGCACTATTGATGTGTAAGTGAAGGAAAAAAGCAAAGTAGATGACATCCAAGAAGCAGTTCAGCTTTCAGATGACTCTGGAATAGAGGTACTGATAACAAATAATTTGTTTCCCTGTGACTTTTCTCCTTTTCAATATTTTACAACCCTCTTATTTTCTAACAGTAATGTTAATTTTGTTCTCTTAAAGGACAAAGATACCTGCTGAGAAAGCTGGTGCCCTGGTGTATGATAGTAGTGTTTCTGTAGCTACAGTGATTGCAATATTGTTCTTAAAATTAATATAGTATGTCCAAAGAGTGAAAACCATTTCAGAAGAAATTTTGACAGGTTTATAATATATACATTTTAAAATTATTTTATAATAAATCTCTTCTAGAGAGATCAGAGATATCTAGATAAAGATAAAGAGAAGCTTGATGGCTTTTTACTTTTTTAATGAATTTATTTATTTTTGGCTACACAGCATGTGGGATCTTAGTTTCTCAACCAGGGATTGATCCATGACACCTACACTGGAATTACACTCTTAAATAAAAAGCCCCTGCTTTTAATTTCTTAAAACATTTTTAAAATCAGTGATGTTTCCTTCACCAGAGATCGTCCTCTTTTAGATTGTATACAACCTTTGTATTTAATTAAAATAAATGGTTGCATTTAATTATTGGACATCTATAAAACAGAAATTACCTTCTTTTTATTTTATTCTAAATTGTGAAATAAGCAAGTGATAAAATTTTAGGAACCACTACTTCTGTACTCAAAGGCCATCTTTAAGCTTTTTGATTGTTTGTTTTTGCTATTCTCTTAACTTAAGGAATTCTGAAGGAGATCAGCCCTGGGATTTCTTTGGATGGAATGATGCTGAAGCTGAAACTCCAGTACTCTGGCCACCTCATGCGAAGAGTTGACTCACTGGAAAAGACTCTGATGCTGGGAGGGATTGGGGACAGGAGGAGAAGGGGACGACTGAGGATGAGATGGCTGGATGGCGTCACAGACTCGATGGACGTGAGTCTGAGTGAACTCTGGGAGTTGGTGATGGACAGGGGCCTGGGGCGTGCTGCGGCGATTCATGGGTTCGCAAAGAGTCGGACACGACTAAGCCACTGAACTGATCTAATTTAAGGAATGATTCTTTTCTAAAGATACCAATGGTTGAAAAGCTTCAAAACGCAGGAATCCTTTCCACACATCTGTGGCACGTATGTGTGTCTGTCTGCTGTACAGCACTCAGAAAAGCCTTTCAAAGCTAGCTGTGTCATATCGCCCTTCTTGATAATACTTGCGTATCTCTAAGGATAGATTCCTGCTCCTTACCACAGTCAGCTTAGTCCTGCATGGCCTGGCTATTATCTGCTCACCACACATCTCCTGCTTCTCACTAGTTTTCTTTATCCCCTCAGATAGAGGAAGCTGTCTCCAGTCTTTGCCCACAAACCCCCTTTACACAGAAAACCCTTCTCAATGTGCCTACTTCTCCCTCCAGTCTGTATGCAGCTTGCCTGCCACTGCCCCTTGATCAGTACTGCCCTTATTCCATTTATCATAATTTGCCGATATAAGTGCCCATATTTTATATATGTTATAAATATTTATGTATACATAACGAAAGGAAGCATTTCTATTTTATTTAGCATTATGTTCTATAATCATTCAACAACACATAGTGAATGAATGAGTGTATTTATTCATTCACATTTGACCAAATCTTCTGCTTCTGACCATTGCTATCCTCCTGTCCATACAGTCAGCCTAGGACCACCAGGAAGAAGCCTATAGTCAGATAAAATCAAATTTATTGATCCACTGTAAAGAGGAATACCACACACCAGGATTTAGGAGAAAGAGTAAGGTTAAAGTAAAAGTTAAATGAAGAAATATTTGATAGATTTATTTCAAAGCAAGGCTGTGTGTAATGGGGTCAAAATCAGGTCTAAACCACAAAGTACCTGCAGGGTCTTGGTTCCTCGGAAACTACAAAATTAAGATAGATGTGAAATGTGGCATCCAAAAACCCTTATCTGAAGTTCTGCATCTGAGTTAAAAATTGAGAATTCTTCTATCAAGGCCCTTTACATACTTCATGTATACTTAAGATAGCCAAATTCATCTCATTGATATGATTTAAAGAAATCACTTACAGAGAGTCTATGATTTTAGAGAAACGAGATTTTTCAGGGAGTAAGAAAAGAGTAGTCATTCAATAAAGGGTGTTGCTTTGACACATGGAAGCTGTGGTTTGTCCTTGGGGGAGCCACGATGCTTGTTGAGTTTGGAGCTGGAATGATGTGCCCTTCATAAACTGGCAGGGCAGATACTGGCCGTCAGAGCTACTTTCCACTCTATCACCTCATATTCAGAAGTCAATCACCTTATAATAACCACTGACATTGTGGCCCATTGAGCGCTCTTCATGTCCTCTGTTTTGCCAGAGCTCTTCTTATAGCCCCTTTCACATCTTGGTTCCTTAGGCTATAGATCAAGGGGTTGAGCATGGGTGTGATCACAGTGTAGAACACCGCGATGATCTTGCCCCCAGCCCTGGAGGTCTTTGACTGGGGTCTCATGTACATGAAGATACCAGTTCCATAGAATAGGGCCACCACCGTCAGATGGGAAGCACAGGTGGAGAAAGCCTTGTGCCTCCCAGAGGCTGACCGCATCCTGAGAACCGTCAGAAGGATTCGGGCGTAGGAGACAACAATGAGGAGAAAAGGAATGAATACAATGATGATAGTGAAGACGAAAACAACCATCTCGGCAAATGAGGTGTCAGTGCAAGCCAGCCTCAGGACGGAAGGAACCTCACAGAAGAAGTGATCCAGGACATTGGGCCCACAGTAGGGCAACCTCAAGGTGAAGATGTTGATGACCGTGGAACTCAGGAAGCTGCTGGCCCAAGAGATGCCTGCCAACTGGACACAGGTGCTTTGGTTCATAATGACTGTGTAGTGAAGAGGATGGCAGATGGCCACATATCTGTCGTAGGCCATGACTCCAAGGAGAACGCACTCGGTCATTCCCAAGGAGAGGGAGAAGTACATCTGAGTAGCACATCTAGGAAACGGGATAGTCTTCCTTCTGCCCACCATGTTGGACAGCATTTGCGGGACATCAGTGGACGTGTAGCAGATATCCAGAAAGGATAAATTAGTGAGGAAGAAGTACATTGGAGTTTGGAGACGTGTTTCTATCTGGATGATAGTGATAATAATAATATTCCCCACCACGGTTAATAAATAGAAGAACAAGAACATAATAAAAAGAATGAGCTGCATCTTTGGCTGGGATGAGAGCCCCAAGAACACGAATTCGGTCACAGTGAAGTTTGTCGTTATCATATTCATTTTTGCGGCCACCTCTCTTTCACAAAACCATCCACTCACCTGAAGAAGAAATCAAATGCCTTCTAGGTCACAATGTTGGAAGTTTAGGACGTAAGTAAGACAGCAAGGAGAAGTCTTGGTCTGATGATATATCGAGCCTCTGAGTCGTATTACAAGTGGAGAGCATTTCTTCTGCTTTCAAAGGAAATATTCCCAGAGAGTAGTCCAGCTCAGACACTGATGAAGTGAGACAGACATTCTTGTCTCTGCTCCAAGGGGGTGTGCTTTCGGCTGTTCATAATCTTTTCAAGACTTACTCAGGCTCAGTGGTAAAGAATCTGCCAGCAATGCAGAAGACCCGGGAGACACATGTTCGATCCCTGGGTTGGGAAGATTCCTGGAGGAGGGCACAGCAACCCACGCCAGCATTCTTGCCTGGAGAATCCCATGGACAGAGGAGCCTGGCGGGCTCCAGTCTAGAGGGCCGCAAAGAGTCGGACAGGACTGAAGTGGCTGAGCATGCACGCACGCAATCTTACCAAATTATACCCATTCTTCAGAACCTCACTTACGCCTCTCTCTTCAAACAGATCTGATGATGTCTCTGCTCTGCACCTAGCAATAGCATGTTGTAGCACTCAAGTAAAAAGCAATAAAGGGCTTTGCTTCATGTGCTGCCCGCTAAGCTTAAAGTAAAAGCCAGAACGGCAGCCTGTGTGTCTTCTGTATCACCCTGATGCAGCTTTCTAGTGGTTAGAAACTCTGATGCCCCAAGAACAGAGCGTGCACACAATCACAAAACCAGTGATGGGTCACACTAGTCACCAGTTCTCCCAGCTTCACAACTCACATGCAGTGGGGTTTCGGATGGTTTTATTATATATATACACACACACAATAAGAAGAATGATAGAACCAATCTTTTGAGGATTAAATAATGTGTATAACAAGTTTGAGACAACGTTTACATGTAAAAAATTATTCACAAATAACACCTACTATTAATAGCCCTAATTACATACAGTCTTCCTGCATTTATCCAGAACTTAGTTCTCTAATAAAACATTTCAGAGAAATAGTAGCATCAAAAAGGACCCAGACAAGTTAAACTTACTTGGTTGGTTCACTGAGAGTTCCTTAGCTTCTAAGCCTTCTATATCTCCTCTTAGTTTATGCACAGAGTTGTCAGTAGTGTGTGTGGTTAACTGATTTGCAGCAGATCAAAAGCAGGGAGTTAGAAAGGTATGGAGTGATGAAGAGTCCTTGAGGTGGGCACAGTTACAATACCAAGAAGCTGCCAGTTATTCATCTACTCATTCTTCATTCTTTTTTTTAAATATACATTTATTTATTTTAATTAGAGGTTAATTACTTTACAATATTGTATATTGCCATACTTCGTTCTTTATTCTTCTTTCTTTCTTCCTTTGAAATCTGTCTTTACAATAATCTAGTATGTACCAGATGCTGGGCTTGCTCTGATAAACACAGCAGACATTTTGATACTCTCATAAACCCTACTGTCCATATAAAGTTGAGATGAAGGAAACAAATTGATTCCCAAGAAAGTGAGGAATCTTCATAAATGTCCCAAGAAGACATTTATGAACCAAGTAGTTGCAGATCATGAAAAAGACTACTTTATGCAAAGCATCATTTTCAAATAATATTAATTTGCATGTGATACATTTTAGACTGTCATCTTATATTTTGATTTAAATCAAGGCTTTTCAAATCAAACAGCTCAGTGAGCTGATAAACCAAATGACCTAAAATATGAAGTCCAGAGATAAAGCAGGATGGTCTGGACAGAGGCCTTTCAGACTCTCCAAACAACAGTCAGAAAGGCCTTCTGAAAATGAGCCATTCTGATAATGTCAAGAAGTGATGTCAAGAAGTGATTGGCAAGATAGCAAAGGATACGCAGAGTGCATTTCTCAGCTGACAGCAAGCTGGCACACGGTGAGCAGGGCCCACCACTGGACACTTGAGATCACAGGCCTGTCTCCACTTTTCACCAGCCGGGAGGCCTTGCTTGCACAGTTCAGACCAGCAGTCTGTGCTTAACTTTATTTACCTGAAGGACAGGCGCAAGAGTGGGCATTCTCGTAGAGCTGATGGACCAGGTGAACGAGATAATACGTGTGAAGCACCCAGAGCAGAGTTAGCCGTATCTTGTGAGGATTCAAGGTATATTAACTCCATCATTATTTTATGTACATATACATGCGATCCTCATTAGGGGATCTTTGTTAAGCGCCCAGGACAGGAATTATGAGCACTCCTAATCTCTACACCACATGATAGATAAACTAAGTCTTTTAAGAACAGAAAGAAGGGAATGGCTACCCACTCCAGTATTCTTGCCTGGTGAATTCCATGGACAGAGCAGCCTGGAGGGCTACAGTTGGTGGGTCACCACGAGTCAGACATAATTGAGCAACTGAGCACACACATGTACACACACACACACACACACACACACACACACTGAGGCAATTAAATCACTTTCCCAGCTGAACCCAACCCCCAGAAAAAAAAATTTCTATATGGAAAAGAAGAAAACAATCACTTAAAGTGAAATTAAGTGCTACCTATTATAATTCTCTATTACATGACAAACTGTTTAAGTACTTTGCTGATAGTAAATCATATCTTCACAACTCCAATAGAACTTATGTCCGTTTTAAATATGAGAAAATTGATGGTCAGAGAGTATACAACTGTCTCAAAGGTAGGATATTTAGCAAAGCCAAAAATGTATACTTGAGTTTACCTGGGTCCAAAATGCCCTTTAGTTAAATAATTTATTGCTTTAATTTATTATTATTATTTTAATATCTCAATAAACAATTTAAGTCAGAAATACCACAGATAAAATACCAAAGTTGATATATGGCAAAACCAATACAATATTGTAAAGTAATTAACCTCCAATTAAAATAAATAAATTTATATTTAAAAAACACCTAAAGCTGTTAAGTGTTATGTAGAAATAGTCTTCATATCTGTCCTCACCACATATTCATGCAAAAAAAGTGATATCCATGTGTAAAAACTACAGTTCCATGAAAATAAAATAAAGCTGCTTCTATGATAACCACAAATGAGATGCTGCTATAATCCAACCCAACCTTTTTATAGATTAAAAATAAAGATAATGAGTGCATGTACAGTGAAATCCCTAAGTTATTTGAGTTTTCTCATATCAGTACCTTAGGCTGACTTTTAGATTCTTGAGGGATGATGTCCCAAGACCAGTGATTAAAATTTAACTAATGATTTGTTCTGCGGGAGTCCTGGTTGCTGTGTGTATTGGTTGCTCCCTTCTTTTCTGTCACCTACATTTGAACCATTACCAGGTTAAACAATGCCTTCCAAGTGACCAGTGTGTTCTCAGCCTTCCGTGTTGCTTAATTCTGGCAATCATAAAAGTAAATGCATTCAACATGAAAACAGCCAACTCTAAAGTGCAGGCATCAAAAGCCATGCACAGAGTCATGTCCTAAAATCAACTGGAGTTTAGAGATGACTGTGACCCTCGTATACTCTCAATTGTCCACATGGAATATTTGAACCCTAGATTCTCTTCTCCTTGATCACGCTAAACTCTGGAATCATCCTCAATTGCTTAGCTGATAAACGCAAACTGTTTATAAGGAAACGGTAAGGGCAGCATGGAAACTTACTAGTTTTGTAAGCGCGAGTGTATCATCTCACTTTCCTAAGTTTATTCATTTTCAAAATGGACATTAAAACATTCAGACCACTACATCGTTCCCTTGTTATGAATCTAAAGGGAAGAAAAGAAGGAAAAAAGCAAGTAAGGAAGAAAAGAAGCGAGGAAGGAAGGAAGGGAGAAGAAGGGAAGGAGAGAGGAAGAAAGAGCAAACTAGAAAGTTAACATTAATTAAGTACTTACAAAGTGCAGAGCCAGCTGAGTCAGATAATGTCTCCACATAATAATATAACTTAATCTCATAATTCTCAACTCCTGAAAGCACTATAGTTGGGTGTTGTCACTTGTTTGATTTTAATATCAATTCCCAGGCCATATCCTTAATCAAAATCTCTGCAGATAGGACTCAGATATGGTATTTTTAAAAGCCCCAGAGGTGAGCCCTTGAAATCTTATTCTTTCAACATTTTACTGGGAAAAAGATATAATTGTGGATTAGACAAAGCTAAGCCTGAAATATGTTGGGAGTTCCATTTGTTACTTCCACTTTTTTTTCCCTACTGTGTTCCAGCTTTTAAGAACCGTTGTGTGAAAACCATCTAAAATGTACAATGAATGTTGTAAGACTTTTCAAAATATCCATCTACATTTTGCTGGAATCTCCCAGCTTAGATCCCCATTAGTTGTCATCCCCCTCAGAGTGCATTGACCCTGGCATTATGGTGGAAGTTACCCAGTATGCAAAGGAGGAATAGCACATGGTAGACACAGCCTCCTTTAACATAGATTTTCTCATTTGAGTCTCAGGACTCTGGGAAACAGAGGGGACTCCATTAGACTGATATCAGAGCAGATCACGTGATTTGATTTGCATAGTCCATAAGTGATATGAAAAGCGATTAAACATTTCTCATATTAATAGATATGCTGTCTAGGGCCGTGGTTATCCCAAGAACATATTACAAACCCTGGAGGCTTCTTGAGCAATATGAGATTACTAGCTAATGTGATCCATGGTTTATCATGACATTATGTGTGTGTTTATATGTGCATGTATATATAAATATATGTACACACATGTTAAAAGTTTCCAGGCGGCACAGTGGTAAAGAATCCACCTGCCGGTGCAGAAGATGCAAGAGACAGGGCTTCAATTCCTGATTGGGAAGGTCACCTGGAGTAAGAGATGGCAACTTGCTCCTGTGTTCTTGGCTGGAAAATCCCATGGATAGAGGAGCCGGGAGGGCTACAGTCCATGTTGTCACAAAGAGTCAGATGTGACTGAGCGCATACAAACACACCCATAAAAGCTAAAACATTTAAATATGATCATATATGTCATTTTAAAAAGAAAAGGATGTAGGGAACACATTATGCTGGATCTTATGGATGAGTTCTCATCAAGCTTTAATATACATAGGAATAGCATAGTTTTCTTGTTAAAATGCAGATTTTAATTCAGTAGTTCTGAGTCAGGGCCCCAGAGTCTTCTTTTCAAACAAGATTTCCATGATGCTGGTTTTGAACCATGCTTTTGAGTCGTACAGTTTTAGCTAAATTGTAAGAAGTTTAAGTTTTATTCCGATTGCAATATTTGCAAATTTTAAGCAGTAATACACTATGATCTGATTTATATTTAAAATTACTTTTACTATTATGGAGAAAGAATTTAGATAACAAAACACAGGGCGGTAGTACCAATTAGGTGAGAAAATTTGTGGCTTCTCAGATTAGAATTGTGAAGATGGCTAAAAATGGAAGAAAAACAAAGAAAAACCAGTTTTATTGAGTTCATGCATGGCCTCCACCCTTGCCGCTATGGTTAATCTGTAATGTTCTCATTATTTAAGTACAGGAACTTCCAGGGCATAAGGCTCACCAACACTCTCGTTGTGGATCCTTTTTGCAAAAAAGATGCTCCAGCGGACACTTAACAATGGAACATGAATACTACCTTCACAGTCCTTCCCAAGACACCCATCCATACCTCTCTCCCAGACTTCCCTGTCACTTGTTTTCCAGTGTTGTTCTGAGACCCTGTTCTGTCAGTCGATCAACTAGTTGTTGTTGTTCAATTGCTAAGTTGTGTCCGACTCTTTGCAGAATGCAGGTGTGTCCGACTCATGAACTGCAGCACACCAGGTTTCCCTGTCTTTCACCGTCTCCCAGAGTTTGCTCAAGCTCATGTCCACAGGGTCAGTGATGCCATCCAACCTCTCATCCTTTATTGTCCCCTTCTCCTCCTGCCCTCAGTCTTTCCCAGAATTAGGGTCTTTCCCAATTAGTCAGCTCTTCACATCAGGTGGCCCAGGTACTGTTTATAAAAGTGTAGAGACCCATCTCAGACTCCTCTTCTTCCCATGCTAAAAGAAAAGTAAGATATACATTGTACCCCATGTTACGCTGCACGTACATACTCTGGTCCTTAATTTGTATCCCTAACACTGCTGCCTACCTAAAGGAATAAAAATTTCTTAGAGGATAGAGCAGTCTATGCTTTACAGTGAGAAAATAAATAACTTGTGGCTGAATATTCTGTTATGTTTAGAAAATGTAGATGTTTCTACAAATGATTGGGGCGGAGACTAAAGAAACCAACTCCTCCGTCCAAGGGATTCTCCAGGCAAGAGTACTGGAGTGGGTTGCCATTTTCTGCTCCAGGAGATCTTCCCAACCCAGGGATTGAACCCAGGTCTCCCGCATTGCAGGCAGATGCTTTACCATCTGAGCCACCAGAGAAGACTCTAAAGAGTGGCAATATCCTAAATATCAAAATAATTTTAATAATAACTGAAAAATAAATTTCAGTTGCAACTTAGTGAGTCAATGAAAGCCAAGGACTTCAAGGCTTCTCAAGAAATGAAAAATGCACAGATAGCATAAGAAGAGTAAACATGATAGATTATTTAATTTTTAATGTACTTTAAAGGTGATGATTTAATTGAGTATATGACATAGAAATTCAAATAAATATAGATATGTACATGTTTTATTGGTATAGCAGCAAATGATAAGTATAAATAACTATTTTTAAAANAAAATAATTTTAGAATGAGATGTCATTTTGCACAAGAAGCTATTGTTTAAAATGGTGGACATAAATAATCATATTGACATTAAAATTTAACTATTAAAAAAAGAAAAGGAACCAGTTGACACATTGCTCCTATTTTGTTTACTTTAAGAAGACTGTTCTATTTTTCAATAAGAAACTCTGCTGGCCCCAAAATATTTTTACTTATTTTTTTATTAGTTCAACTCCAAGGAAGCTCTAAATAATATTACTAAAACATAAAAAGATTACAAATAAGTATATGAAAAAATCTTAGCTAAACACTGAATATAGACATAATGAAGAAATTAAGCCTATGGTATTGTTGTTAACCATGTTTTGCAAGCACTGCGTTGGGAATGTTTTGTCTTTGTTAAGTATTTTGAATTTAAACAATTCAAAAAAATCAGTCATGGCAAATGTTTAATTATAATAGGAATTCTTAAGTTTCCTGAGTAAACAGTGAATTCTTGAATCCTATAAGGGTGCACACGTGCTGATAACTTGGGCTTGATTAATCCTTATAGATCATTCTCCTTGGTTTACCACTTTTATAAGCCGGTCCCTTACAGGCTTTTCAGACTCTTGCCAATATAGGTTAGTGAGAACCCATGACTTTTTTAGTTTGCATTTCCCCTAAGAGCAAGTTTTTTATTTCATCATCTGGGCGAGTGATATTAAAGTTTTGCTATAAAGGCAATGTGGAGTGGTCAGGGTGAGTGTTGAGGAGAATTACACGAGCTCATAAGTCACTAAGTGCAGTCACTGAAAGATTTTTGTCTAGGGAAAAGCTGATTCTTTCAGATAGGGGAAGTTAGGGATTGCCTCTTAAAGCAAGGGATTTTGTTTTTACCTTTGTTCTTGTCTGCCCAATGTTCCTATCCCATGAGTTTATGATCCCAATTATTCTCTCCATCATTTCACATAGCTTATGATAAAACCCCTAGCATTTAATTAATAGGTCTTTTCTGTAGTTCTTACAATCAGGCCCTGGCTTAAACCTCAACCTGAACTTTCCTAAAGGACTAAAGCAGTTGGGAAACCCTTCAAACCTACCGCTGGGGCATTCCAAATGCTCTTTCATGTTCCCAGTAGAATAATCATAGTTTTCAATTTAAAAGACCCCATGAATTTTACAGCCAATATTATGGTCATGATGAACGTTACAACCAACTGATTTTCAGAGCTTTGTTCTCTGGCTGCATTTCATGGCATGCCATCACTGGTGATAATTTAAACTGTCACAACAGCACCACCTGCCAGGGCTCACCAGTGCCCCTTTCTCTGGCAAGTGGCATATCTGCACTTTTGTTAACTATGTCAGCAAACTAATCCAGAGATCCACTTAAAAGGTCTGACTCTAGGGCTACACCCAATGTTAAAAGATGAGATCACTAGGCAACATGTAACCTAACTCCTGATTTTTGCTTTACTGTATGCACACAATGGCTTACTTAACCTGTTGATTTCTTTCCTGGATTAGAAAGAATAAGAATGAAGAGTTGTGTAGTTGAAGAATGATTGACTTTCTACCCACCCCCAACTTTCTTCTCTTTAGCAAATTTGCCACATGGGCAGGTTGGCATCCAATTGTAGGTGGACCACATAGGCAAAACAGCAAAGGAAGGTCAGGAGAAGTCAGCAGCCTGTACACCATGGGAAAATGACGAGGAGTCTAACCTCTTACTTTAATGATTTACCGAGATTATTTCTCCATTTTCCCTTCACAAATTGTCATGGCTGGGCAGGATCTTGGGAACTGGTCTTCAGACAAGAGTTCACCTTCTCCCCAGGTAGCTGGCTTTTCTGAATAAAGCACCCTTCCTTTTTACCAGCATTTGCCCCTTGATCATTGCCTTTGAGAGATGAACGTCTGAACCTAAGTTGGTAACAGAAATAGGTATTCTGAACCCAGTCTTTTCTTTGTATTTCCTCCCCTCCTTGAAAAGTTAATTGACTTAGTTCATGTAGGTTCACATCCTGGAGCAGAAAGCAGGATGGTAAATGATGGGAGACCACCCAGAAGGAGAAGTGGGATCTATCTGGGCACCCCACAGACATATAGATACCCATCTGTGTATTGATATTCAAAGGTACATAGTAGATATAATTGCTATATATATATTTGGATACAGCAAAACTCAATACAGAGGTAACAGAAAATTATGGTTGAATATGTCTATCCCTGGGGAATCACAGTCTCTAAACAAAACCTTTCTGAGTCTTATCTGATGAGACTGACCTGACTTAGTCAATGCATAGTTAGGATTAACCACCTAGCTTGCCTTTCCGGCAAACTACAAAATCAGGAAGAGTTCCCTCGGGATCCGCTGTTATCAATGATTCTGGATTCTGGATAAGGTCACACTACAGATGTTTGTATGCTGTGTGATGCAGATTTACTCCTGGCATGGAAATAAACACTGTTTAATTTGTGTAACTCAATAGCCATTTATATTCTGTTACAACGGGAGCTAACGCCCGTATTTCTTACACCTCATCATTGTCCCGCGGCAGTCCCTGAAACTGCTGAGTCAAAGTGGGAGACCTGGTTTCCCTACTATTTGTGGTGACAAAGGGCAACTTATATTAAAGGGAGGAAAAGTAAATAAAATGACGTAACTGACACACAAACGCAACAACAAAAACGCAATTGAGAATCATTTACACTGGAAAACATTTGTAGCTATTCCAAGAGCCCTGGGGACGGAAGGCTGAAAAAAGCCATCTACGCTCAGGCTCGAAATAAATCACAAAAAGTTTAATTTTTTAAATTTGTTTTTGTCCCAAGGGATACAAGGACAAAATGTACATTTAAAAAGAACATTAGATAATAGCTGATCATTCCTCTCAGGTGTCATAACCTCTGGGTGAGATTGCTGGAAAAGAATTATTTTTTTAAAGTAAAATATTTAACCCATGAGAAGGTAACTGTGTTTAAGCTTAAAGGGAAACATAGTGAAACTATGTGCACTGTTTTGTTTGTGTGTGTGTTTATGCTGTGGATTTGAGCATTTTCAATTGAGAAGATCCACAGAGGTATCAGTGACCCCCCAAAAATCCATAGTTGGAGCATAAGATAGAGAAACGCAATCACCAGAAGATGGGTTGAGGCACCATGATAGGCAATTTTAACTCATCAAAAGAGCTCTGGGGTAAAGGAGAATATGCTTGACTAGCAGAGGAAAAGAGCAAAGGTTGGAAAAGAGCAAAGGGAAAGGGCTGTGTCACCACCAATTTTAGCACCTTTGCTCTTTTTCATAGTAATAATTCCACCACTCAACAATTATATGACATTAATAACTAACATAACATCAAATAATCAATACATCATATTGGATCCCAACCATTCTTATCACTTTAGATACATTGTCTCTATTAACTCTCCCCACAGTTGTAAGAAATGCAGTATTACAGATGAGAAGTCAGTACATTACAGGTCAGTATACCACCTCAGATTCTCCTAAATAAAGTCAACACACTTTTTGATTAATTCCGTTTAGAGACTTTCAAAGCTATGAACCCATGATGTACTTAACAAGTCAAATACTCTGGGAAACTTGAGCAAGTATAATTTATCTGGACCCATGTTATGATCCTGTTGGCTGTGACTGTGAGAGCTACAAGCAAGTGTAATGGTCTTGGGTGAGGTGAGTGGAATATCTCTGTACTCATAATCAGTACTGGCTGCCAGTGAAGAGACACTGGACTCTGCCAGAAGATGATTTGGAAGCTACTTGGAAGCATGCATCTCATGCCAATGGTATGAAGTACTCACCTGGATAGCCTCTGAATCTCTTGGCATTATTCTATTGTGTCTGAGTTAAGGTCTTATAACTAAAAAGAGAGGGACTCACGGAATGCATAAGCATCTCTTAACCTAGTATCAGGTATTAAAGGAAGTGGCTTAGAAGTTAAGTACCAGCTCTCTGGAGGAAGACAGCCCAATTATTTACTAACTCTGAAATTACTAGATATTTATGAAACCTTGACTTGGCCATCTATAAAATCACTGCTATTAATCTTTAAACACACCTATGATAGATGTTCTGAGAATAAATAGAACAATTCATGTGAAACACCTAGCAAAGCATTTGAGTCAGAAATGCTTTTGAACTGTGGTGTTGGAGAAGACTCTTGGGAGTCCTTTGGACTTCGTGGAGATCCAACCAGTCCATCCTAAAGGAGATCAGTCCTAGGTTTTCATTGGAAGGACTGATACTGAAGCTGAGACTCCAATACTTTGGTCACCTGATGTGCAGAGCTGACTCATTTGAAAAGATCCTGATGCTGGGAATGATTGAGGGCAGGAGGAGAAGGGGACCACAGAGGATGAGATGGCTGGATGGCATCAATGACTCGATGGACATGGGTTTGGGTGAACTCCGGGAGCTGGTGGTGGACAGGGAGGCCTGGTGTGCTGTGGTTCCTGAGGTTGCAAAGAGTTGGACATAACTGAGTGACTGAACTGAACTGAACTGAAAGTATTCAAAATACTTATCTAATATTTTTATATATGACAAACTTCTGGAATAATATGAGAATCATAGAACATAAAGAAATGGAAGATAGGAATTTTAAAGTGTGGCCCAGGATTGTTCAACACTTTCTCATAGGAAACCACATCTAGTTTTCATGAATCCATGTTTTCAGAGATTTTGCCCAGCCACCAAATGTTTTCAGTATATAGATTTTTGTATTCTGTTAGAAAAAAACAGCCCACAAAACTTTCATAGGAAACCTACAAATTAAAATAAAATAAAAATTGAACTGACATATGTTTCCATGAAAAGCAAATGTGAAAGATTATTAATAATAAAAAAAGAGAATAAGTTAAACTAATGAGATACATGTAATATTAGAAAATAAGCAGTCCTATGGTAATCATACAAAAGAAAAGGGTATACGAATATCAGGAAGCGGACTGAGTGCAGGGATCAGGGAATCCTTGAAAATGGGGGGTTTTCGTGGCAACGGACACCTGGAAACAGACAGGGAAATACCTTCTCTGTAAAGGTATTTGAGGAAGGGCATTCTAACTACAGGAGTGACTAACCACCCAGGCTCCGAGTGGATCACTCTATGCGGGAACTGAAAGGAGGGTGGCAGAGCTGGAGTGAACAGTGACAGGGAGAACAGGAGAGCCAGAGCAGAAATGTCATGAGCTTTCACATCTCCGTAAGGATTCGGGCCTCTACTCTGGAAACGTTCTGAAGTCACGGAGTGTTTGAAGATGAGGTATAACATAATCCATCTGGAATTTTAACAGGATCACTCTGGCTTCCTTGTTGAGATACTCAAATGAGGTAAGGATGGAAGTAGGGAGGAGGCAGGGAGGGCGTTAGGACATGGCAATAATACAAACGTGAAATGAGAGTGGGCTCGTGTATGGCGGAATCACTGAAACTGGGAGCAGTTGGCTAAGTTCTGGATATATTCTGAAGGTAGAATGAAGATGTTGCCAATTAGCTACAGTGTAAAAAACAAAAAGGAGTAAAAAATGTCTGAACAGTTCAGTTCGGGTGCTCAGTCGTGTCCGACTCTTTGCAACCCCATGAATCGCAGCACGCCAGGTCTCCCTGTCCATCACCAACTCCCGGAGTTCACTCAGACTCATGTCCATCAAGTTGGTGATGCCATCCAGCCATCTCATCCTCTGTCGTCCTCTTCTCCTCCTGCCCCCAGTCCCCC
>SJYQ01004547.1:352048-410986 GCA_006410935.1 Redunca redunca | reverse complement strand
CCCCCACCTCCCACCCCATATCATCTCTCTGGATCATCCCCGTGCACCAGCCCCAAGCATCCTGTATCCTGTATCGAACATAGACTGGCGATTTGTTTCTTACCTGATAGTATACATTTTCAATGCCATTCTCCCAAATCATCCCACCCTCTCCCTCTCTCACAGAGTCTAAAAGTCCGTTCTATACATCTGTGTCTCTTTTGCTGTCTCGCATAGAGGGTTATCATTACCATATTTCTAAATTCCATATATATGTGTTAATATACTGTATTCGTGTTTTTCCTTCTGGCTTACTTCACTCTGTATAAAAGCTTCTGCACAACAAAGGAAACTATAAGCAAGATGAAAAGACAGCCTTCTGAATGGGAGAAAATAATAGCAAATGAAGCAACTGACAACTAATCTCAAAAATATACAAGGAACTTATGCAGCTAATTCCAGAAAAATAAATGACCCAATCAAAAAATGGGCCAAAGAACTAAATAGACACTTCTCCAAAGAAGACATATGGATGGCTAACAAACACATGAAAAGATGCTCAACATCACTCATTATCAGAGAAATGAAAATCAAAACCACAATAAGGTACCATTTCACACCAGTCAGAAAGGCAGCGATTCAAAAGTCTGCAAGCAATAAATGCTGGAGAGGGTGTGGAGAAAAGGGAACCCTCTTACACTGTTGGTGGGAATGCAAACTAGTAAAGCCACTATGGAGAACAGTGTGGAGATTCCTTAAAAAAAATTGCAAATAGAACTGCCTTATGACCCAGCAATCCCACTGCTGGGCATACACACCAAGGAAATCAGAATTGAAAGAGATACATGTACCCCAATGTTCATCTCAGCACTGTTTTTAATAGCCAGGACATGGAAACAACCTAGATGTCCATCAGCAGATGAATGGATAAGAAAGCAGTGGTACATATACACAATGGAGTATTACTCAGCCATTAAAAAGAATACATGTGAATCTCTGCTTTTTAATATGCTGTCTAGGTTGGTCACAACTTTCTTTCCAAGGAGTAAGTGTCTTTTAATTTCATGGCTGCAATAACCATCTGCAGTGATTTCAGAGGCAAAAAATTAAAATCAGCCACTGTTTCCCCATTTCTTTGCCATGAAGTGATGGGACCAGATGCCATGATCTTCGTTTTCTGAATGTTGAGCTTTAAGTCAACTTTTTTAACTTTCCTCTTTCAGTTTCATCAAGAGGCTCTTTAGTTTTCTTTACTTTCTGCCATAAATGTGGTGTCATCTGCATATCTGAGGTATATTTGATCAAAATTGTTGAAAATTTTAATGTACTTAAGTGTATGGAAAGAGTAGCATGAAAACTTACTTTGCCATATGTAAATAGATAGCCAATGGAAATTGGCTGTATGGGTCAGGAGACTCAAACGGGGGCTCTGTATCAGTCTAGAAGTGTGGGATGGGGAGGGAGGTGGGAGTGGGTTCAGAAGGGAGGGGATCTATGTGTACGTACGGCCAATTCATGTTGAGGTTTGACAGAAAACAGCAAAATCCTGTAAAGAAAGTATCCTTCAATAAAAATAAATTAATTTTAAAAAGAAAGAGAAAAATACATAACTGTAAGCTGTGATTTGTTACAAAGCGAAACTCTTTCCACGTGGGAATTGTTGCGTCATAGGTTTCTAGGCATGGCACTGATGCAGCATCCTTTATCTGGCGCACTTCCTATGTATTCAGCAACAACAATTCAAGCTGAACTCGTTTTTCTCTTCCTAGGTAATATTCCCTGTAACCGTGGAGAGAAGCAGTTACACAGGGGCTGGCTTCCTCCTGGTGGGCTTCACGGCAGGCCCCAGGATGCAGCTGCCTGTCTGCGGTGGTCCTCGGTGTCCATTCTGTGGCTGTGCCGGGAAACACCGCCCCCAGCGTGGGTCTGCAATGACCCCCGACTGCACACACCCGTGTGCTTTTCACTGGGAATCTGTCTTTTCTGGATCTCTGGCACTCCCCTGTCTACACTCCAAAGATCCTAGTGGCGTGCATCTCTGAAGACAAGAGCATCTCCTTTGCTGGCTGTGGAGCCCAGTTCTTCTCTGGTGGGCTGGCATGCAGTGTGCTACCTGCTGGCTGCCATGGCTTATGACCGCCATACATTCATCTCACAGCCTCTTGTTTATTCTCAGGCCATGTCCATAAAGCTATGTGCCTTCGGTTTAGCTGCCTCATACCTTAGTGCCTGTATCAACTGTTCTATCACCAAAAGACTATTCACCATGAACTTCTGTAACGACAATGTCATTTACAACTTTTGTGTGTGTGTGATTTGCTTCCCCTGGTGAAGTTAACTTGTGGCAAGAGGGATGGCTACCAGGCTCTGATGTCTTTCCTCCTGGCTTCTAATGTCATTGCCCCTTCTGTGTTCATATTTGCTTCCCACCTCTTCATCATCGCCACCATCCTGAGGATCCCCTCCACCCAGGGCTGCCTCAAGGCCTTCTCCGCCTGCTCCCCGGCCTGATCTCTGTCACCTTGTACCGTGGCTCCAGTCTCTACATCTACTCTCGTCCACACTCTAACTGTTCTTTTGATGGTGGCACAACTGTTTCTACATTTTACACTGTAGTGGTTCCTATGCTGAACGCGTGAGGAATAAGGACGTGAAAGGGGCCACGAATAAACTCTTCAAATAAATAAAGTTTCTCTCCTTTTAAGCAGATGTATAGACAATTTTTGAGCAGTTATTGTATTTCCAGAAGAGCTGCCATTGTGTTCCTTTAGGATCAAGAATCTTTATAGTGCCAGTTTATGAATTTGCACCCTTTGTACATGGCAAATAAAGAGACCTAAGATGCAAAGAAATTTTATTAAGAGATAAAATTTAAATACAAAATATAATCATTTGCTTTGAATTCTATATTATTATAGGTTGCAAACAAAGAAAAAAATTAAAACCAAAACCTGTCTTTTATCTCATGAAGTGACAGAATAGCCTACTGTAGAAAGACAATATTTTTCATTGACTGATATATGTATGGAGAATAGTATCCAATAATTATTTCCTTAAAATAGGAAAATATTGAATTACATTTTAATATTTTCATATAACTCAACCCCTTAAAACATAACTTTTATTCCTAGGGCAGAATTTCCAAAGCATTTTTATATGTCCTTTTTCTCCCCAGAAGTGTTAGCACAAAGGCCCAGTGGTCCCCACAAGTAACTCAGTACGGCTGTCATTCAGGAAGCAAGACCTCTCCAAGCTGCTTGTCTGTTTGCATGTTCCTCAATAAAGAAAACTTGGTCACCTTCTCATAAGTATCATAATTGTGAATCACTTTATATCTCCCCAGGCTTCTATTTTAATTTTATGGGTGAACCTACAAGGCTATCTACCTCGAAATTATGATATTCTGAGCATCACTACACAATAATAATAATAGCAATAACTATAGTGATGTGAGACAACTTGAGAGTTATCTCCATGAGTAAGCATTACCCAAAAGAGAAAGGTAAGGAAGGAATATATACAAGAAGTGATCACACAAAAGATGAAATACGATGAGATGCATATAATTTTGATGTTTAAAAGTGAGATATTAGTGTAATTTTCATTAATTAAAAAGTGAATAATGACCTTGTTTCTATTGTTATAAGCATTAACAACAACAAAAGTGCAAAAAAGTGAAATTTAAGCAAGTCTTCTAAGAGCAGGAAACACTGATCAGCACTGAAAGTAATGCATACTAAGCTAAATATTAAATCCAAGGAATGTAATCCCAGCCACTTGTAACCCACAGTAATGCAGCAGAAACATGGACCCATAGTGCAATTTCAAGATTCGTGGTTTAGACAATGTTCTAAAAAGGAAGGCTATTAATGCCAGCCCAGAAACTCATCTCCTAAAAGAGGTCTCTATTTCTCACTATTGATCATAAAATTCCTATAAACTATATTTTTAACTAATTAAAAGATCTAGCTGATATATTATAGTGGCAGATTATCAATTATTTGTTGTTGGTTAATTTAAAACAGAAAATTTATTATCCTAGAAGGACACATCAGTTACAAAAAGTAAAACTGGTATAGTAAACCTATTCTTAAATATCCCAGTATTATAAATCCTAACATCTAAGTACAGAAAAGTACATTTAACTACTGATGAAAATTTCCTTTTCTAAGATAATTTCATCCATTTAGGAGAAACAACCAAGTCCCATCCTCCAAATAATTATCAATATGTAACAGACACTGTACCTTTCACCAGTCTAAGTGTATATTTAAAATACTTTGTGTATAGAAAAGTGAACTCAACTCCAAAATCAACTTTAAATAACATTAACAAGACCCTGGTAAGAAGACAGACTACAGCTAGTAATAATCTTAGGAAGACATAAGATATCTAAAAATAGAATAAAACTGTAATTCAACCCATGACACTGATATTTTAGAAAATGCCTTGGAATAATGTAAGTCTGACACTAATTTCTAAGCACTCTTGGGAGCTTTTCATATGCAGTTTACGGTCATGGAGTATTCAAAAGAATCTCCATATCAATTTGAATTAAAGTGGGCTTCCCTGATAGCTCAGTGGGTAAGGAATCTGCCTGCGATGTGGGAGACAGGGGCTAGATTCCTAGGTTGGAAAGATCCCCTGGAGAAGGGAAAGGCTACCCACTCCAGTATTCTGGCCTGGAGAATTCCATGAACAGTACAGTCCATGGAGTCCCTAAGAGTCGAACACAACTGAGCGACTTTCAGTTAAAAACTCAATAGTTTTCTAAGGGAATTTTATTACTCAAATTACAAATGAAGTCTAAAATCTTAAAGTAGTTTCTATTGTGTGCTTGGGTCTATGAATTTTAATAAAGATTTTTAAGTACATATATTTATGGGTGTTCTCCATACAAAAAAAATATTCTCTTGGATTGACTTGTTTTATTTTTAAAAATTATCTCTAGTGGCCCTTCAATGCATAGACAATAAACAGTGGGCACTTCAGATAGTAGGACTTGTGACATTCCCCAAAACAACACTATTTGGCTTTTCTATTCACATGCAGAAAAGAATAAGAAAAAGAGAAGTGAAGTAACAGGATCTATGTAGCTGACATTTATAAACTTCTCTACTACTGTAACTTCCTATGGCTGTAATTACAAAACAAACCTCTTTTAACCTCGGTTCTTCCATAAGTCTGGTCCATCTTGTCTTTCTCAGTACCTCATATGAATGAGAGTTACCTAGTACATTGTCCAGTTTTTATTGTAATGAGTATTTTTATTATCTTGTTTTTATTTGCTGTAGTACTTTTCCTTTGAAAAAGAAGGCTAATGAGATGCTAAGAAATATACTGCTAAATCCCCTGGGTTTCAAAAATAATTCTTTTCAGTGTCATCTTATAGCATCAGCTAATTTTTCTCTAGTGATTGGCATCGTTCTCCCTGCCCAGAAGAATGATTCCTGTCAGTTTACTGCAGGAGGAGCTGAAATCCAGGGTGCTTCCTGAATTCCCAATGACCAGAATACCTGAGGGTGTTTCCTTGGGGAAGCATCTCATCCTTGTACACGTAGACTTCCAAGTATACTGAGTGTATGGTTATGGGTAGGAAAATCAAATTCTTATTGAGGTACTTCATGTAATAGTAAAAGAAACTGTGTTAGCCATAATCCTGCAAATGTGTGTGTTAATTGCACAATAGTATCTGACTCTTTGTGACCCCGTGGTTTATAGCCTGCAAGGCTCCTCTGGTCATGGAATTCTCAGAGCAGGAATATTGGAATGTGTGGCTATTCCTTTCTCCAGAGGATCTTCCTGACCCAGAGCAAACACCAAAGGGAAATTAAATGTGCACCTATGCTATTAGGGGAAATAGCTCTTTCTCTGTTAGAGAAGATGGAGAGGGAGCCGGGGGGGGGGGGAAGATAAAAGGAAGGAAGGAAAGGAATGTCACAGACATGATGCATGTTTTTGACCACAGCGCAAGTATGCGAGGTGAATAAGAAATGGATGGAAGGATGGATGAACAAAAGCACCCTAGAGCATTGCTCAGGCTAGAGTCAGTTCAGCAAGATCACCATAAGGTCCTAGTGACCAAGGCAGGTTGGTATCTAACAGAGACAACCCTGCATTCATATTCTTACTGTGTTCAGTCCTTAGCTCAGACCACCCTGTGGGAAGCATGACCTTGATACCAATGAGGAAATGCATTTCAGAGATCAGCAGCTAGGGCCTTTGGACAGTTATCATGTCTGCACCTGGATCTGTGAAAGGCTGTTTTTCTGGCCCATGCGGGTCATGCCCACACCATCTTCTTGGTCCATAAGGATGTCCATAGCTGCTAAGGGAAGATGAGTCATATCTATGCTGCTCTTTTAAGTTCGTAGCATACTCAGAAGTCACCTCAACAACCACGGCTGAGTTTTCATAAACATAAAATAACAGGGTGAACCCAGGGCATCTAGCAGTGTATTTCATTATTTTATCAGGACAGATAATTCTAGATAATTGTACAAATATTAATACAAACTACTTCTGTGGATTGGAAGAGATGGTTACTATTCCTCTGCCATTCAATGTGTTTCTTGGTAGAGGGAATTTTTGGTGGAGAATCATGAAAAAGGCATTATGTAAATCTGCATCTATAGGTTCTGGCGGGGAAGAAATAAACTATTAGGAAAATGATATGTAAAGGAAGTAAGTCCCCCAACATGTGGCTACTCATCAGAGGAAAGTCATTTCCTCTGCAATCGTTAATTTACCGTAAGTTGTCTAACTTAATCTTCCTGCTACCCTCCCAGAAACTGATAGTATTTCAGAGGCATAATGGGGGTCTCTAATTTGCATTTTGGACACCCAGCTGCAGTATTAGCCATATAGCCGTAGTAATCAGGAGATGACCTTGTTGAGCCCATTCCAACTTCGTACAAGGGTGCCATGAACATGAGCTGGGGTATGTGGAGAAGGAGGCTGTCTAACACTCCCAGAGCAGGTCAGGTCATCCACCTGATTCGTGGGAGCCACCAGTTTAGGCACGTGCAGCTGGAATGTGCACTTATGTGCAAACATAAAGGGTTTAGGACGTCTTCTGAACTGCTTATGACCTTGGAAATTCAATAAAATATGCCAGTCTCGCAGGCTCCTCTGCAAACTTTGCACAAACAATGTAAAATGCATTGTTTATCCCTCAAATGTTAATGCTAGGGCAAACCTGTTCAATTGTAATGTTAAGGGATATAAATCCGTTCTTACTCTAAACTGGCCGCCTAATTTTATCTCTCAGAACTAGTCCTGCACCCTGTCTTCAACTTATCTACCTATAAACCCTGTTCAGTCATGACCTGGACTTTGAAGACCTCAGTCCTTTCCCTTCAAAGACGGGAGATAAAGCTGATAAATTAGGATCCTCACCCTTGTAATTTTAAGGTCTGATGAAACACTAATCTTTGCATTCATCTCCAGGGATGTGATATTGCATTTTGCTTCCTCTCTGAGTAGAGAGTGTCTAGTACGAGTAGTTACAAAGACTTCTATTCAAATCTTCCAACAATGACAATCCTAGTTCCAAGTGCCAAGGACAGGGAAGCAAAGTGAGGATTCTATTTTATTCTGAATATTCATACATATGATTTTTTGGTCTAGGTAAGTAATAATCAGCTATGTGATTGGTCCCTTTGGACCTCCTGAGAGATATATACAAGCCAAAATTATCTCTTATGTTGTTTCCATTAGAACCACTGGCAAGAGTGTACCTTTGATATATTTCCATCTCTGAAGCGTATTGTCAGTTCAGAGACAATAACCAGTAACCCACAGGAGGCCTGTGTATTCCCTTTTCTCAAAGTAAGATTGCCATCATAAATGGCTAGAAGCCATCCACAAGAAGATTTTGGGGGAAGACACTGTACACACTGACTAAGCTTCGGGATCCTTCTGAAAAGGGAATTTTGAGTTCTCTGTCCTACAACTTTGCAAGATGGTGGAGTAGAAGGATGTGCACTCAGCTGTGAGAACACAAAACCACAACTAGCTGCTGAACAACTTTCTTACAGACATAAGAAAGTGGCAACCCACCCAAAGGTACCCCACATAGACAGTCAAAGGAGAAGCCACAAGAAGACAGTAGGATGGTCACAATAGGGTTTAAAATCAAACCTCATACCCACCAGAGATGCTTGGAGAGCACCAACAGAGCCTTGTGTGTACCAGGACCCAGGGAAAGGAGCAGTGACCTCCACAGGAGACAGAGACAGACACGCCGGTGAGTGTCTGAGGGTCTCCTGCAGAGGCACGGGTCAGTAGTGGCCAGCCCTGGAGACAGGGACTCTGGCAGCACCGGTCCTGGGGCACGGAGTGTGGCATAAGTCTTCTTGGAGGAGGTCACCATTAGCCCCAATATAGAGCCACGGAGCAGGCAATCCACAAACTAGAGAAAAATTACACCAAAGAAGTTCTCACACCGTTGTGAAAGTTTTAGGTCCCATAACAGATTTCCCAACCTGGGCATCTGGCAAAGGGCCTGAGAGTCCCCATGGAATCTGACTTTGAAGGTCAGTGGGACTTGATTACAGAACTTCCACAGGACTGGAAAACAGACTCTTGGAGGGCACACATAAAACCCTGTGCACACCAGGAGCTGAAGAAAGGGGCAGCGACCCCAAAGAGACTGAGCCAGACTTGCCTGTGAGTGTCCAGGAGGCTCCAGCGGAGGTGTGGGTCAACAGTGGCCTGCCACCAGGCCAGGTTCACCAACAGCAGCAGTCCTGGGGTTGCGGCCTGCTGGCATAAGTCCTTTTAGAGGAGGTCACCATTACTCTACCATTGTTTGGCCTCAGGCCAAACTACAGGAAGGTAACACAGCCCCATCCATCAGCAGAAAATTGGATTAAAGATTCACTGAGTGTGGCTCTGACCACCAGAGCAAGACCCAGTTTTCCCCAAAGCCAGTCCCTCCCATCAAGTCTTCGCTGGTGGTTTAGATGGTAAAGAGGCTGCCTAAAATGCAGGATACCCGGGTTCAATCCCTAGGTTCAACCCACTATAGTATTCTTGCTGAAAAATCCCATGGACGGAAGAGCCTCGCAGGCTATTATAATCCATGGAGTTGCAAAGAGTCAGATAGGACTGAGAAACTAACACTTTGACTCCCACTTTCAAGTCCCTCCCATCAGGAAGCTTGCACAAGCCTCTCACCCTCATCCATCAGAGGGCAGAGAATTGTCAACCCACATAAAAATAATTTTTTTTTTCTTAGAAGAAAAAAAATCACCTCAGTTGTTTTTTCATCTACTTCATTCCTCAGAAACCACCTAATACATGAAACATTTCCACAAATGTCTGAATATTTCATTACCATCCAGAGTTTATAATGCTTAGATAATTGATTCCACCTTGTCTCTGAGAGTTATGGACTGCAATCTGGCTTTCTTTCAACCTGTTTGTTTATTCAGGTGAATAACCCAGATTTAAATTCCAGCAGGAGACAACTCACTACATGTTATGCGTAATCTCTATTTATATGTATCTTTGCCAAAAACATTGACCTCTCAATGCCTCGACCTTCACCTCTCCTTCATTTCATGATGACCTTAGTGATCATTTAAGTAAATTTCATGCCACTGGCTGCCATAGGTTACCACTATCTTATTTATCAAAATGATGGAATGAATTTATATTTCTAATCTTCAAATACATGATTAATTCAGTTTTACTTGAATGCTTATCTCCTTGCACTACTTCTAAGACCAGTATCAGTTATGAACCTAGCGGGTAACAGAAGGCCATTTAAACTAGCTAATTTTAGAAAAGGCTTAATAAAGGGATTACTACAGAGGAATATGTATGGTTTTGAAGTTCCCAAGGAATAGTATGATTACTCCAGAACTAATAACTGGTGAGAGCTGATATCGCCTCTCTTGTGCAAGAAGAGTAAGAGGTTATGTGCACAGGAGGTAGAGTTTTGAAAAGGGCCACATGGCAGGTTTTATGGTCTATTCCAGAGATGTTGCATCTTTGCAAAAAAGGAGCCTAGGAAAAGCCTCCATGACCTCACTCTTTTCCCTGCCAGTGGCAACCCCTGGTTAAGCAACATGCTAAGTAGATAGAAAGGAGCCCAAGATACAGTTAATATGATTGAACATCCCAGAGCAAAGAGAAGGATTAAAAGGTAGAAAATGAATTTGGAAGGACAGATGAAAGGTAATCAACATATAACAAAAATATCAGTGAACACTTGTGCTTTAATATGTATATATATGAATATAAGAGTGAAAAAGTTGGCTTAAAGCTCAGAATTCATAAAACTAAAATCAAGGTATCCCGTCCCATCACTTCGTGGCAAATAGAGAAACAGTGGAAACAGTGGCTGACTTTATTTTTGGGGGTTCCAAAATCACTGCAGATGGTGATTGCAGCCATGAAATAAAAAAACGCTTACTCCTTGGAAGGAAAGTTATGACCAACCTAGACAGCATATTAAAAAGCAGAGACATTACTTTGCCAACAAAGGTCCATCTAGTCAAGGCTACGGTTTTTCCAGTGGTGATGTATGGATGTGAGAGTTGGACTATAAAGAAAGCTGAGCACCGAAGAATTGATGCTTTTGAACTGTGGTGTTGGAGAAGACGCTTGAGAGTCCCGTGGACTGCAAGGAGATCCAACCAATCCATCCTAAAGGAGATCAGTCCTGGGTGTTCATTGGAAGGACTGATGTTGAAGCTGAAACTCCAATACTTCGGCCACTGATGCAAAGAGCTGACTCATCTGAAAAGTCCCTGATGCAGGGAAAGATTGAAAGCAGGAGGAGAAGTGGGTGGCAGAGGATGCGATGGCTGGATGGCATCACCAACTTGATGGACATGAGTCTGGGTAAACTCCAGGAGTTGGTGATGAACAGGGAGACCTGGCGTGCTACAGTTCATGGACTGAACTGAATGATACTCATAAAACGTGTGTACCTTTTTATGTATATAGGGTATACATAAATTTATATTTTGTTTAGCTTCCACATAATTCAAGAGAGAACGAGAATCCAAAATTCTGCTGATAATTTTCAGTAGAAAATTGTAATCTCAAAAAAAATACTCTGTTACTAAATAATACCCCATTATCAACATACTTTATTTTATTGACTTGTTAGTTATTTTTCAAGACTATGAAATCCTGAGGGGTTGCACGGGTTTATAATGCAGGGCATCCAGAAACTGACATAAAGCTTATGAAACAGATAGATTGGAATCCTGTTCAATCCAAATGCTGATAGTGTTGAGAGAACCTCAAGTAAGTTGTTTAGTTTGCATGCTAGAGGAAGATTTTACTCGACCCTCACAACCAGTCCAATGGTCATTAACATACTCAGATAGGATAAATGCTAATGAAAGGGACTCTTTTGAAATATCTTCACTAATTTCCCATAACCGTTTCTGAATTTATAGAGGATTACAAGGGGAAAATAACATTTTCATTATTGCAAACAAAAAAAAGAGCAATTAATACACAATATTGATACTATGTATAAGATAGAAAACCTGCTGTTAAGCTCAGCTTAATGTCCTGTGGTGAACTAAATGGGAAAAAACATTTAAAAAGCAGAGATATATGTATGTATACGGCTGATTCTCTTTGCTGTACAGTAGAAGGTAACACAATATTGTAAACAGCTATACTCTAGTAAAAATTAATTTTTTAAACTATAACAAAGTCAAAGGGGAAAAAATAAATGCACAACTAATAAGCGAGCATCTAACAGGAACCACTTGCAAAAGAAACAACTTCGTTAATATCTCACAGACAATTCAGGCAGAGGCATGAAGTCACACAGATTATTAGAATTTTTTAAACTTCAAAAGACATGACAACTGTTAAATTTCTTTCAGCTTGATATTCTTTAAGACAACATAAAGGCATATGTCATTTCTGAGATGAATTCCAAATGAAGGAAACATCTCTAAATATAAAAACGTGATTACATTAATATCGGAAAAACCTGCATTATTAAGTTTATAGCACAAAACTGTATCCTTATTTAAGGAGAATAATACCTTAGCCAGTTAGTAACCACCGGTGTCCTGGGCAAGCACAAAATGGTATTCTTATTTAAGAAGAATAATATCTTAGCCAGTTAGCAACTACCAGTGTCCTAACTAATGGCCCTAAATCTCTTTTCCTATCTTTCATGGGAACTACAATCCATGTTCAACACTTGTTTGACAATTAAGTAAAATTCCCAGAAAGGTGTTTTGCAAAGAGTGGTTTCTCAAAATATAGTGAGTAGCATCATTACTTTTGCGGTTTCCCAGGTGGCCCAGTGTTAAAGAACTGCCTGCCAACACATGAGACAGAGGAGACATGAGAGACACGGGTTCAATTCCTGGGTCAGGAAGATCCCCTGGAATAAGAAATGGAAACTGCTCTAGTATTCTTGCCTGGAAAACTCCACGGACAGCAGATCCTGGCAGGCTATCCTGGGGGCGTAAGAGTAGGACACAACTGAGCGACTGAGCGTGTACGCATCCATTTCAAGAGAAAATTTATCGTTCTGCCTGCAGAGAATGCTGAAGAGAGTGAGATGTCCATGTTATCATGTACAATATTGAGTTTCGTGATCATATTCTGAAGACATATTTTTAGCCAAATTGTTCCTACAAAGGAAAAAACTCCTTAGTAGTAAAAACTTGGAAAAGAATAAAAATCTAAAACAGTGCAATAGTTTCTAGTACTATATTATTTATGCAGTTGTATGAGTTACATCCAAAATTGGCCCTTTAGATTATTGTTGGTCACTATTTTTTTATTGTAGAACATGTATACAGATCCGATCCTATACACACTTTTCCCCAAAATTTTGCATATATTCTCTTTTTTACTTATAATCTTGTGTTTTCTCCTACCTGTAGATAGTATTAAGAGATACAAATTTGTCATGGCTATAGGTTGACCTGGACTTCCCTGGTGGCTCCGTGGTAAAGAATCTGCCTCAGTGCTGGAGATCTGGGTTTGATCTCTGGGTTGGGAAGTCTCCTGGAGAGATAGCAACCCACTCCAGTACTCCTGCCTAGAGAATCCCATGGACAGAGGTGCCATAGGGCTGCACAGAGTCGGACATGACCGAAGCAACTAAGCAGCAGCAGCAGCGTAGGTGGTCCCAACGTATCTAAGCACTAAAAAGAGAAAGACTCGATTTTTAAAACACAATATTTAAAATAGGTAAATTCAATATTTCAGATACAAACAGACAACAATTTAAGATGCGAAACCCACATGTAGCACAAAAGCAAACTGTGATTGCAAAAAGGACTAAATAACAACAGAATAAAAATTACGAGTCCATACTTCGTTTGGTTGATCAATCATTCTTAAGAGGGAAAATTAATTAACCAGCTACAGACATTTGGAACTGAATATTTTTAAAGTCATTAATCGAGGAAGCCAGCAGACTTAGATGCCTTTTATACCTTGGCAGCCTATGTGAGCAAATCAAAACCAAAGGCAGACTTAATTCACTTGAAACAGAAAATGAAACTTAAGAACAACTCAACACAGCCAGTTATTAGTAGGTTTTCCTAATAAGGTAGCCTTTTAAGTTATGATCAATCAAGTAATTTCCTTGCTTTGCTTCCACATCATCTCTACAAAAATCTCTCCCGTTGTCCCTGTCTATAAACAATCCCTGGTTACATTTGGTTTAGGCCTCCCTGATTCAAACTGATGTTTGCTCAAAAAACACTAAAATATGATAATGTGCCTAAGTCACCTTTTAGCAATATATAGTAAAGTCTGGGTGGTTTCTGTTGCCAAATGATAGCTCTTTCTAAAATGAGCACTTGCATTACTAGGTCCTAGGCGTCAAGGTTTGGCAATAATGCGATGTCCTTTATTTACCATATGTTCTATGTACTCAGCACAGGGATTTAACCTGAACACATTTTCTCTCCTCTTGGGTGAGATTCCTCTAGCCATGGGGAACAGCCTTCACGGAATTCATCCTGGTGGGCTCCACAACAGACCCTGTGGTGCAGCTGGTCTTGTCTGTGGAGTTCCTTGGAGTCTGCTCTACGGCTGCGCTAGGAAATACCAGCCTCATGATGCTGATCGGCAACGACTCCCGACCGCACACACCCATGTATTTCTTCACTGGGAATCTGTCTTTCCTGGATCTCCGGTACTCCTCTGTGTACACCCCAAAGATCCTAGTGACATGCATCTCTGAAGACAAAAGCATCTCCTTTGCTGGCTGTGTAGCCCAGTTCTTCTCTGCAGGGCTGGCCTACAGGGAGTGTTGCCTGCTGGCCGCCATGGCTTATGACCGCTCAAAGCCACTGCTTTACTCTCCGGCCGTGCCCATCGGGCTATGTGCACTTTTTATAGCAGCCTCCTACCTTGGTGGCTTTATTAACGCTTCCATTGTTACCAAAGGAACTTTTGCCTTGAACTTCTGTAGTAACAATGTCATTGATGACTTTTTCTGTGATATCCCACCTCTTGTGAAGTTGGCTTGTGGAAGAAAGGATGCCTACCAGGCTGTGTTGTTCTGTGTCCTCGCCTCCAGCGCCATCACCCCTACTGTGCTCATCCTGGCCTCCTGCCTCTTCACCACTGCCGCCATCCTGAAGATCCACTCACCCAGGGCCGCCACAAAGCCTTCTCCACCTGCTCCTCACACCTCATCTCCGTCACCCTGTTCTATGGCTCTGTTCTCTACGTTTACTTTCATCCACAATCAAGCTATTCACTGGACAGGGAGAAAATAGTTTCTGTGTTTTACACCATAGTGTTCCCAATGTTGAACCCCGTGACCTGCAGTCTGAGGAATAAGGATGTGAAAGAGGCTCTGAATAAACTCCTCAAATAAATCAAGAGTCTCTCTTTCTAAGGAGATGTGGAGATAATTTTCGATAAGTTTCCTCTATTTCAAGAAGAGCTGCCATCATGCTGTGTCTATCACAACTAAGAATTTATACACAGCAAACTAAAGAATTTGCCTTCTTGCTACCTGACAATTCAAGACGCTTGAAATGAGAAAATTAGGAGAATCTAGGAGATGAAGTTTAATTAAATTTCATGTTACTCATGTTACTCTAGAATAAAAGCAAATAAAACCAAAACAATGTATTCTACATTCATAAAGAGAACCGTCCACTCCTTTAGCATGCGAATATTTTGGCTGACATCAGTTCATTGAATAGTATGTACTCGGGTTTTCCTAGAAATAGAAACAAAAATGCTAAATTAGTCTTTAATATTTTTCTATAAATAGTGCTAGTTGAAATCATCACTCTCCATTCCCATAACATAATTTCTTAAGCATTTTTATGTATTTTTCCCCAGAATCACTAAAACAAGGACCCAGAGTCATCCACAAAATAGTACCACTATGCTCAGCAAGCATATTCTTTCAATCTTTGTCTCACATTTGTTACTCAATGAAGAAAAGTTCAGCTGAATTTCCATATATATGATTTTTGTGAATCACTATTTATCTCCCTGGGCTCCTCTTTCATTTTTTCATAGTGAACATACACAGACTTCTATTTCCATTTGTGATATTTTGAGCACCAAAGCACAGTTACTGTAATAAATAATAACAATAATTATAGTGAGAAGAAACATCTTGAGAAATAAACATCTGTGACTATACATTATTCTGAAGTGAGATTTTATTTAGAGAATATATGAAGGTAGTGGTCAAACAAGAAAGGAAGAATGATGAGATGAACATAAGTGTGATTTTTTAAGTGAGACCAATATTAATGTAATTTATGTCAATAAAATCTGAATACATCCTTCTTTCTATAGCTAAAAGCAGTAAAAAAAAAAAAAGAAAAGGCAAAATGTAAGTGATCCCCAAAATGTAGCAGCTTCACTCAGAGAAGGAAAAGCTAATCATCACAGGCAGTGATACATATTAACCTGGAAGTGTAATCCAACCTATATAATCACTACTAGTTCTAACACAAAGTAAACCAACAGACATTGGGTCCCAACAGTATAATTTCAAGAAGCCTGATTTAGAAAATGCTCTAAAGCCAAAAATTATTGAATCCAACTCAAACTCATTTTCTAAATGATATCTATTACCCACTAATGATTGTTTAATTGTATAAAATATATCCTTTTTATTATTTTAATATAAATTTATTTATTTTAATTGGAGGTTAATTACAATATTGTATTGGTTTTGCCATGCATCAACATGAATCCGCCAGTCCAGGTCCGATGTATATTCTTTCTTAAGTGAAGTTAACAGATCAAATTGCTGTATTAGAGTAGCAAAAATTTAGTCAATAGAATTTAAAGTGAAACTAGCAAATATACCATCCCACAGGGAAATGTCAGTTACAGAAAGTTAATAAACTCATTCTTAAAACATCCTAGTAACATACATTCTTATGAGTGAGTATGAAGTCACTCAGTCGTGTCCAACTCTTTGTGACCCCATGAACTGTAGCCCACCAGGCTCCTCTGTCCATGGTATTTTTTAGGCAGGAGTACTAGAGTAGGCTGCCATTTCCTTCTCCAGGGGCATCTTCCCAACCCAGGGGTTGAACCAGGGTCTCCCGCATTGCAGGCAGAGGCTTTACCATCTGAGCCACCGTAAAAGCCCGTTTCACTGCAAAAACAGATCTGGACAGGAACTCCTATTATATTCCTTTCAGAAGAAGCAACCAAGGCTGGTTCTCCAAATAATTATCTATATATACTGAGATGCCATAACCTTCACTGGCCAAAGTGTATAGTCATATTTTGTGTGTGTAAAAGAGAACTCAACTGTAACTCAGTTCAAGTCTAAAGGATATTATCAAGTCATTAGTAAGAAGGTAAAGTACAGCTAATAGTGATCTTAAAAAGACATAAAAATATGTAGGTACATAATAAAACTTTAAAGAAATATATGGCACTGGTTTTAGAATAGGTTAAAGTGTAAGTTTGGCAGTAAGACTTTTACTCATTTTTGGAACCATTCCATCTGCACCCTATGGTTGTGAAGCATTTAGAAGGATCTTCAACATTAATTTGAAAGTATAGCATACATTTCTAAAGAAACTGTATTACACAAATCACAAATGAAGTATGAAGTGTTAAAAGAAATTAGTTTCTAAAATGTGTCTTTTAGTTTAGTGAGTTTTAATAAACAGTTTCATAAATACAATTGTTTGTGAACACTTTCCTCCATGCAAAAATACTTGGATTTACATGTTTTTTAAAAAAAATTTTATTTATTTTTCTTTTATAATTAAAAATTAATTTTAAAAATTATTTTGTATTTACATTTAAAAAACTCTTTATGTAATTTGAAAACATAGGGCGAAGAGTGATCACTTCTAGACGTCTAGATAGCGATACTTGCGATAACCTCCAAATCATACTCTGTGAGCTTTGGATTCATATTGTCTCATATCTAGTTAAAAATTTTAAAAAAGAAAGAAAGAAAAAGGAAATGAGTGACAGGATCTAAAATTTGCAAAACTATCTACCACAATACAAGTTCCACTCCTGTAATTACAAGGCAAACCTCTATCTCCATTCTTGCATGAGAAGAGCCCATTCAATCTTTCTCATCATCTCAGCTCAATAAGAGTTACCTTGCAAGTTATCCAGATTTTCTTAGTTTTCAAGATCTGAGTTTTCAATCATCTTGGTTTTTGTTTTGTTTTGTTGGTTGGTTGGTTGGTTGGTAGTACCTTTTCTTTGAAAGAGAGGGCTACATTGATGCTAAGAAATATATTGCTAAATCCTCTTGATTCAAAACATGATTCTTTTTAACCCATTTCGTATTTGCTAATTTCTCTCTGGTGACTAGATCAATTGCCTTTCCCAGTAGGGACACTCTAGTCAGATCAAGCATAAGGAGTCCACCATGGCCAAGGTGCAGACCCAAATTCCAATTCATCAGAACAATGAGGTGTTTCCCTGGGGAAGTGTTTTATCCTGGGCCATGTAGACTTCAAAATGAACTGAGTACAGGATTATGAGTAGGGAAATTCAATTCAATTTGGTTAGTTCATGTTGTAGGAGTAAATAAAGTAGGCTATAAATGTACAAAGATTTTATTAAGGGAACTACTCTGCTTTATCAGAGAAAATGGAGAAGAAGCCAGGACTATCTCCTGATATAAGGTGATACAAGGATTATCACCATCTGATGCAAGTATGACCGCAAGGGAATAAGAAATGGATGGAAAGATGGACAAAATCATCTGGCAGCATTCTTTAGCCTATGATTAGGTCCTTGATCACTCCTTAGTGATGAAAGGAGTCTAGTATCTAAGAATGCAGTGCTGTTCCTGTCTGGCTCAGTGATGAGCTCAGAGCACCCTGTGGGAGGCATGACCTCTGATACAGATAGGGAAGTACGGTTCAGAGATCAGCAGCTGGTATCTTCGGACAATTATACTGTCTGCATTTGGATTTTTGAAAGTCTTATTTTCCTGGCCGCCACAGGGTCCACATCCACCTCATCTCTTTGGTTCATAAATAGGCACATTCTTGATAAAGGAAGATGAAGTCATATACTCACTGCTGTTTTAAAGCATGAATATGCCTCAGCAACCATGACTGAGTCTTCATATAAGCATGACATGAATTTCTCAGGCTAATTGCTTCTGGACAATGGTATAAATAGTAAAATCAATTATTCTGTGGATTGGAAGAGGTTGCCATGCAATGTACTTCTCAGGAGAGGAAATGTTTGATGCATACCATGGTCATAAAAGATTCCCTTGTGGCCCAGCTGGTAAGGAATCTGCCCACAATGAGGCAGACCTGGGTTCGATCCCTGGGTTGGAAAGATCCCCTGGAGAAGGGAAAGGCGAACCACTCCAGTATTCTGGCCTGGAGAATTCTGTGGACTGTATAGTCCATGGGGTCGCAAAGAGTCAGACACAACTGAGCAACTTTCACTTTCACTTGGAGAAGGAAATGGCACCTTACTCCAGGATTCTTGTCTGGAGAATCCCGTGGATGGAGGATCCTGGTGGGCTATAGTCCACGGGGTTGCATAGAGTGGGACACAACTTCACTCCCACTCCCTCATGGTCATAAAAAGGCAGTATTTTTGTCTACATCTACAGGTGCTGGCAAGAAAAAGCCAGTAAGAAATATAAAGCAAAGAGTTCCCCCAGCATGTGATAACTCATGAGAGGAAAGTCATTACCTTTGCAACTCTTAGGAAGCTGTCTGATCTAACCATCCCGTTACCCAGTGGTTTACCAGAAATTGTTTTTGTTTTTGTTTTGGTTTTGGCCTTGTTGACACCTCATGCATGCATGCTAACTCACTTCACTCATGTCCAACTCTGTGGCTCTATGGACCATAGCCGTCTGCCAGGCCCCTCTGTGCATGTTGACAACTCACAACGATATTAACCAAATTAGCCTTAGTGAGAAGATGGTCATGTTGAACTCATTTCAACTGCTATGGCCACTTTGTACAAGGGCCCTGTGAACATGAAGTCTGGTGTGGGGGGAAGGAGGCTGACTAATAGGAGGAAGGTCACTTCATCCACCTCATTCATGGAGCCTCCAGTTAATGTAAGTGTGGCTAGAGTTTTGTGCATATGTGTGAGCATAAGGGGTTTAGGATATCTTCCGATTCAGTTCAGTCGCTCAGTAGTGTCTGACTCTGTGACCCCATGGACTGCAGCACACCAGGCCTCCCTGTCCATCACCAGCTCCCAGAGTTTACTCAAACTCATGTCCATTGAGTCGGTTATGCCATTCAACCATCTCATCCTCTGTCGTCTGCTTCTCCTCCCACCTTCAATCTTTCCCAGCATGAGTCTTTTCAGTTGAATCAGTTCTTAGCATCAGGTGGCCAAAGCACTGGAGTTTCAGTTTCTGATTAGTCTATGACTTTGAAGATTCAGTGAAATGTGACAATCTCTCAGACTCTCTGGCAAATTTAATGACCTCACAATGCATTGGGTATTCCTCAAAGGCTACAACCACTGAATGCTAGTGTGATGCTGTTCAATTGTACTGTTTCAAGATGTATATAAATCTATTTTTATTCCAAACTGACTTCTTCAATTTTACTTATCAAAACAAATGTTATTAGTCCTGCATCCTTACTTCAACTTCTCTACCTGTAAATGTTGTTCATTCATGATCTCCACTTAGAAGATCTTCAATTCTTTTCCCCTCAGACAGACAGAGGAGTTAATGGTGATGAATCAGGATCTTCACCATTGCATCTTTCAAGTCTTTGTAAAAACACTAAACTTTGCACTTCTCCCCAGTGATGCAATACGGCTTTTTGTTTACTATCTGAGCAGAGAGTGTACTGGGGGAGTAACTTTACAGACATGCATTTGGAAATTCCAATAATTATAACACTGTGTCCAGAGATCGGGAACAAGAAACTAAAACTAGGATTCTGTTTTATTCTTCATGTCTATACCCAGTATGACTTCTGAGTATGGGTAAATAATGATCATCTGTATATCTAGTCTTAGACCCAATAAAAGAAGAAAGCAGATCAAAGCTACGTTCAAATTATTTCATTAGACCCACTGGCAAGACTGTGCCTTGGGTGTTTTTCTGTCACTTGTGGTTAGTGTCAACTCAGGGTCAGAATCCAATCACTTACAGAAGAGCTGGGCAATCCTACCTTTGCCCAGGGTAGGATTATTCTCATAAGTGGTTTCTGGCCATCTACAAGAAGGCTTGGAGGAATACGTACAGAACATATGTTGGCTGAATGTCAAGATCTTTTATCAAAGGGCTCCACACTTTTGCATAAGTCTAGGGTTTCAGTGGCTGTAAACTAGCTTAGGTCAGAGAATTACATGAGATGGTATTTGTCTACTGGAACATTTTGTGCTGATTTTATCCAAGTAAAAATGAAATATTACTGTGGTCATTTTCCCATCTACTTCATTTCATTAGAATCCCCTTATCCATGAGACACTGCCATGAATGTGTGAACAACAGAATACTTGGTTAAGATCTAGAGTTTGTGACATATTGGAAAATTGCTCCCATCTTATCTCTCAGAGTTACACACTAAGATATGGCTTTCTGGCTTCTTGGGTTCTTTTTTTTTTTTTTCTTTTTGGTTGAACAGTCCAGGTTTAATTTTCAACAAATATCAACATACCACACTACACATAATTTCTATTGCATACCAAACAACTTTAACAACTTCAGAACTGATAACTTCTGAGAGCAATTATCTCCTCTATTCCTGAAGGAGCAAGACAAAGAACAGCTTATGAGTTTAAGGGAGTGCTGGGAAATGGGTCACCTGGCAGGTTCCATGGTCTAGGTCCAGGGATGAAGCCAGCTGTGGCATCTTTGCAAGAAATAGGAAAGAGAAAACCACTCTGACCTCACTTCCTGTTCTGCTGTTTACAGTCACTGGCTAAACCCATTAAGTAAACAGAGAGCAAAGGAACCCATGGACACAGTTTATGGAGTTGAGCATCCTGGAAAGAAGATGAGCTTAAAAGTATAGAGAATGGATTGGTAAGAACAAAGGAAAGGTATTCAACAGATAATAAAGATATCAGTATCATTGAACATATGTGTTTTAATATCCAAATATACATATATGAATATATAGTACACTTAATAAATGTCACACATGTTTATTTTGGCTTCTACATGACTGGAGACAATGAGAATGAAAATTCTGATTGATTACCTTTCAGCTGAGAATTGTAGTCTTAAAAAAAAATCTTCATCACTGAATAATGCCTGATTCGTCAACACACAATTTTATTTAATTGTCTTGTTAGTCATTTCCCATGACCATGAAACCCTAAGAGACTGCAGAATCTATCATCCTGGGGATTCAGAAACTAGTATAGAGGACTCTGGAACACTCAGATTTAAACTCTGTTGAGGTGGTGATGTGGCTGAGAACTTTAGGTAAGTTATCTAACTGACATATTAGAATTAGATGGAAAATTTTACTTATCCCTCCAACCAATCCTCACCTAAGATATATATGTGTTAGTAAGAGGGATGCTTTTCAAATATCTCACCATCTTCCTATTGAAGTTTCTGAAACTGCTCAGAATTCACAAGAGAAAGTAGCATTTCTCATTATTAGAGACAAAAAGAGCAATCAGTATTACCAAAAACTGACAAGGAATGTGAAAAAAACAATGTAAAATAAAATAATGATATATGCTACAATATGATGTATGGCAAAACCAATACAATATTGTAAAGTAATTAACCTCCAATTAAAATAAATAAATTTATATTTAAAAAGTACAATGTAGATAATAAAGGAAAAATTATTTTAATAAGGTCTCTTTGTATAGAATTCTGATCTCAAATTCCTGTTTATAATAATGATCATAGGAATATTTCTTTTTTGCTGGGGTATTGGACTTCCCTGGTGGCGTTAGTGGTGAAGAATCTGCCTACCAATGCAGGAGATGCAAGAGACATGAGTTCTATCCCTGGGTCGGGAATATCTTCTGGAGTGGGAAATGGCAGCCCGCTCTGGTATTCTTGCCTGGAGTCCCATAGACAGGGGAGACTGCTGGGCTACCGTCCGTGGGGTCATAAAGAGTCGGACATAATCGAGCAGACAGCACAGGTATTGAGAACGCAGTCTTCATGTGAGTTTCATCTCCTGCTTTCAGTAAGAGAAGGGGCTATCAGAGTGTCCCTTAGGTTTCTGCTGTTTTTTTAATGCTAATGAAATAACTCTTCTGTCAAAGTGGCATATTTGGGGGTGGCAATGCCTACCACCCTTCATCTGTCACTGCCTCCTAAACCATGGCGACTTTACCATACCTCATGAGCTCTGAACAACTTGTTCGTTTGTAGCTGGGAAATATAAACCAGATTTTTTTTTTTTTCCTCTCAGGGCAAAAATTAAATTAGCTCCTTTCCCAGTTCCTCTTCGCCAAATCATTCAGTTTTTTCTTTTTAATATCATCTCATTAAACGAAAACTTCCTTATTTGTTTCCTTGCATAGCGTGTACACACTCAGTCACTAAGTCGGGTCTGCCTCTTCATGACCCCGTGGACTGTAGCCCGCCAGGCCCCTCTGTCCATGGGATTTTCCAAGCAAGAGTACTGGAGTGGGTTAGCATTTCCTCCAGGGGATCTTCCTGACTCGGATCAAACCTGCGTCTCTGGCAGCTCCCTCACTGGCAGGCGGATTCTCTATCGCTGCATTACCTATGTACCTCTCCTTTCTAAGTAAAGCCTCCGCAGAATAACGGTCAGTGCTGTCAGCTTCACTACTGCATCCTAATGCCCAGACAGCCCTAAGGGCTCCAGAAATATTTTCCTAATAAATGAGCAGGCCCCAAACAGCATTAAGGCTTTCTAGCATTCAAGTCACTTTGTTGAAATAAATATGTTGAGGCTCAGAAAACTTCCCTCATCTTCCCAAATAAGCCAAGATTCCTGTTCAGCTCTTCCTTACTTTAATAACCATAGTCTTGACCATATTTCATAGATTTGTATAAGAGAATGCCCTCCTTTGGTATGGGTAATTAAACTCTTAATCCCTTCATCTGTAGGTGAGGTCTCTTTTAACCATGGAGAAGAACAATCACACAGTAACTGAGTTCATCCTTGTGGGATTCACAACAGACCCCAAGATGCAGCTGGTCCTGTTTGCGGTATTCCTTGGTGTGTACTCCCTGACCCTGGCATCAAATACCACCCTCATAGTGTTGATCTGTAATGACTCCCGACTGCACACACCCATGTATTTTTTCATTGGGAATCTGTCTTTTCTGGATCTCTGGTACTCCTCTGTGTACACCCCAAAGATCCTAGTGACCTGCATCTCTGAAGACAAAAGCATCTCCTTCACTGGCTGTGCCGTCCAGTTCTTCTTCTCTGCGGGGCTGGCCTACAGCGAGTGCTACCTGCTGGCTGCCATGGCTTATGACCGCTATGCAGCCATTTCCAGCCCCCTGCTCTATGCTCAGGTCATGTCGAGGAGACTCTGTATCTGTTTGGTTATATATTCCTATACTGGGGGCTTTGTCAATGCAGTAATACTCACCAGCAACACATTCACATTGAATTTTTGTGGTGGTAACATTATCGATGACTTTTTCTGTGATGTTCCACCTCTCGTGAAATTGGCTTGTGATGTGAAAGAGACGTACCAGGGTGTGCTGTACTTCCTCCTGGCCTCCAACGTCATCACCCCCACTGTGCTCATCCTAGCTTCCTATGCCTTCATCATTGCTGCCATCCTGCGAATTCGCTCCACTCAGGGCCGCCTCAAAGCCTTCTCCACCTGCTCCTCCCACCTGATCTCTGTCACTCTGTACTATGGCTCCATTCTCTACACCTACTCCCGCCCAAGTTCCAGCTACTCCCTCGAGAGGGACAAGATGGTGTCTACGTTTTACACCGTGGTGTTCCCCATGTTGAACCCCATGATCTACAGTCTGAGGAACACAGATGTTAAAGATGCGCTGAAAAAACTCTCCAGGTTCACATAATCTGAAGTCTAAACTGACATAAATTACTTGAAACATTGCTCAGTGTAAACAGACTGCTTCAGGGGAAGTTTGGGAGGAATATTTTTTAAAAATAACACCTGTTTCTTTACTCAAAGAAATTCAATGAAAAAGTCTTTTTCTTTGCTTTAGTTTGTTTTGTTTACTAATTCTGCTATAATCTATTCTACAACATAATACATTCAACTTAATATAACTTTTAAAAAATGATATCAAAATTTAATGTAATATATGAGTATATAACATTTCTGAAATTCCAAATGATTAAATTTTACTATCTCCTTGGGATAGACCCATTTTCCACCTACTTGATGAGCATTAAGAGACTGTGAAGAAACCATTAAATGGATCCTTGGCACTTGTGGAATATATCTCAAATTCTTCTTGTCTGATACAATGCTTCTGTGGTAAGGAAAGAGTAAGGATTGTGAAGAATTTTTTGATGGAAAGAGGAGGCAGTGAGGTGTTAGATAATAAACACAGATAAAAGGAAAAATCAGAAAATCAGAGCTAGTACAAATAATGAATTGGCCTCAACTATTGGTTCTGAAACTTTTATTTAACTGTATTTTATAAATGTGCCCATTACGACAATAGCTATACCTTTCAACAAAAAAATTGTAACTTCTGATGTGCAAACTACTCATTTGTCAAATGTAACCAGCATTCTGTAATTTGCAGTGTTGTTGTAAAGAGCACTTTTTAAATTAATCATTTCAGGTGGTCAAAAAGTAAAAAGAAAATAATTATTAAAATTATTAAAAATTAAGTAAAGTTGACCTGAAAATTTTAAATGTTGTTCTAAAATACCTTCTTTTCAATGTTTATCAATGAATGATTTTAACTTTTTTTTTATAAGAAATGAGTTCCTCTGCTTTCTTCTGGTTTTCTTCTTTCTCTCTCCATCTAATCACTAGCTGATTCAGACATTTGCCACTAGCCAATGATATCATATATACTCCATAAATATAGAATCTATACATACTATGTTCAAAGTATTTCAAAAGCTACTCACTGAATATGGCAAGAGGTAGACAAGTCAAACAGAGACAGAACCAACACCAGGATGTGCCCACTTTTAGGGTAATAACCAGAGGTGGATACTACTAAGCACTTAGCTTTCCCTTGCCATGCAAACTCACATTTGGGGATGGTAGCCTGATTTGAATTTAGCCTCTTTTTAAAGGTAAAATGTAAACTGCCTAATACATATTACAAAAATGGGGAGAATAACAAGATAAGTTTTTAACTTAATCACCTGTATCAGAAGCTTGTAATTCCAGATTAGAATCATAGATTCATTGTTTTGCACTTGCCTAGCTATCATTTATGCATATGTGTGGAAATTAAAACATATCTTGAAGGATCATCTACAACAAATGAATTAGTATGTTTAGAAACATTATCTTCAGTTTTATAGTTTACAGTTTCTATAAACTGTTTTTATAGGCATGAAAGTATTTCTGAGAGTCAAATATATAACATCAGATCATGAACAACAAGAGTATCTGGAGAGTTATTGTTCATTGCTTTTGTTATGGATATTGATGACAGCGAAAGGATCAGTAATCTTCCAGAAGCAATGGAGGTTATTATTGCTTACAATGAATTATTTTTATGAACTTTTTAAAATGTTAAGCATAAAATGCAGAATCAGTTTTCAAAACGAGCTATATATTACAAGCAAATCACAGGAAGAAAAACAACTAAACCTGCCTTGTACTAGATGTTGACCCATAAGGTTCTAGGTAATTAAAAAATTCCATCATTGTCTGTGAGGGTGGGAACAAACTGAATCTAGAATACAGAGAGCTTTAATTTGTTGGGGCTTTTTTTTTGTCTTTTTGTTTCTATCTGTTCCATTTGATGTTGTTATTTTCCTTCATGGGGAATATACACTTCATGATCAGATGGATGGCATGGCAGACTACTCATTCTATCCAGAAGAGATCACACTTAAGGTGTTATGTAATCCTAATAACATATGTTTCTCTATATTTAGAAAAGTGTATTCTTCGTAATTGAAACAATTCAAACACTTTGCTTAATACTTCATTGAAGTTGAAGGCACAAGGACGACAAAGAAATAATCAATAAACACAATTAGAGTTTTATGAGGGAGTTTGGAAGAATGTCTTAATAAAAACAAATATTTGTCAAATTTAGTTTCCAGCTTTTTCACAATTTTAAATCAACTTCTCAATCAATAAAGTTTGCTCACCAAGATTCAAACTATGTATTTGAAAACCATCCAAATCCACTTCTTTTTCAAAGAGCTCCCCCAAAATCAAAGAGGATGAGTTTTTATGAAAATCGAGTACTGCAAAGTAGCAGAATGCAATATTGTAGAGCATCAAACAACTCAATGTTAGTTTTAAAAGTTTAATCACAACAAAAGAATAAGCAACAGAAAATGGTTCAATCAATGATTCATTTCTTAAGCAAAATGTGTTGTATTTACTTGAAATACGGCAATGTGCACAGTATGCTTATAAGACAATAATTTGGAAAATGCAGTGACAGCATCCTGCAAAAAGATCACCTTCATCTCTGAGGTCTTATAGTCTGTGTTGCTTTCCAGAAGGCCGCTTTAACATCTTTGTTTCTCAGGCTATAGATAAGAGGATTGAGCAATGGATTGACCACAGTGTAAAACAGAGATGCTACTTTGTCCTTCCCCAGGGAGTAGGTGGAACTTGGCCTTGAATATGTGAAGAGCAAGGATCCATAAAAGAGCGTGACCGAGACCAGGTGTGAAGCGCAGGTGGAGAAGGCCTTGCGCCCTCCCGAAGCCGTGCGGATCCTCAGAATAGCGAGAAGGATGTGGAAATAGGAAATGATGATGACAAGAATGTTCGAGAGGACCGTGAAACCCACGAGACCCACGAGGACCTCCTCATAGACCTTGGTGTCTGTACATGACATCTTTACCAGTGGCGGTACATCACAGAAATAGTGGTCAATGATATTTTTGCCACAGAAACTCAGGCGAAAAGTGTTGGCAGTATGGGCTATGGCATTCAAGAAGCCTCCTATGTAGGAGCCAGCAACAAGTCTGGTACAGAGAGAAGGGGACATAGAACTCGAATAAAGTAGGGGGTTACAGATTGCCATGTGGCGGTCATATGCCATGGCTGCTAAGAGATAGCACTCAGTGTAGGTTACAGCACAGGAAAAGAAAAACTGGGCTCCACATCCAGCCAATGACATGCGCTTATCCTCTGAGACACAAGTCGCCAGGATTCTGGGAGTGTACACAGAGGTGTACCAGAAATCCAAGAAAGAGAGATTGCCAATGAAAAAATACATAGGTGTGTGCAGGCAAGAATCAATATGGATTAAGATAACTAAGGACATGTTACCTGACAAGGTGATCAAATAAAGCATCAGAAATACTCCAAATAGGGTCAGTTTCCACTGGGGGTCTGTTGAGAGGCCCAGTAAGATGAATTCAGTCAGGAGGGTGTGATTTCCAACTTCCATGTCTACAGAGGAGAAAGTCTGATAAGAAAAAGTTGCTAAATGATTTAATGATTTTCTGTTGAAAGAAATAAACTGTATATTAAACCAGCAATTCCTAGGAAGCTTATGGACCTTTATCACTTATTACTTAGAATGATAGAACGTCAGTCTGGGACTTAGGGGCCACTGGAATTCAAGTTAAAATCTCATTTTGAAATTTGGTCTTTCACTTCCTAATTGTTTAATGTAGAACACCTCCTCCCATAGGCACCCCAAAATTACAACTGTTTACAGAGCAACTATCAATGAGAAAAACCTGATTCCAATAGACCATATTTGGGGCCATAAAAACACTCAATAATTTTAAAATAATTCAAGCTATGGGAAGTATATTTTCTGACCCCCATGTGTTGATAATTCCATTAGAAACCAGTAGTATAAAATAGATCTATGAAAAATTCCCAAATATTTGAAAAAATATTTAAAACACTTCTAAATACTTTATAAGCAAAATTTTAAAGTACATATAGAAATTATTTTTAAGAATGTGAAAATAAAACACAACATATTAATAAGTGGGAAATAGTAAAGCAACACTTAGAGGGAAATTTCCAGCCCTGAACACCAACAAAAAATACATAAATAAGTAAAAGCTCTTTAATCAGTGATATTTGCTTGTAAGTGTGGACAGGAAGTGGCCCAGATGACAGAGGAGAACACTGAGCTCATCTCTTCCCTTGGGCACACCTAAATTATAACTATTTACAGAGCAGCTATTGATGAGCATCATCTGAAGACTTTCCACAATTGAAGAAACTGAATATATAAAGAAGAAGCCGTGAGATAAATAGGAGATATGATGATACAGATAAGTTGACATCTTGCATATATAGATAGAGAGAGAGAGATAGCTATATTTAAATGTCACAGTAGTCACAAAAAGAGAAGAGAGAAGAATGCAAAGACAACATTAAAGAGAGTCCAAAAAATCACAAGAGAAGACAACAACCAAAAAAAAAAGGAATTTTAAAAGAATTACCAGAAAAAATTTAACAAAATGGCATTGAGAAATACATATGAATGCTTATTTTAAATATAAATGGAATATATTAGCAAATCAAAAAATATAGAGTGACTAAATGAATAAGAAAATAAGACCCATGTATTGGAGAAGGAAATGGCAATCCACTCCAGCACTCTTGCCTGGAAAATCCCATGGACGGAGGAGCCTGATAGGCTACAGTCCATGGGGTTGCAAAGAGTTAGACACGACTGAGCAACTTAAAAAAAAAAAAAAATGTGCGAACTGGGCTTCCCAGGTGGCACTGATGGTAAAGAACCACTGCCAGTGCAGAAGACATAAGAGAGGTGGGTTCAATCCTTGGGTCAGGAAGATCCTCTATAGGAGGGCATGGGAATTCACTCCAGTATTCTTGCTGGAAAATCCCATGCGCAGAGGAGCCTGGAGGGCTACAGTTGATAGGGTTGCAAAGAGTCAGACACAGCTGAAGTGACTTAGTACACACACACACATGTACCACCTGGAAGATATTCCAGATCTAAAGACACACACATACTGAAAGTGAAGGGATGGAAAAAAGGTATTAAATGTACCTGGAAAGAATGTGGGGTAACAATACTTTTATCAGACAAAACCGACTTTAAAACAAAGACAGTGATAGACAAAGGCATTACAAAATAATAAAGATATCAATCTAACAGAGTAAATATATATACACACATATATAAGTGTGCATACTCAGTTCTGTCCAACTCTTTGCAACACCAGGTACCATAACCCTCAAGATGCTCCTGTGTCCGTGAGCTTATCCCAGCAAGAATATTGGAGTGAGTTTGCCATATCCTCCTCCAGGGGACATTCCCAACCCAGGGATCTAACCTGCGTCTCCTGAGGCTTTGCATTGGCAGGCAGATTCTTTACAGCCAAGGAACCTGAGAAGCCCTAGACTCACAACTGGAACCAAGATTGCTGAAAAAAATATCAACCTCAAATATACATATGATACCACTTTAATGGCAGAAAGTGAAGATTAAAAAATTCTTGTTGAGGGTGAAAGAGGAGAGTGAAAAAGCTGGCTTACAATGCAATATTCAAAAAATGAAGTTCATGGCATCTGGTTCCACCGCTTCATGGCAAATAGATGGGTAAAAAGTGGAAACAGTGACAGATTTTATTTTCTTAGGCTCCAGAATCACTGTGGATGGTGACTGTAGCCATGAAATTAAGACACTCACTCCTCAGAAGAAAAGCTATGACAAAACTAGACAGCATATTAAAGAGCAGAGACATCACTTTGAGGGTAGAGTCAAAGCTATTATTTTTCCAGTGGTCATGTAGGGACATGAGGAGTTGGACCATAAAAAAGGCTGAGTGCCAAATAATTGATGCCTTTGAATTGTAGTACTGGAGAAGACTCGAGAGTCCCTTGGACACCAAGGTCATCAAACGAGTCAATCCTAAAAGAAATCAGCCCTGACCATTCATTGGAAGGACAGATGCTGGGACTGAAGCTCCAAAACCTTGACCACCTGATGCAAAGAGCTGATACCCTGGAAAAAACTCTGATTCTGAGAAAGATTGTGGGTAAAAGGAGAATGGTGACAGAGGATAAGACAGTTGGATGGCATCATTGACTCAATGTACATGAGTTTGAACAAACTTTAGGTTATAGTGAAGGACAATGAAGTCTTGTGGCTATAGTTCATGGGCTCACAAAGAGTAGGACATGACTTAGCAACTGAACCACAACCAACCAATGGTTACTAAAAACTTAAAGAGAAAAGTTTAAAAGTTGGAAAAATAATTCAAAAAGAAACAAAACTCTAAATTCTACAGAACTTTGCAAAGGCAGTCATTTGTAAGATTTAAGTCTATAATGTTAAACTCAAGAAACAAGAACAATCTCAAATAAACAACTTCCGTACATGTAAAGAAACCAGAAAAAGAAGAACAAATCAAAGTTAGTAGAAGTAATAAATATCAGAGTAGAAATAAGTGATAGATACATTAGAAAAACAATAGAAAATATCAGTGTAACTAAAAATTAGTTCTTTGAAAAGTTAAAAAAAGATAAATCTTCAGCCAAATTCATTAACAAAGGAGAGAATGACCAATAAATAAAATTAGAAATAAAATAGAAGTTACAACCTATTTAACAGAAATACAGGCAATCATAAGAGAATACTATAAACAGATAAGTGCCAACAAATTAGAAAACCTGGAGGGAACAGATAAATTTTTAGAAATATGCAATATTTAAAAACCAAATAAGGAAGAAATAGAAAATATGGGCCAACCTGTTATTGGTAATGAGATGGAAAAAGACCTCAATCAAAAAATTTTCCAATAAACAAATCTGGGACCAGATGAAACTGTATGACTTGCAACCACATGGAAGGATCTAGAGGATATAACACTAAGGGAGTAAGTCAACTGCTGCTGCTTAGTTGCTTCAGTTGTGTCTGACTCTTTGTGACTCTATGGACTGCAGCCTGCCAGGCTTCTCCGTCCATGGATTCTCCAGGCAAGAGTACTTGAGTGGGTTGCCATGCCCTCCTCCAGGGGATCTTCCCAACCCAAGGATCAAACCTGGGTCTCCTGCATTGCAGGCAGAATTTTTTTTACCACTGAGACAACAAGGAAAGACAAATACTGTATGATCTCATTTATATGTGGAGTCTAATAACCAAACCAAGTGGAAAAACATAAAAAAACGGAATCAGGCTCAGGGATACAAAGAACAAAGAGGCGATTGCCAAAGGAAAGGAGGATGGGGGTGGGGGGCGGTGAATGAAATAGGTGATGAACAAACTTCTGGTTTCAAAATAAATAAGTCAAGGAAATGAAATGTGCACCATGGTAAATACAGCCAACAATATTGTTAAGAAGAGGTCTGACAATAGTTTGGAAGAAAAGGTATGACAAACCTAGACAGGATACTGAAAAGTAGAGACTGCTTTGCCAACAAACGTCTGTCTAGTCAAAGCTATGGTTTTTCTAGTGGTCATGTATAGATGTGAGAGTTGGAACATGAAGAAAGCTGAGTGCCAAAGAACTGATGCTTTCTAACTGTGGTGTTGGAGAAGACTCTTGAGAGTCCCTTGGACTGCAAGGAGATCAAAACAGTCAGTCCTAAAGGCAATCAATTCTGAATATACAATTGGAAGGGCTGATGCTGAATCTGAAGCTTCAATAATTTGGCCACCTGATGTGAAGAACTGACTCACTGGAAAAGACCCTGATGCTGGGAAAGATTGAGGGCAGAAAGAGAAAGGGACGACAGAGGATGAGATGGTTGGATGGCATCACCGACTTGATGGATATGTGTTTAGCTCCAGGAGTTAGTGATGGAATGGGAGACTGGCATGCTCAGTCCATGGGGTCTCAAAGAGTCAGACACAACTGAGTGACAACTGAATACTGTCAAAATGTAATAGCTTTGTATGGTGGCAGATGATACCTAGAATCATCATGGTGATCATTTTGTAATGTATAGAAATACTGAATGGCAGTGTTGGAGATAAGCACTGCTGGTAGTTATACTTCAATTAATGCTCTAACTCTTAAAAGAGAAAGAAGGTAAAAATAAACCACAAACCAATGATCTATGCTATATATTGCAAAAGAGATGGAATTCTTTACTGATTTTCTGATTTCAAAAATAAATTCTCTTGGTTTAGGTCAACAATTTATAGCATATACTATATGCCAAGCCTGGGTCTCAAGAGGCTTTGCATGTTTCTTTTCTTAGTTTTGAAATGCTACTACTATGTAAACCAGTGATCAGTGCAAAGAAATAGAGGAAAGCAATAGAATGGGAAAGACTAGAGATCTCTTCAAGAAAATTAGAGATTCCAAAGAAACATTTCATGCAAAGATGGGCTCAATAAAGGACAGAAATGGTATGGACCTAACAGAAGCAGACGGTATTAAGAAGAGGTTGCAAGAATACACAGAAGAGTTATATGAAAAAGGTCTTAATGAACCAGATAATCACTATGGTATGATCAATCACCTAGAGCCAGACATCCTGGAATGTGAAGTCAAGTGGCCCTTAGGAAATATCACAATGAACAAAGCTAGTGAAGGTGATGGAATTCCAGTTGACTATTTCAAATCCTAAAAGATAATGCTGTGAAAATGCTACACTCAATAGGTCAGCAAGTCTGGAAAACTCAGCAGTGGCCACAGGACTGGAAAATGTCAATTTCATTCTAATCCCAAAGAAAGGCAATGCCAAAGAATGCTCAAACTACCACACAATTGCACTGATCTCACACACTAGTAGAGTAATGCTCAGAATTCTCCAAGCCAGGCTTCAACAATATGTGAACTTTGAACTACCAGATATTCAGGCTGGTTTTATGATATCTGGTTTTTATTGCCAACATCTGCTAGATAATTGAAAAAGCAAGAGAGTTACAGAAAAACATCTCTTTCTGCTTTATTGACTATGCCAAAGCCTTTGACTGTGTGGATCACAATAAACTGTGGAAAATTCTTCAAGAGATGGGAATACCAGACCACCAGATCTGCCTCTTGAGAAATCTGTATGCAGGTCAGGAAACAACAATTAGAACTGGACGTGGAACAACAGACTGGTTCCAACTAGGAAAAGGAGTACGTCAAGGCCATATATTGTCAGCCTGCTTATTTAGCTTATATGCAGAGTGTATCATGAGAAACGCTGGGCTAGATGAAGCACAAGCTAGAATCAAGATTGTTAGGAGAAATATCAATAACCTCAGATATGCAGATGACACCACCCTTATGGCAGAAAGTGAAGAGGAACTAAAAAGCCTCTTGATGAAAGTGAAAGAAGAAAGTGAAAAAGTTGGCTTAAAGTTCAACATTCAGAAAACTAAGATCATGGCATCCAGTCCAATCACTTCATGGGAAATAGATGGGTAAACAGTGGAAACAGTGGCAGACTTTATTTTTGGGGGCTCCAAATCACTGCAGATGGTGACTGCAGCCATGAAATTAAAAGATACTTACTCCCTGGCAGGAAAGTCATGACCAACCTAGACAGCATATTAAAAGTTAGAGACATTATTTTGCCAACAAAGTCATAGAGTCAAAGCTATGGTTTTTGTAGTAGCCATGCATGGATGTGAGAGTTGGAATATAAAGAAAACTGAATGCCAAAGAATTGATGCTTTTGAAATATGGTGTTTCCGACTTTTGAAAGTTCCTTCAGCAGAAATGATATCCAACCAGTCCATCCTAGAGGAAATGCATCCTGATTATTCATGGTGAAGACTGATGCTGAAGCCTACACTCCAATACTGTGGCCAGTACGGAAAGAGCTGATGGGAAGAGTTGACTCATTTGAAAAGACCCTGATGCTGGGAAAGATTGAAGGTGGGAGGAGATGGAGATGGCAAAGGATGAGATGGTTGGATGGTATCACTGACTCAGTGGACATACGTTTGAGTAAACTCCAGGAGTTGGGAGACCTGGTGTGCTAGAGTCCGTGGGGTTGCAAAGAGTCAAACACGACTGAGCAACTGAACTAAACTGAACCATGTAAATAAACCTAGGTTAGCTTTCTGGATAAGACATTTGACTTCATTCTCTTTTTGACTTTAGCTGACAGTAAGCTGGACCCCAGACTTGTGAGTGGGCCCATTCTTCTCCATCTAGCTCTCACTGATTTAGCAGCTGTGCACAGGCATACCAGCCAGCCCAGCTCTGAGAAGACAGGGCTGGTGTGGGAAGCCTTGCAAAACCACCAGGTTGAACTGGCACCCGAGTTCAAATCCTGATTTTATTCCTTGATAGCTCTGCAATCTTGGGTAAGTACCTAATAGCCACCATCCCACATTTCTATACCTTTTAAAAGGTAAGAAAATGTCAATGTCATAGATTAAATGAGTAGCCCAGGCTGTGGACAAAAATTAAACCCAGTGGAAGCTAGTAAGACAGTAAGATTTAGACTGGTGATGTCCTTCAGAACTTTTTTTAAAATTTTGGGTAAATATCTTTGTTACCTATCTGCATGTAATTTGACAAAGGAGCATCACGTTCAGAGTGCAAAGTTCACTGGCCTTGGATGAAGGAGTCCTGTGATAGGGACAGGACCTGACACTTACCATTTGTGTGATTTTTTTAAAATTAAGATTTAATAGACATAATGACATAATGCCTGTATAATTTTAAGAGAGTCACCTGTCCTCTCTGGAACACAGGTTTATCACATGAAGAAATGGGTTGATCCTTTTCTAGAACCAAAGTCTATCATAAATATAAGAACTTGTAACCTCACCTGAAACGATACAGTGTGCAGAACAGATTAACAACCTTTATGCTATGCATGTATCTTTGTAGACATTAAGCATATCATCATCTTGGCTTAAGTGAGAGATGAACTATATCCTTATTTTAACATGAAGATTTGCACTGTCATATTTGTTTCTATAATAATCAATAATTTGAACTTGTGTACATTCCTTAATTTCTTTATCAGGAAAATAATTGGAACTGCTCTTAAATTTTGAGAATGTTAAACCTCTTTGAAAACCTAACAAAAGCAACTTATGTTCTCCTCAGCTTCCAAAACTGCATGTATGTTTAAACAAACAAAATTTTAGAGGGCTCAAGAATCCCTATCAATCTATCCACAGATNATGGGAAGAGTTGACTCATTGGAAAAGACTCTGATGCTGGGGGGGATTGGGGGCAGGAGGAGAAGGGGACGACCGAGGATGAGATGGCTGGATGGCATCACGGACTCGATGGACGCGAGTCTGGGTGATCTCCGGGAGATGGTGATGGACAGGAAGGCCTGGCGTGCTGCGATTCATGGGGTCACAAAGAGTCGGACACGACTGAGCGACTGAACTGAACTGAACTGAACTGAAAAGGGGCTTACCTGGTAGCTAAGGCGGTAAAGAATCTGCCTGCCATGCAAAAGACCCGATTCCATTCCTGGGTCATTTCTTACTTTTGAAGATCCTCTGGAGAAGGGAAGTCAATCCATGCCAATATTCTTGCCTGAGGAATTCCATGGAAAAAGGAGTCTGGCCGGCCACAGTCCATGAGGTCAGAAAGAGTCAGACAGGACTGAGTGACTCACACACCCAAAAATACACACACACAATAAGAGATACCTAATGCTAACATTCTATACTCCTAAGAGATGAATAACAAATAATTCAAACTTCAGAAGTTTGCAATTGAATTCCTAACCTTCAGTCCTCCAAAGGGATCTCTCTGTTCATTTGTTATATCAGATAACAAAGTCTATTATTCTAGCTTCTCACACTACAAATTTGGAATCAATCTACTTTCTTTTTCCTCCTATTTCCTCTTCAAACTTCCCTCTGAAGTTTGCACCTAAAAAATGAGCACCAAGAAGTTAAAATATTACACCTATAGTTGAGTCAACACAGAGTATCAGAATCACTAGAGTTAAAAAGCATGTCACCTTATATGTCCTCTTGTTTTCTCCACTGTGTAAAAGAATATGTGATGAATTTAAATTTGAATATGTGATGAAAAGAATTTGAATTCTAGATGAGAGTTACATATATCATTAATGGACCTCTGTTTAGAAGTGTGTGTGTGTGTGTGTGTGTACACACACGTGTGCATTTGGCAAAAGACAAACTTTGTACTTCTGATTTCAACTGAGGTCGAGTGAAAGTGTAAGTCTCTCAGTTGCGTCTGACTCTGTGACCCATGCACTGCATCTCCTGTGTCCATGGTATTATCCAGGCAAGACCACTAGAATCGGTAGCCATTCTCTTTTCCAGGGGATCTTCCCAACCCAGGGATAAAATTCAGGTCTCCTGAATTGCAGGCAGATTCCTTACTGTCTGTGTTACCAGGGAAGCCCAACTGAGGTCAAAGAGAAGCCAAATCACTTAACTGCCTCTGATCTGAGATGCTTACCTTTGACCAGAAGGACACTCCTGGGAGTGACACTCTTTTCTGCCTCCCCTAAAGTGATGCATTTATTTCTTCAGGAGCCCTTTGGGATTCCTTCCACACAGAAGCCAAGAAATACGTACCATAGTCTCCAAAGGCATAATTAGCATTCATTTGAAGTATGGGGATAATGTGTTAATTAGGATATAACAATATGATGAGGACTTCATTTAAAATTGGCTCTTTAAATGGATCTGTCACAATCTTACTATTACATATGTCTGATAATTGAAACTCTCCAAATTGTATTAATTAGACTTCTGCAAAATGAATCATGCAATCCATAGTTTTCTTCTTTGCCATATGCTTTTCCGTCAAGGCCACACTTCCTTTTCTCGTTCATCAGACAATTCCAACCCATCTTTGTTGTTATGGCTAGAATTGTATCCCTTCAAGCCTCTTTTGTCGGAGCCCTCACCTCCCCTGGCTTACTAACTCAGAATATGACTGAATTTGCAGATGGTGGTGATAGTCACGTCTGGCTCTTTGCCATCCCATGGACTGTAGCCTGCCAGGCTTCTCTGTCCATGGGATTTGCGGGGCAAGAATAGTGGAGTTGCCATTTCCCTCCCCAGGGATCTTCCCAACCTAAGGATTGAGCCCACATCCCCCGTATTTCAGGCAGGTTCTTTACTACTGAGCCACCAGGGAAGTAGGTAGGGTCTTAAGAGACATGATTAAGTTAAAATGAGGTGACTAGGATAAGCCTTAATCCAATATGACTTGTCAGTCAGTCAGTTCAGTGGCTCAGTCATGTCCAGCTCTTTGCTACCTCAAGGACTGAAACACCCAGTCCTTCCTGTGCATCACCAGCTCCTGGAGTCTTCTCAGACAAATGTCCATTGAGTCGGTAAAGCCATCCAATCATCTCATCCTCTTTTGTTCCCTTCTCCTCCTGCCTTTAATCTTTTCCCAGCAGTAGGGTCTTTTCAAATGAGTCAGTGCCCAAAGTATTGGAGTTTCAGCATCAGCACCAGTCCTTCCAAAGAATACTCAGGACTGATCTCCTTTAGGACAGACTGGTTGGATATCCTAGGTATCCAAAGGACTCTTTGAAGTCTTTTCCAACACCACTGTTCAAAAGCATCAATTCTTCCCCACTCAGCTTTCTTTATAGTCCAACTCTCACACCTGTACATGACTACTGGAGAAACCATAGCTTTGACTCTATGGACCTTTGTTGGCAAAGTCATGTCTCTGCTTTTTAATATGCTGTCTGCTGCTGCTGCTACTGCTGCTAAGCCGCTTCAGTCATGTCCGACTCTGTGCAACCCCATAGATGGCAGCCCCGTCCCTAGGCTCCCCTGTCACTAGGATTCTCCAGGCAAGAACATTGGCGTTAGTTGCCATTTCCTTCTCCAATGCATAAAAGTGAAAAGTGAAACTGAAGTCACTCAGTCGTGTCAGACTCTTCATGACCCCATGGACTGCAGCCTACCAGGCTCCTCCACCCATGGGATTTTCCAGGCAAGAGCACTGGAGTGGGGTGCCATCACCTTCTCTGAATATGCTGTCTAGGTTGGGCATAACTTTCCTTCCAAGGAGTAAGCGTCTTTTAATTTCATGGCTACAGTCACCGTCTGCAGTGATTTTGGAGGCCAAAAAGATAGTCTGTCACTGTTTCCACTCTTTCCCCATCTATTTCCCATGAAGTGATGGGACCAGATGCCATGATCTTTGTTTTCTGAATGTTGAGTTTTAAGCCAACTTTTTCACTCTCCTCTTTCACTTTTATCAAGAGGCTGTTGAGTTCATTTTCACTTTCTGCCATAAGAGTGGTGTCATCTGCATATCTGAGGCTATTGATATTTCTCCCGGCAATCTTGATTTCAGCTGTGCTTCATCCAGGTAGGCGTTTCTCATGATGTACGCTGCATAGAAGTTAAATAAGCAGGGTGACAATATATGGCCTTGTTGTAACCCTTTTGTGATTTGGAACCAGTCTGTTTTGCCATGTCCAGTTCTAACTGTTGCTTCTTTACCTGCATACAGATTTCTCAGGAGGCAGGTCAGGTGGTCTGATGTTCCAAAGTCTTTAAGATTTTTCCACAGTTTGTTGTGATTCACACAGTCAAGGCTTTGGCATAGTCAGTAAAGCAGAAGTAGATGTTTTTCTGGAACTCTCTTGCTTTTTCTAAGTATCTTCATTAAAAGAGAAAACTGAGATTTGGACACATGAAGACATACCAGGAATGCTTGTATGCAGAGGAAAAAAGATGTGTGGAAAAAGCAAGAGAGTTGTTTTTCAGTCACTCAGTCCTGTCCGACTCTTTGCGACCCCATGAATCGCAGCACGCCAGATCTCCCTGTCCATCACCATCTCCCGGAGTTCACTCAGACTCACGTCCATCGAGTCCGTGATGCCATCCAGCCATCTCATTCTCAGTTGTCCCCTTCTCCTCCTGCCCCCAATCCCTCCCAGCATCAGAGTCTTTTCCAGTGAGTCACTTCTTCGCATGAGGTGGCCATAATACTGGAGTTTCAGCTTTAGCATCATTCCTTCCAAAGAAATCCCAGGGCTGATCTTCAGAATGGACTGGTTGGATCTCCTTGCAGTCCAAGGGACCCTCAAGAGTCTTCTCCAACACCACAGTTCAAAAGCATCAATTCTTCGGCGCTCAGCTTTCTTCACAGTCCAATGCTCACATCCATACATGACCGCAGAAAAAACTATAGCCTTGACTAGATGGACCTTTGTTGGCAAAGTATTGTCTCTGCTTTTGAATATGCTATCTAGGTTGGTCATAACTTTTCTTCCAAGGAGTAAACGTCTTTTAATTTCATGGCTGCAGTCACCGTCTGCAGTGATTTTGGAGCCCAAAAACATAAAGTCTGACACTGTCTCCACTGTTTCCCCATCTATTTGCCATGAAGTGATGGGACCGGATGCCATGATCTTAGTTTTCTGAATGTTGAGCTTTAAGCCAACTTTTTCACTCTCCTCTTTCACTTTCATCAAGAGGCTTTTTAGTTCCTCTTCACTTTCTGCCATAAAGGTGGTGTTATCTGCATATCTGAGATTATTGGAAAAGACTCTGATGCTGGGAGGGATTGGGGACAGGAGGAGAAGGGGATCACATAGGATGAGCTGGCTGGATGGCATCACTGACTCGATGGACGTGAGTCGGGTGAACTCCGGGAGTTGGTGATGGACAGGGAGGCCTGGCGTGTTGCGATTCATGGGGTCACAAAGAGTTGGACACAACTGAGTGACTGGACTGAACTGAACTGAACTGATGCAATTTTTTTTTTTTAAGCAATTTGAAGAAATGCTTTTTTTTTCTCCTTGGGTACTTGAATCCTTTCATCATTTTCCAGATAGTCACATGGAGAATTATACTTTATTATTCTAAGTTTATTTTGCATTATCTATAGAAGTGCATTTTACCTTAACTTCTTTGAAGGGAATACTTATATTTTATTCAAGCTTTTAATCCACAAAGCAAAGAATAATGAAATAGAAAATGTGTAATTTAAATTTAAAAATCAATTAACTTAGATACTAGGAATTTGAGACCATAGCTAACTATATGACCCTCCTATGTATCCAGAAGGGAAATGAAAAAAATTCATCAAAGAAAAGCTATGTTCACAATGTGGCTTGGATTTCCCATAGAATTGACATCAAAAAAAAAAAAAAAAACCTGCATGAATAATGGTCCATAAATATAACCAGATTTTAATTCCTTAGATTTCCCTGGTAATTCAGCTGGTAAAGAGTCTGCCTACAATGCCGGAGACCCTGGTTTGATTCTGAATCTATGAATGTTATTCTAGATGAGAAAAAGTCATTAAAATTAACAAACGAGATAAGGAGATTATCTGTGCATGCGTGCTGTCAGTCGTGTCCGATTTTTTGCGACCCTGTGGACCATAGCCAGCTAGGCTCCTCTGTCCATGGCATTTCCCAGGAATGGGTTGCCATTTCCTCCTCCAGGGGATCTTCCCCACCCAGCTTCTGCATTGCAGGCTGAGTCATCTGGGAAGCCCCAAAGAATCACAAACATCCTTATATGAAGGAGGAAGATAGAAATTTAGGTACAGACTCAACGGTAGGGGGCAATGTGACTGCAGAAACAGAGGCCAGTGTGATGCAACCCCAAGAAAGCCAGCAGCCACAGAACGTTAGGGAGGCAAGGACTGGACTTTCCACTAGACCCTCTAGATGGAGTCTTGGCCCTGCCAACACCTTGATTTTGGCCTGATTATACTATTTGGACTTCTGATTTCCAGAAATTAGGAGAAAATAAATTCTTGTGGTTTTAAGCCACCAAGTTTGTGGTAATTTGATATAGGAGCAATAGGAAACTGATAAAGATATTCATGGAACAAAACATCTAACACTGTTTTTTCCTTTAAGGTAGAAGCAGGAGCCTCGACTCTTGCCAGCAATAGAGGAAGCATTGCCTCTGCTTGCCTGTGTTACAACCCATAGACTCCTTACCTCAATGTACCACAATCAAAAAACAGCTAACTTATATTTGTTGGTGTTCTAAATTGGCAAGAGACATAAAGTTTCTGTTAATGAGTCCAAGGCTTTGAAAACATATTAGGGAGAAATTTCATCTTGGCCACTTTGCTAAGCCACAGACTTAAAATTGAGATAGCAAATAAAAAATTGCTCTTTTGGAATCCTACATACAATGATTGTTGTTTAGTTGCTGAGTCGTGTCCTGCTCTTTTACAACCCCAGAGACTAGCCTGCCAGGCTCCTGCTATAGCCTGCCAGTCCATGAGATTTCCCAGGCAAGAAGATTAGAGTGGGTTGCCATTTCCTTCTCCAGAGTATCTTCCCAACCCCAGGTTTCAACCTGTATCTCCTGCATTGGCAGACAGATTCATACCTAAGATATGGTATGAGACTCTCCATACCTAAGATATGGTTCAGTTCAGTTCAGTCGCTCAGTCGTGTGCGACTCTTTGCGACCCCATGAATTGCAGCATGTCAGGCTTCCCTGTTCATCATCAACTCCCGGAGTTCACTCTGACTCACATCCATCGAGTCTAAGATATGGTAAGAATCTATAATTATATTATTTAAAACAAATATGAAAGCTATAGATTTTGTCAAAGTGGAAATTCTTCACAATAAAAAAAGAGGGTTGTAATAAGAGACATTTCATCTCTTTTTGAATTTCAGTGCTGTCACGTGGAAAGGTCATTTTTAACAGAACATATCCCTGGAAACAGTTTAAGACCAAGAACCAAGAGACCTGGGTTCTGATCTCGGCTAGCTGCCACCAATTTTAAATAACAGAGGCTTCCCCACCGGCTCAGCAGTAAAAGAATCCATTCGAAATGCAGGAGCCGCGGCAGGAGCCACAGGTTCAATTCCTGGGTCAGGAAGATACCCTGGAGAAGGCAATGGCAACCCACTCCGGTATTCTTGCCTAGGAAATCCCATATACAGAGGAGCCTGGTAGACTACAGCCCATGGGGTCACAAAAGAGTAGACATGACTTAGCAAATAAATAACTATTTTAAATAACATTAAAAATTATGTTTTTTTCACTTACCCTAGTTCAGTGAATTTTGTGAGATCACAGATGTGAGAACGCACTTTGAGAGCTAGAAGTTAAAACTGCAGATTGCACCCTTTATGATCTAATGATGTTTTTCATCGCTGCATTCTGTCCCTTAGTTATATTTCCTTTACCTCCCAAGGACTTTCAATGGCAACCTTGCTATGAATTTCATGTATTTCCCACGCATAAATGTCCCAGTCTTTAACATATTGCTTCTGCACAAACTGAGAAATTGCGAGGATTGTTTTCAGAATTACAGTTAGAAATAAAAGTTGCAGGAGACATTTCCTCCCTAAACTTTCCTATTTTCTTCTACCATTATTAAGGCATAAAATAGACATAAGTGTGAATGTCTACATATATGAATATATATACAAATGCTTTCATATACAAAAAAAAAAAAAAAAAGGTTTGGCCATGGCTTAGGATAAGACATAAAAACCAGGTAAATAATATAAATTAGAAAAATATGAAATGGAAAACCAAGCACTGGATGTAACGGGCAAGGATAAAGCCTGCTACACACTTAACAAGTCCACCTACTGCTCTGTGCAGACCATAAGTTTGGCTCAAAACGTTCTGGAAGCCCCTGTGTACAATTAGTACTGTCCAACACTTCTAATGCTGCTTCACAGGTGGCTCAGCAGTAAAGAATCACCTGCCGATGCAGGAGACACAGGAGATATGAGTTGGCTCCCTGGGTGGGGAAGATCCCCTGGAGGAGGAAATGGCAACCCACTCCAGTATTCTTGCCTGGGAAATCCCACGGACAGAAGAAAGTGGCAGGCTACAGTCCATGGGGTAATGAAGAGTTGGACACAACTTAGTGACTAAATAACAGGGTGTCCAACAAACAAACAAACTAACCCAAAAAAGGTGGGCAGCAATATTACCCTTCTCGATACTAACTTTGAAATCACTTATCTCAAGGATCCTTTCAAAAAAATTGAGTAAACGATAATGCATAATGTAGTGTATTGAATGAAAGTGAAAGTTACTCAGTTGTGTCTGACTCTTTGTGACCCCATGGGCCTCATGGTCCCCATAGACCCCGCAGACTCCACTGAATAGCAGACTGATAAATGTAGACACACAAAGAGCTTTGTTGAGCTGCCTTTATTTGCCATTTATCCATATGCTGCGTGCTTTGATTCAAGGGATACTGAGAAACTTTCTCCCCAAAAACCATGTCTCCTCCTCCTCATCTCTCAAACACCTCCCTGCACAGTGACCTTTCTAAAAGGTTGACGGTTGAAGGCGTGGTTATCTGAAATGAGTTGATCTCTTGGTAATCTCCCAGTCCTGTCCAGGACTCATGCATTTTGCCATCTGTGCAGTTCAGTTTGATACTTTAATCAGACGGTTCTTGAGTTATATATCAATTGTGACAGTACAGCATAATATCAAAGATAGATGTAGGTATAGATATAAAGCATTATGGGCAGATAGATATGGATGACAATGACGGATAAACAGGTAAATGATAGGTTATTGCACTCCTCCTGCAGGGTAACTGCCAAGTCGCTTCAGTCACGTCTGGCTCTTTGTGACCCTATGGACTATAGCACGTCAGGCTCCTCTGTCCATGGGATTCTCCAGGCAAGAATACCTGAGCAGGTTGCCATTTCCTATTCCAGGGATTCTTCCTGACCCCAGAGATCAAACCCAGGTCTCCTTTGTCTCTTGTATTGGCATGCAGGTTCTTTATCACTAGCACCACCTGGAAAGCCTGATATAGAAAAAGAAAACTTTGGCAAAACTGGCAATAGAGACTGGCGGGGACTGGGTGACTCTCCTTCCCTTTGCTCTCTTCCATGCGCATAATACCCCCTATAAGTGAAATCTGACCCCCTTTAAAATTGTTTATGGGGGTCCCCCTCCAGTATGTCCCATCTTTGAAGAAAAAATCCAGCCACCTCCTACATCGCGGCAGTTCTGATCAGGGAAATCCATGAGGGCCAGAACAAGGGGGGCTCTGCGCAGCTCTGGGAGAAAAATGTTGTTTTTATGCAGACCACATCGTGATAGTAAGAAAATCTAGGGCCAAGGTGAGGGAAGGGCTGGCCCAGTGGAAAAGAGAGCGAGAGGCCCAACAGGGATGATTTGAGTCTTGGTTCCAACAATCTCCAAGGCTAACAACACTAATTTCCACCCTGGTAGGGCCTCTTATGGTGCTGTTACTAATACTCTCTTTTGGCCCATGTATCCTAAACAGGCTTGTGACTTTTTGTAAAAGAACGTATTAACACAGTATCAAGCTTTGCCCCAAAACAAAGAGGAAGATTCCTCTATATGATCAAAAGACAGGGGGAATGTTGGGACCTGACCTGAGCCATGACAGGCTCAACAGGCCACACTAGGCCTAAGCCTCAGGTTCTTGTAAACATGACTCATAATTCTAGGAAGCCCCACCAAGGTCCCCGATGACCCCAAGGTCCCCGATGACACCAGGATCCCCGATGACCCAAGGTTGAGTCAATCACCACACGCCAACTACACTATTGCTGAGACAAAAGACCGCCTGTATATAAGCAGCTGTAATTCAGAGGAGGGGCTCTCGTCAAGACTCCACTGTGCTGAATGAGACTTGAGCTCTAGCTCGAGCTAGCAATAAACCCCTTTATGCTTTTGCATTGCTGCAGACGTCTTATTCTCTCGGTTTTGGAGACTCGGACACTCGGCATAACATCCAGCATGACTAAGCATCTAAACCACAACTACTGAGTCAAACATACTACAGTATCTTAAAACATCAAACAAACGAATATCGTATGTTTAAAATCATTTAATCACAAAAAGGGAGTAATAAATCAATATGGTTTAATCGGCATTCCTTCTTTTAAGTATAACAGGCTGCATTTACTTGAAATACGTTAATATTTACAAACATGCTAATAAGCCAATAGCCTAGAAAACGCAATGAGAACATTCTGCAAAGATCACCTTCATCTCTGAGGTCTCATGGTCTTTGCTGCTTTCCAGAAGGCCTCTTTGACGTCTTTGTTTCGCACGCTATAGATGAGAGGGTTGAGCAGTGGGTTGATCACAGTGTAGAACAGGGCAGCCATTTTGTCTCTCTTCAGGGAGTAGGCGGAGCTCGGCCTTGAGTACATGAAGAGCAAGGATCCATAGAAGAGCGTGACCGAGACCAGGTGTGAGGCGCAGGTGGAGAAGGCCTTGCGCCTTCCCGAAGCCGTGCGGATCCTCAGAATAGCGAGAAGGATGTGGAAATAGGAAATGATGATGACAAGAATGCTCGAGAGGACCGTGAAACCCACGAGACCCAGGAGGACCTGCTCATAGACCTTGGTGTCTGTACATGCCATCTTCACCAGTGGTGGTGCATCACAGAAGAAGTGGTCAATGATATTTTTGCCACAGAAACTCAGGCGAAAAGTGTTGGCAGTATGGGCTATGGCATTCAAGAAGCCTCCTATGTAGGAGCCAGCAACAAGTCTGGTACAGAGAGAAGGGGACATAGAACTCGAATAAAGTAGCGGGTTACAGATTGCCATGTGGCGGTCATATGCCATGGCTGCTAGGAGAAAGCACTCAGCGTAGGCTACAACGCAAGAAAAGAATAGCTGGGCTCCACATTCGGCCAGGGAAAAGCGCTTATCTTCTGAGACACAAGTCGCCAGGATTCTGGGAGTGTACACAGAGGTGTACCAGAAATCCAAGAAAGAGAGATTGCCAATGAAAAAATACATGGGTGTGTGCAGGTGGGAATCAATATGGATTAAGATAACCAGGGTCATGTTCCCTGACAAGGTAACCAAATAGACAGTCAGAAATACCCCAAATAGTATTAGTTGCCACTGGGGGTCTGTTGAGAGACCCAGTAAGATGAATTCAGTCAGGATGGTGCGATTTCCAACATCCATGTCCACTAGGAGAAAGCTTGATAAGATAATGAGAAAAAAAAATGCTGATTTTTCTTTTGGAATAAAGAAATAGAGGTATCAATTAACTCAACAACTGCTAGGAAGCATATTAATTCCTTACAATGTCGCTAAAATACCTCATCTTCAATCTTGAACTTGGGAAGACCACTAGAACTGGGGGAAATAACTGACTTTAGAATTAAGGCTTGCACTTGCTATTTGCTTAATGCAGGGTTAGTATCTGAGTCTCATCAAATGGATGAACAAAGTGGTGACACTGACAGGCTGGCTGAGTTAAGCAGATACACAGGAAAAGGTCAGCCAAGTGTCTGGCACATGATGAGAGGTCAAAACTCTTGAGTATCCTGCATGTATTATTGAGAATCTATGTGTCTAGCATGGTCTGACAGTTCAACAAGTATCAATACACTATACTGCTCCTGTCACTATTAGCACACATAGAAATACACACACACACACACACACACACACACACACACAATTTCACTTTGTTTGGACAGTGTCCTAAATCCTATACTTAACCCACTTAATACTTTCCACAGTTTTCAAGATAGTATTGTAATCTTCATGTAGTTTAAGAAATGTTTCCAAGGATCTAGAACTGATCAACAGCAGAGATGGTATTTGAACCTAGAATTTTCTGTACCAAGACCTCATGTTCTCAATTGTTAAGCCATTGACTTCTCTTATAAGTAAATATATTTTTCTCTTCTTCTTCCAGCTAAGGCAATCCTGTAATTCTCTGACAACTTGAATTTCCTTCCCTTCAAAGTGAGAAAAGTATTCTGCATTTTTCTCTAGTTCGTGTGAGATTTATATACCTAGTTGACGCATATTTGGATTCATTAATGTTGAATGTTACAAAGAACCAACTTTTTGGTGTCAAAGCTCCACTGAAAATCATGACTCCTTCCAGGTTTATATCTTGAACTTCCAGAGCTCTCGGAGATTGAACTTGCATCTCTTACATCTCCTGCGTTGACAGGCAGACTCTTAACCACTAGCTCCACCTGCGAAGCCCCCACAGAGGCAGTGAGAGACAGCTAAAGCTAAGAGAACTGTTGTTGACTTTAATGTTACAGTTTCATCTTTGAGGCAAACCAGAGACAATTCTCTATCTAGAAAGCAAACCCAAATTTTCTACCTCAAGATATATTGGTTCCACTTGTTACTTAGTGAAGTAGCTTAATCTTTCAATGACTTGCTATCCTAACCTTTCCAATGTAGCTGAGGGTTCAGAGAAGATGTGACTTGACTGATGACATGATGGTAAAAGCAACTTTGGAGTCCTGAAGGCCATTCCACTTCTTTTCAGCATATAATGGATTTCTTCTCATTAATACCCAAAGCACAGATGCTTTAGCCATATATCCTAGGTTCTGTAAACTTGTTTTAACTTAAATTTCTATAATCCTCCCTCTTACCACTTCTCTTCATCTATTAGAACTTCAAAGTGTATTGGTTACGTGATTGATTCCCATACATCCTGGGAGCTTCACAGTTATAGTGCCGTTGTTATTCAGTTGTACAATACAACTTTCTAAATATACTCAAACTTAATAGAATTATCTTGGGTGGAGTCTTTGGTTATTATATTCAGTTCAGTCACTCAGTCATGTCCAACTCTTTGTGACCCCATGGACTGCAGCATGCCAGGCCTCCCTGTCCATCACCAACTCTCAGAGTTTACACAAATTCATGTCCATAGAGTAGGTGATGCCATCCAACCATCTCACCCTCTATCATCCCCTTCTCCTCCTGCCTTCAGTCTTTCCCAGCATCACAGTCTTTTCAAATGAGTCAGTTCTTCAACATCAGGTGGTCAAAGTACTGGAGTTTCAGCTTCAGCATCAGTCCTTCCAATGAATATTCTGGACTAATTTCCTCTAGGATGGACTGGTTGGATTTCCTTGCACTCCAAGGGACTCTCAAGAGTCTTCTCCAACACCACAGTTCAAAAGCATCAATTCTTTGGTGCTCAGCTTTCTTTATATTGATAATGTATAAAAGGGTGCATTATAGGTTCTTCCCTTTAGGTCCAGTGGCTAAGACTCCACTCTCCCAATGCAAGAGGCCCAGGTTCAATCCCTGTTCAGGAAACTAGATCCCATGTGCTGCAACTAAGAGTTGGCATGATGCAACTAATAGATCCCACATGCTACAGTGAACATCAGAGATGTCTCACAATGAAACTAAGACGATGCAGCCAAAAAATTAATAAAAATAAATGTTAAAAGAAGAAAAGTAACACAGTGCAAAAAATAAATGATTAAACAGGCTATAGACACCATCTCAATAGTTACTATAAATTTTCTCTGCTACTTTATCACTTGACTAAAGAATAAAAAATATCTGAGACTTATTAAGCTCATTTTAAAAAAATTTTATATCAGAGTACAGTTCATTTACAATGTTGTGTTAGTTTCAGATGTACAGTAAAGAAAATTCTTTATATATATATATCTTCACTCTTTCTTAGATTCCTTTCCCATAGGCCATTGTAGAGTATTGACTAGGGTTTCCTGTACTATACAACATGTTCTTATTATTTATCGATTTTATGTGTAGCGTGGTGTGCATGCATGCTCAGTCCTGTCCAGTTCTTTGTGATCCTATGAACTATGGCCAACCAGACTCCTCTCTCCATGGGATTCTCCAGCCAGAATACTGGAGTGGTTTGCCATTTCCTCCTTTAGGGGATCTTCCCTACCCAGGGGTCAAACCCAAGTCTTACATCTCCTACATTGGCAGAAGGGTTCTTTACCACTAGCAGCACCTGGGAAGCGCCTAGATCCATCCATGTAGCTGCAAATGCTATTATTTTATTATTTTTATGATTGAATAATATTCTACATGTACCACCATAAACATAGTATTCATTTTTAATAGAATATAATTTGGAGAATAAAACTAAAATATCTGCACAAACCAATTACTACTCTTCTATAACTGCCTTATAAAGAGGAATATAATTGAAAAAAAAAAAAAGTGCTCCTCTATGCCGAAAGTGTTCCCAGAAGAAGATATATTTATATGATCCTGTAAAATGAATCTAGTTCTGGCCCCTTGTCAAGGGTAATGTAAGAGAGGATTTTCATGACAAGAAAAAAAAAAAAAAAAAACATATCAGATCCTTAACATGAGAGTCTGGTGAGCTAGTAACTAAGAATGGTTAACTTAAGAAAGGAGTGGAAAGAGGAATCAGGAATGAGTCTTAAGAGTTATCCATTCACTAAGCTTACTGGAAGCCATATTGGGTATTGAGGTCTTGAAACCAACACAAATGGGAACACTGCCATCATAAGGAAGTAACATGGTCAGATGTATATTTTCAAGGTTCATTTTGACTGCAAATCAGAGAATAGACTGAAAGAGAGGAAAAGTTCCGTCCAACAGAAGTTTCTCTGAAATCCTTCATTCTTTATTACCTGCTGAGGCTGTCCTCCTATAAAGGTAGGAAAGAAGCACTCAGAAGTCTTGGGAAAATTACTACAGCTTGCATAAACTGGGAACTTATGGTAACAAACAAACTCAAAGACTCTCAGTTTCAATTCCTCTTCTAACCAAGAATGTGTATTTATATAGCAATTTAACCTTCAAAGACTAGGAAAGTCTTAAAGACAAAATCTTTTCAAGTTTTAGTTAACAGTGGAAGCATCTTTTCTGTATTTTTACACAAGAAGCTCCAAAATCTTGGAAAGAGTTAATAAATAAATTTGGTGAAACTTTTAGAACATTCTACTAAAAGACCAAATCATGTAGTCATCATTCTGACATCACAGATTAATCATATTGTATGTTGTGCTTGTGCGCAGTGTGCTAAGTCACTTCAGTCTGACTCTTTGTGATGCTATGGACTGTAGCCCACCAAACGAGCTCTCTAATGGGCTTCCCTGGTGGTTCAGATGGTAGAGAACTAACTCACCTTCATGTGGGAGACCGGAGTCAGTCTCTAAAGTAGAGAGGCAAATTAACCGCAAACCAATGATCTATGTGATTAATGTTTTTAAGTGACTTTTTTATAAAACTGATTTCATTAAATCAAGAGTAGATGCTCTTATTGTACCCTTTGATCTGGAATGATCTTGTGGTTTGCACTGACAAATAGTTTGCCACACTGGCAGCACCAGGTAGCTATTAAGCATGGATCTCAAGAAACACTGGGCTTCCCTAGTGGCTCAGACAGTAAAGCATCCACCTGCTATTCAGGAGACCCGGGTTCGACCCCTGGGTCAGGAAGATCCCCTGGAGAAGGGAAGGCTACCCACTCCATCATTCTTGCCTGAAGAGTTCCACGGACAGAGGAGCCTGGCAGGCTACAGTCCATGGGGTCACAGAGAGTCAGACATGACTGAGCAACTAACACACACACGAGAAACATGACCTGCTTCTGTTCTCACTTTTGAAATCCCGACACCACCGTATAAATGAGCCTCAGTTAGACTGCTGGAAGATGGGACATCTGGTGACATTCTCTTTTGGACCTCCTTTCTCACTGCAAGCTGAACCCCCGTCAAATGAGCGAGTCCATTCTTCCTCACCTAGCCCTCGCTAACATACCAGCTGAGCAGAGACCAGCAGCAAGCCCAGCTGGGAACAGACGGGCTGGCATAGTCAGCCTGACACAGCTGCGCAGTTGGAATGGCACCTGAACTCAAATCCTGACGGGTCCCTTGGTGGGTCTGTAATCTGAGCAAGTCTTTTAACAACCTCCAACCTACACTTTTTCATGTTTAAGAAATGAGAAAAATATCAGTGATATGTACATAAAAATGTCACCAGAAAATATCATACAGTAATAGCTATTTTCATCCTGAGAAAAATGAATAATGCTTGACTTACCTTTTAAATCTGACCTCAAGAAAAATGTGGCTAAGTTTCCACAAGGAAACCATTTAAGCCAGAATAGTGGTGTCCCCCATAATCTTTCTACTCACATGCACTCAGCAAAGGATTGGCAGGCTTTGAAATGCACATTTTAGTGCCTTGAAATGACAGGGGCAGAGCCTGATGCTAATCACCTATGTGTGTGTCTGTGTGTGTGTTTTTCCTTTTTGTTTCTTTTTTATGGAGGTAGAGCTGATTTGCGATAGTGTGTTAGTTTCAGGTGTATAGCACGGTGATTCAGTTATCTTTCTGCCTGCATTTCAAGGTTGTTGCAAGGCACAATCTGCTGTTCTGTACAGTGAATCCTTGTGCTTACCTATTAGGACTATGGGGTCAAGAGATCCAAACACGTGTGCTTTTAGGAACGCCAGCGTCCTCCCTGGAGCACAGTTTCACCCCAGGGAAAATTAGTTGATCTTCTTCCAGCATTCAGTTCCTAAGATACCGTTTATCAACATCCCTTATAGAATCTATCATAAAGATAAGAGTAGAAAGGTTGTCGACAACATCATGTATAAGAACGGATTAGAGTTAGTCCTCAGTCATGTCCAACTCTTGTGACCCCATGGAGAGTAGCCCACCAGGTCCCTCTGTTCATGGAATTCTCCAGGCAAGAATACTAGGATGGGTTGCCATTCCCTTCTCCAGAAGAACAGATTAACAATCCTTAAATATGCATGTAGTTGTGGATACGTGGGCCATTCTCGCCATCTGGATTGCAGAGAGATGCGATGCACCACAGAAGAAAACTCCTGTTTTCACCCTAAGATTCTCACATTCTTGTTTCCCTAAAAATCAATCGTTGATCTTGTTTATTCTAATTACCACTTCCTGGTTCTTTACCTGACTTGGATTAAATTTGTGGACTCGTGAATCTCTTTGAGAACACATTAAAAGGACTATTATCTTCTTCCCAGCATCCAAAATTTCCTGTGTTTAAATAAACAACTGGGAGTTGACTGTGGCTCAGACCATGAAGTCCTTATTGCCAAATTCAGACTTAAATTGAAGAAAGTAGGGAAAACCACTAGACCATTCAGGTATGACCTGAATCAAATGTCTTACAGTTATACAGTGGAAATGACAGATAGATTCAAGGGATTAGATCTCATAGACAGAGTACCTGAAGAACTATGGACAAAGGTTTGTGACATTGTACAGGAGGCAGTGATCAAGACCATCCCCAAGAAAAGGAAACACAAAAAGATAAAATGGTTGTCTGAGGAGGCCTTACAAATAGCCGTGTAAAGAAAAGAAGCAAAAAGCAATGAGGAAAAGGAAATATATTCCCATGTGAATGCAGAGTTCCAAAGAATAGCAAGGAGAGATAAGAAAGCCTTCCTCAATAATCAATGCAAAGAAATAGAGGAAAACAATAGAATGGGAAAGACTAGAGATTCTTCAAGAAAATTAGAGATACCAAGGGAATATTTCAGGCAAAGATGGCCACATAAAGGACAGAAATGGTATGAACCTAACAGAATCAGAAGATATTAAGAAGAGGTGGCAAGAATACACAGAAGAACTATACAAAAAAAATCTTCATGACCCAGATAATCACAATGGTGTGATCACTCACCTAGAGCCAGACATCCTGGAATGTGAAGTCAAGTGGGCCTTAGGAAATATCAGTACAAAAAAAGCTAGTGGAGGTGACTGAATTTCAGTTGAGCTGTTTGAAATCCTGGAAGATGATGCTGTGAAAGTGCTGCACTCAATATGCCAGGAAATTTGGAAAACTCAGCAGTGGTCACAGGATTGGAAAAGGTCAGTTTTCATTCCAATCCCTAAGAAAGGCAACGACAAGGCAAGTTCAAACTATCGCACAATTGCACTCATATCACAATGCTATCAAAGTAATGCTCACAATTCTCCAAACCAGGCTTCAACAGTACATGGATTGTGAACTTCCAGATGTTCAAGCTGGATTTAGAGAAGGCAGAGGAACCAGAGATCAAAGTGCCAACATCCACTGGATCATCAAAAAAGCAAGAAAGTTCCAGAGAAACATCTACTTCTGCTTTATTGACTATGCCAAAGCCTTTGACTGCGTGGATCACAAAAAAACTGTGAAAAATTCTTAAAGAGATGGGAATACCAGACCAACTCACCTGCCTCCTGAGAAATCTGTATGCAGGTCAAGAAAGTAACAGTTAGAACTAAAAATGAAAAAAAAAAAAAAAACAACTGGTTCCAAACTGAGGAAGGAGTATGTCAAGGATGTATACTGTTACTCTCCTTGTTCAACTAATATGCAGAGTATATCATGTGAAATTCTGGGATGGATGAAGCTTAAATCTAGATTGCTGGGAGAAATATCAGTAACCCCAGATATGCAGATGATACCACCCTTATGATAGAAAGAGAAGAACTAAAGAGCCTCTTGATGAAAGTGAAAGAGGAGAGTAAACAGTTGGCTTAGAACTCCACATTCAGAAAACTGAAATGGCATCTGATCCCATCCCTTCACGGCAAATAGATGGGGAAACAATGGAATCAATGAGAGACTGTTTGTGTGTGTGTGTGTGTGTGTGTGTAGTGGAGGGGGGGCTCCAAATTCACTGCAGATAGTGACTGCAGCCATGAAATTAAAAGACACTTGCTTCTTTGAAGAAAATCTATGACCAACCTGGATAGCAAGCTAAAAAGCAGGGATATTACTTTGCCAACAAAGTTCCATAGAGTCAAAGCTATGGTTTTTCCAGTAGTCATGTATGGCTATGAGAGTTGAACTATAAAGAAAGCTGAGCGCTGAAGAATTGATGTCTTTGAACTGTGGTGTTGGAGAAGACCCTTGAGAGTCCCTTGGATGGGAAGGAGACCCAACCAGTCCCTCCTAAAGGAATTAGCCTAAAGGAATATTCATTGGAAGGACTGATGTTGAAGCTGAAACTCTAATACTTTGGCTACTTTATGTGAAAAGCTGACTCATTGGAAAAAACCCTGGTGCTGAGAAATATTGAAGGCAGGAGGAGAAGGGGAAGACAGGATGAGATGGTTGGATGGCATCACCAATTTTATAGACACAAGTTTGAGCAAGCTTCAGGAGTTGGTGATGGACGGGGAAGCCTAGCATGCTGCAGTCCATGAGGTCTCAGACAGTCAGACACAACTGAGAGACTGAATTGAACTGAAACAATGAAAAGTTTTGAGAGATGACAAATCCCTAGATATCTGTTCGTCGATTCAGTAGTTATGATTCTTAGGTTAAAAACTCAAGTCCTAAAAGATTCCTAAGTTCTTTGCAATGCTAATATTCTATAATTATGAGATGCGTGATAAACACGTTGAATTTCACATGTTTACAGCTGAATCCCTAGCCCTCACTCCCCAAACAGACTGAACTGCTCATTTCTCTTATTATTAGCAAATTCTACTGAAGCCACACATTTGGAATCAACCTACTCTCCTTTTCTCCTGCCTCCTGTTAAAAATTCCAAGGAATCCTCATGTCCCTGCCTTCAAAACATTCCCTGAATCTGAGCTCTTCTCACCACCTCCACCGGCAGCATCTTGGTCAAACTACTACCATTTTTGCCAAAAATATTGCAAAATCGTTCAAACTGGTCTACACATTTGTTCCTCTATAGCTTATTTTCAATGTATCAGTCAGTATTGTTGTTTACAAAAATAAGGGAATTCATGTAACTCTTGTTCTTAAAAAAAAAAAACTACAAGTTTACTAATTTATTTAAAGTCAAAGTCTGTGCAGTGGTGCTAACGTCCTTCACAAGCAGGCCCTCCATTACCTACAGATCCTTACCTTCTAAGACTCACTCCTCCTTTATTGCTGTTTCTTAAGACTAGCAGCCCTGGTCCAGCATCAGATATATTGGATCTATCTGTTCCCCAGTGTGAGCACTATTCCCCAGATGTTTGCAAGACTCACACTCTCATCTNGACGACAGAGGATGAGATGGCTGGATGGCATCACGGACTCGATGGACGTGAGTTTGAGTGAACTCCGGGAGTTGGTGATGGACAGGGAGGCCTAGTGTCCTGCGAATCATGGGGTTGCAAAGAGTCGGACATGACTCAGTGACTGAACTATAACTATATTTAAAAAAAAAAAAAAAGAAGCTGCCTTCAGTGCAGGAGATATCAGTTTGATTCCTGAGCCAGGAAGATCTGTTGGAGAAGGCATAGGCTACTCACCCCAATATTCTTGGGCTTCCCTTGTGGTTCAGCTGGTAAAGAATCTGCCTGCAATACGGAAGACCTGGATTACACCCCTAGGTTGGGAAGATCCCCTGGAGAAGGGAACAGCTACCCACTCCAGTATTCTGGCCTGGAAAATTCCAGGACTGAATAGTCCATGGGGTAGCAAAGAGTCAGACATGACTGAGCGACTTTCATTTTCATTTTCACTGAAACTGAAAAACCAAATCACCATTCCTTTTAGCCTGACTCAAACTTTGGGCCCTGTTTTTTGTCACTGGTCTGCTGCTTTATGTCTAAATTACTCCTCGACTTGTGTCTTTATGCTGATAATAGTACCCTCTATACTTTAAAGTCCATAAAAGAAAAGGTAACATTGGTCTTATTCACTACTGTAGTTCCACTGATGCTAAGTCGCCTCAGTCGTGTCCAACTCTGTGCGACCCCATAGACAGCAGCCCACCAGGCTCCCCCATCCCTGGGATTCTCCAGGCAAGAATACTGGAGTGAGTTGCCATTTCCTTCTCCAATGCATGAAAGTAAAAAGTGAAAGTGAAGCTGCTCAGTCCTGTCCAACTCCTAGCGACCCCATGGACTGCAGCCTATCAGGCTCTTCCATCCATGGGATTTTCCAGGCAAGAGTATTGGAGTGGATTGCCATTGCCTTCTGCAGTCAGTACTCAATGACTGGCACAAAACAGATACTCAACTCTTCATTAATAAACTGAATGTAACACCAGTCTAGCCCTTATACTTCATCTCTCTTAGTATAGTATTCCTAATCTCAGCAGCAGCAGCATTATAAGCTACCACTTACCATTTACTTTGTACTGATGCTTTATGTATATTATGTTATTTTATACTCACAAACCTTGAAAGGTAGGTGGTATCATTTTCATTGCACAGAAAAGTAAAATGAAGCTCTGCAAAGATAAATGATTTTCAGAGTCTATCTCACAGAACAAGTAAATGGCAGAGCCTCACTTCAAACAAAGATCAGAGTTATTCCAGATAGAGCCACTGTGTCCTCTCCTCGAGGCTCCCCAGGTAGTTGCAGTGACCTTCTAAATCCCAGACCAAGGATCTTGTTGCCTGCTACTAGTCTTTCCCGAAGTTAAATGCCCACATTTCCAATGACTTCGCTGGTCCACCTGGGCCAATATTCCTACACTGGGCTATTTTGCTGGAGCTGATTGCTCTCTCAAACACTGTATGACTACACATCTTCTGTAGCCACATTCTTTTAACCAAAGTCCTTCCTCCCCCAGGTTTACCAGTGACAGTTTTAAGCCCTGGAAATTGCAGCTAGTCAGAGTATAGCTGGAATGCACAGGCTGGGAGGACAGAGCTCAGAGAATGAGTGACGGCCAAAGGCTTTCAAAATTACCAGAGGTCAGGTGAAAGAAACAAAGTACAACCATCCACAACAAAAGGTAGAAATGTGTGGAACATAGATGAAAGAGTTGAGCATCAATGATTAGATGGAACTAAAATGGAAAAAAAAATGATCGAAAGCCCAACACGGGAAGCTTGAGCGATTGCCACAAGTTGACCTGCGATGCCCCGACGTCTCTTTTTGGAAACTGGCCTAGGGTGAAGAGGGTTGAGTTGGTTCAAAGAGTACCCACTGCATGCATGTGTCTGCGTTTTCCTCTGCCTGGAGACATGCATTTCTGTAACCGTGGCCTGACATATAATAACCTTTCAACACTTGCTTTGTTGGATGAATAAATCAGCCAGTTGTTTTTGAAGATAGTGTATTTGTGCCAACATTTCTTCCTAAAACTACTAGTATCTTCTCTATTTCCATGAGAGAAGACCAGCTTTCCTCAAACTGCTGCAGTGAAATAGACCACATCAAGCATAACTGGCAGCGTTATGCCACCTGTGGCATGTATCCATAATCCTGCCTTCTGTAGCATTTATTGTATTCTAGTACTGCCTTACATATGGTTTCATATATCATTCAAAACTCCTGAGAGATGTATCCTGAGATCTTTGTTGACACTCTCATACATAATAGCTGAACATCACTGTAGATTACGGGGCTTCACAGGTGGCACTACGGGTAAACAATCTGTCTGCCAACGTAGGAGATGCAAGAGACGTGGGTTCAATCCCAGAGTCAGGAAGATCCCCTGGAGAAGGAAATGGCAATCCACTCCAGTATTCTTGCCTGGAAAATTCCCTGGACAGAGAAGCCTAGTGGGCTATAGCCTGCGGGGTTACAGAGTCGGACGTGACTGAGTGACTGAACACGCACATTTTAGGTTTTAGTTTTGTCCATGAAATTCAGTAGAATCTGAAAGAAAATTTTAAGTGACATTTTCCAAAATTTATTTTACTAAACACAAAACTGATGACATTAATTACACCACTGGCTTTCATTGTTAAACTGTTGTTAATGAAGAAACACAAGTCTTGGGACTTCCCCAGTGGTCCAGTGGTTAAGACTCCACCTTCTAACGCAAGGGAAGTGAGTTTGATCCCTGGTTAGGAACATCGCCACATGCCGCGGGGTGAGGCCAGAAATTTAAAAAATAAATAAATAAAAGTTTTATTTTACAAGAGTTGCTACAAATGGGAGGATGAGTGAAGAAAATGTCTAAGTTGTGTCTACATTGGGCAACAGACTTGACCGCCTTGCTGGCTTCCATGTGCCAGTTGCACAGGGTGTCATTCTAACTTGCACATGACACATCTTAAAAATTACTTGATCCCATGAGCCTTTAGGATTACTTGCAAATAGGTGAAGCTATAAATTTTAAATATATAAACGTTAGAGCTCTACTGCATATTTTGTTCTTACCAAGTGGAGGAATCAGTATGACATACTGGCCAAAAGTCTGATCTTTCAAGTCTTACAAACTTGTATTTTGTACCCAGGCTCTATTTCTTAGTAGCAGTGCACCCTTGGGAAAATTACCCACTCTTTTCTGAGCCTCAATTTTGTCATCTGTTAAAGAAAGCTTATCATTGTAATCACCTCATGGGGTCATTGTGAGGATAAATTAATATGCAAAAAGTACTAAGGCCATTGGTAGGTATTTGCTTTTCATTTGTATTGTTATTATTAGATTACAGTTTCTGGGCAGGGACTGTGCCTTTTGTTTGCCCAAAACCCTAATGAAACCATAAAGAAAAAAAAAAACAATTTATTTAAAAGCCTGGGCTTCTAAAGGACTAACATTTAATTTCCAGAAAGGAAGAGACTTATATATAATATAGGTCAAACGAGGTGTGAAGTAATGAGACTCTGCAAGCCTCCTGTGACCTCTTTGAGGAGAAGCGATAGCAGTGTAGAAGGTGGTTCTGGGCCCCTTGAACATCTTCAGCAATCAGCAGACTTAGGAATAGAAGGGAATTTCATCTCTTAAAAGGAGTGGAATATTATGCTCATTTGAGCTTTCTGAGCTTTGGCCTAGAAGTCAAAATTAAATGGATTTGCTTGCCCGGGAAAGAGTTGAGAGAATTTCTATCTTTTCTCCACTCTTAAGGCAAACCCTTATGGCAGAAAGTGAAGAAGAACTAAAGAGCCTCTTGATGAAAGTGAAAGAGGAGAGTGAAAAAGTTGGCTTAAAGCTCAACATTCAGAAACTAAGATCATGGCATCTGGTCCCATCACTTCATGGCAAA
>SJYQ01004547.1:278236-351479 GCA_006410935.1 Redunca redunca | reverse complement strand
CTTATAATTTTCAAATGAAGCATATTAAACTAGAATATTAAATCTGTGTACCTCAATATATAATAATGTTTGTTCTATTTACTTACCTGTTAATCCTTTTGCTAGTACTTATCTGTTTTAATTATTATGGTTATATAAAAATTACATTTTCTGATATATTCTAATATTTCTTAAGGCATGGCTTCTCTATTATTTTTATTTTTCCAAATTTTGTTACCATTCTTGCCTGGTTTGTGTGTGTGTGTGTGTGTGTGTGTGTGTGGAATTTTAATCTTTTTCTCACCTTCATGGATCACAGCCTTGTCATGCCAAAGGGACTAGCATAAATCAATGAAGCTACTAGCCAGGCCAGGCCAGGCCACCCAAGATTGATGGGTCATAGTGAAGTGTTCTGACAAAATACGGTCCACTGAAGGGTGATTAGCAAACCACTCCAGTATTTTTGCTGTGAGAACTCCAAGAACAGTATGAAAAGGCAAAAAGATATGACACCAGAAGGTAAGCCCCACAGGTTGGAAGGTGTCCAATATGCTACTGGGGAAGAGTGGAGGACAATTACTAATAGCTTCAGAAAGAAATGAAGAAGCTGGGCCAAAGGAAAATGACACTCAGTTGTGGATGGGTCTGGTGGTGAAAGTCTAATGCTGTAAAGAGCAATATTGCATAGGAACCTGGAATGTTAGGTCCCTGAATCAAGATAAAATGGACATGGTCAAGCAGAAGATGGCAAGAGTGAACATTGACATCTTAGGAATCAGTGAACTAAACTGGACTGGAATAGGTGAATTTAATTCAGTTGACCATGATATCTACTTTTGTGGGCAAGAATCCTTTAGAAGAAATGGTTGGTTGGTTGGTTGTTTCTTTGTTTTTCGGTTATGCCATTAAACTAATAATCTCATAGTCAACAAGAGAGTCCAAAATGCAGTACTTCGATGCAGTCTCAAAAACAACAGAATGATCTCGGTTCATTTCCAAGGTAAACCATTCAACATCACAGTAATCTAAGTCTATGCCCGAACCACTGATGTCAAAGAAGGTGAAGTTGAACGGTTCTATGAAGACTTACAAGAATTTCTAGAACTAACATCAAAAAAAAAAAAAAGATGTCCTTTTCATCATAGGGGATTGGAATGCAAAAGTAGGAAGTCAAGATATACCTGGAGTAACAGGCAAGTATGGACTTGGGGTACAAAATGAAGCAGAACAGAGGCTAACAGACTTTTGTCAAGAGAACACACTGGTCATAGCAAATACCCTCTTCCAACAACACATGGACAGAGATGACTGTCCACATGAAGATGACTCTACACATGGACATAGCTAAATGGTCAATACCAAAATCAGATTGATTATATTCTCTGCAGAATGGTGAACTGGCTGTGGCTCAGATTATCAGCTGCTTATTGCAAAATTCAGGCTTACATTGAATAAAGTGGGGAAAACCACTAGACCTTTCAGTTATCACTTAAATCCCTATGATTATACATAAGGGATATACAGTGGAGGTGATAAATAGATTCAAGGAATTAGATCTGGTAGACAGAGTGCCTGAAGAACTATGGACAGAGATACCTAACACTGTATAGGAATCTTTGACCAAAACCATCCCAAAGAAAACTACAAGAAGGAAAAGTGGTTTTCTGAGAAGGCTTAACAAATTGAGGAAAGAAGAGAAGTGAAAGGCAAGGGAGAAAGGGAAAGATATGCCCAACTGAATGCTGAATTCCAAAGAACAGCAAGGAGAGATAAGAAGGCCTTCTTAAATGAACAATGCAAAGAAATAGAAGAAAACAATATAATGGGAAAGACTAGATATGTTTTCAATAAGATAGGAGATATCAAGGGCAAATTTTGTGTAAGGCTGGGCACGATAAAGGACAGAAACGGTAAGGACCTATCAGAAGCAGACGAGGTGGCAAGAATATACAGAAGAACTATATAGAAAAGGTCTTAATGACCCTTTTGAAATAACCATGATGGTGTGGTCACTCATCTAGAGCCAGACATCCTGGAGTGTGAAGTCAAGTGGGCCTTAGGAAGCATTACAACAAACAAAGTTAGTGGAAGAGATGGAATTCTGGCTGAGCTATTTCAATTCCTAAAAGATGATGCTGTGAAAGTGCTGCACTCAATAGATCAGCAAATTTGGAAAACTCAGCAGTGGCCACAGGACTGGAAAAAAGTCGGTTTTCATTCCAATCCCAAAGAAGGGAGGTGCCAAAGAATGTTCAAACTATCATACAAGTTCACTCATTTCACATGCTAGTAAGGTTGTGCTCAAAATCCTTCAAGCTGGGTTTTGGCAATATGTGAACTGAGAACTTAAGCTGGATTTAGAAAAGGCAGAGGAACCAGAAATCAAATGGCCAACATTCATTGGATCATAGAGAAAGTAAAGGAATTACGGAAAAAACATCTACTTCTTCTTCATGGTCTATGCTAAAGCTGTTGACTTTGTAGATCACAACAAACTGTTGAAAAAATCTTGGAAAGTGACAGTGAAAGTTGTTCAGTTGTGTCTGACTCTTTGTGACTCCATGGACTATATAATCCATGGAATTCTCCAGGCCAGAATCCTGGAGTGAGTAGCCTTTCCCTTCTCCAGGGGATCTTCCCAACCCAGGGATCAAACCCAGGTCTCTCACATTGCAGGTGATTCTTTACCAGCTGAGCCACAAGGGAAACCCTTAAGAGATGCAAATAACAGATCATCTTTCCTGTCTCCTGAGAAACCTGTATCCACGTCAAGAAGCAACAGAACTGGATATGAAACAACTGACTGGTTCAAAATTGGGAAACATGTATGACAAGGCTGTATATTGTCACCCTGCTTATTTAACTTATATGCAGAGTACTCATGGGAAATGTCTGGCTGAGTGAATCACAAGCTGGAATCAAGACTGTCAATATCAACAACCTCATATATGCATATGATATCTCTTTAATGACAGAAAGTGAAGAGTAACTAAAGAGCCTCTTGATGAGGGTGAAGGTGTAGAGTGAAAAAGCTGGCTTAACACACAACATTAAAAAAAACTAAGATCATGGCATCCAGTCCCATCGTTTCATGGCAAATAGATGGGGGAAAAGTGGAAGCTGTGACCAATTTTATTTTCTTGGGCTCCAAAATTGCTGTGGATAGTGACAGTAATCATGAAAATAAAAGACGTTTGCTCCTTGGAAGGAAAGCTATTACAAACCTGCTGCTGCCGCTGCTGCTAAGTCACTTCAGTCGTGTCCGACTCTGTGCGACCCCATAGATGGCAGCCCAACAGGCCCCGCCGTCTCTGGGATTCTCCACGCAAGAACACTGGAGCAGGTTGCCATTTCCTCCTCCAATGCATGCAAGTAAAAAGTGAAAGTGAAGTCGCTCAGTCGTGTCCGACTCTTAGTGACCCTATGGACTGCAGCCTACCAGGCTCCTCCATCCATGGGATTTTCCAGGCAAGAGTACTGGAGTGGGGTGCCATTGCATTCTCCATTACAAACCTAGACAGCATACTAAAAAGCAAAAACACCACTTTGCCGACAAAGGTCCATATAGTCAAAGGTATGGTTTTTCCAGTAGTCATGTATGGATATGAGAGTTGGACCATAAAGGAGGCTGAGCACAGTGTGGTGTTGGAGAAGACGTTTGTGAGTCCCTTGGACTACAGGGAGACCAAGCTGGTCAATCCTAATGGAAATCAACTCTTAATATTCATTGGAAGGACTGATGTTGAGGCTGAAGCTCCAATACTTTGACCACCTGATGGAAAGAACCCACTCACTGGAAAAACCCCTGATGCAGCAAAGAGGTTTCCCCAATGGCTCAAGTGGGTAAAGAATCGCCTGCAATGCAAGAGACATGGGTTTGATCCCTGGGTCAGGAAGATCCCCTGGAAAAGGAAATGGTAACCCCCACAAGTATTCTTGCCTGGAGAATCCCATGGATAGAGGAGCCTGGAAGGCTACAGTCCATAGGTTAGTAAAGAGTCAGACATGACTGAGCACATAAACTCATTACTCATACTCGATGCTAGGAAAAATTGAAGGCAAAAAGCAAAGAGGACGACAGAGGATGAGATGGTTAGACAGCATCACCAATTCAATGGACATAAATTTGAGCAAACTCTTAGAGATAGTGAAGGACAGGGAAGCCTAGCATGCTGAAGTCCATGGGGTCACAAAGAGTTGGACACAACTGAACAACAACAAATCTTTTGCTAGTGGTAAACCCACTGTGATCCATCGCAGTTGAACCAATCTTCCCTTACACCACTGAATAAATCTCTGACATTTTTGCGATTCTCTGACACTGGCAACTGCATTGCCATCTTGGAAATTCCTCTTTCCCTCCTGTTCTGCACTTGTCTTGGTGAGATTTCATTCCATGAGTACATTTCAACATGGCCATTCCCCATCCACACTTCTTGTCCTATACTTTTAGGGATTTCAGCTTCCAAAATCATGTAGAAGCAGATTATGATGGGAATAAAAATCTAAAAATCAGTGGGGTAGAGTGGCATGTCATTTTCTGTAGTAATAAAGATTCAATCCAAAGAATAAGAAAAGTACATTTGAAAATGTCTTAAATTAGCCAAGATACAGAAACAATCTAAGGGCTTCCCAGGTGGCACTAATGGTAAGGAACCTGCCTGCCAGTGCAGGAGACTGAGACACAGTTTCCATCATTGGGTTGGGAAGATCCCCTGAAGATGGCATGGCAACCCATTCCAGTATTCTTGCCTAGAGAATCCCATGGATGGAGGAGCCTGGTGGGCTCTGATCCATAGGGTTGAAAAAGTTGGACATGCCTGAAGCAACTTAGAAGCAGAAACAATCTAAATGTCCATTGAAAGATGAATGGATAGATGTATATATATATACCAATCTTCTCTATCCATTTCTCTGTCAATGAACATCTAGGCTGCTTCCATGTCTTGGCTATTGTAAATAGTACTGCAGTGAACTTTGAGATGTGTGTATCTTTTCAAAGTTTCATAAAGCCAACACAACATTAACTATACTCTGATATAAAATAAATTTTTAAAAACTAAGTGGATAAACACATATGCACACACACAATGAAATATTACCCAGCCACAAAAAAAAAAAGAAAGAAATCTTGCCATGTGTGACAATATAGATGGATCTAGAGGGCATTATATTAAGTGAAATAAGTCAGACAGTGAAAGACAAATACCATACGATTTCACTTATATGTGGAATCTGAGAAACAGAACACATCAACAAATAAAATAAAGCAGAAACATATTTATAAAGAGAAAAAACTGGTGGTTACCAGAGGTGAAGAGTGTTGGATGAAAGAGGTGAGGTTAAAAGATACAAACTACTAGTTATAAAATAAATAAGTTATGATAGCTTAAGGAATAAAGTAGTCAATAGTCCCTTGGACTGCAAGGAGATCCAACCAGTCCATTCTAAAGGAGATCATCCCTGGGATTTCTTTGGAAGGAATGATGCTAAAGCTGAAACTCCAGTACTTTGGCCACCTCATGTGAAGAGTTGACTCATTGGAAAAGACTCTGATGCTGGGAGAGATTGGGGGCAGGAGGAAAAGCAGACGACAGAGGATGAGATGGCTGGATGGCATCATCGACTCAATGGACGTGAGTTTGAGTGAACTCCGGGAGTTGGTGATGGACAGGAAGGCCTGGCGTGCTGCACTTCATGGGGTCTCAGAGTCAGACACGACTGAGTGACTGAACTGAACTGAACTGAACTTTGAATGGTGATAGATTGTTGTTGGACTTATCATGGTTATCATTTCATAATAAATTTGCATATCTGAAGTTAATATAACATACATAAACCATACTTCAGTTTTTAAAATTACCTATTAAATTTGAGAGATATGATTTTGTATATATAACTATGTATAACATTTATTACAGTATATAATAATCCATGTATATAATAGTCACATATAATAATGAATACACTCACNAATAAAAGGGCAAAAATATTGTGAGGGAAAAAAAAAAAAAAAAAGATCAGCAGCAGAAACAGTAGTAAATGGAACATAAACTAGTTTCTGGAAATCTGATGAAAGAGCTGAGTTCTGAAAAATGAATATGAATACAGGCAAATACATTCCCAGGTGGAGAATTCAGCATTTCAAATTTGTTTAGATGTGAAAATGCTCACTCTGATCCAAGAAAAATGAATTTTCCACTATGACTTGTCTTGGGGTACATGCTTGGAGTGTTGGAGGTGAAGTTAAAGACTAAGAATGGCCTCCTAAGCCATACTGTTGATTTTGTCTTATGGGCGATTCAGAGGTGCAGAAGAATGGTATGGTCATATTTATGTTTTAGAAAGAAAACTGGCAACAGAATAGGAACTGAGGCCAAGAAAACAGTTGGGCATAATTTGTTCCTGCCAGCTAAATGTAAAACTTGCCTTCCATTGTTCGTTGATTCTGGAATAAGGTTAAGGCAGAGGAGGAAGTAAAAAGAAAGAAGGAAAAGAAGAAAGTTATAAAGGGAGGACAGCGAGAACTCTCTGGAGTAGTTTATATTCCGCAATAGTAGGAGTGAGGAAGTGAAGCTTCTGTTCCTTTATCTTATACAGCTCTAGAGCATTCCAAGTTGGGAAACAGGAACTACCTACTGGATAATGTCTCCTGGTTTTCTGACACCTTTCTTTATCTGTCTCTTATATCTGATCTTGTCCATAAATTTTAACTTTTTTTTTTCCTATTTACTTGGCTGTGCTGGGTCTTAGTTTCAGCATGTAGGCTCTTTAGTCACAGCATGCAAAAACTCTTAGATGGAGCATGTGGGATCTAGTTCCTTGCCCAAGGATTGAACCTGGCCTGCCTGAACTGGAAGTAGGGGTCTTAGCCACTGCACCACCAGGGAGTCCCTAAATTTTAATTTGAAAAGAAACCTTTTTTATCATTCTAGCTATCATTACCAACACTGGTTTCCGGTTAAAACCGTTAGCACCTAAATGAAATCCTGAAAGTCTTATTTTCCCTCTCCTTTTCGAATGCAGCCCATAGACAATCCTCCAAAAGCTCTGCTTTTATCATTACAAGTCCTACTCACAGCTTTGGAAAGACGAAAGTCAAATTCTCAAAATAAATTTTAAGACTCCCTCCTACTTAGGGCTTCCCTGGTGGCTCAGAGGTTAAAGCGTCTGCCTGCAGTGCACACTTAGCGTATGATTACTGTCATTTCCTGCCTGTGATCATAGTTTTTCTCCCATAAATTCCTTTGGAATCTTCACTCCTTCCTCTACACTTATCAGAATCCTTTTAACACTTCAAATTATTCAAAGTTCAGCTCAAACTATTTTTTTACACTCTTTTTGGTGGGTAAGAAAAAGCTACACTTTAGTTTTGTACCAGTGTATGAAACTTCACTGTGAAAGTCCTCACTTTTCTACATATATTATTATCCTGAATGTTTGGCAAGTTCTCAAAAATAGTTCAACAGTCTGATAAGTCGAAAATGTGAACGTATTTAGTTCAATTTGACGCATATCTATTGTATACCTACCTTGTATAAAGGATTATGTTAACCATTCTAAGGATGTCATTGTTACAGGATAAATATGTCAAATGCCTGCTCTTGAGAACAGATTTACTCATTAGAGGACTATTTCCACTTCACCTATATGATTAGTAATTTGTGATTTTTCAAATAAGATTTGAGTTGGTGAGTTCTATAAGTAGATGAAATTGTGATGGAAGTTATATACATGTGTTTAAATGGCACACATTTCACCTTTCACAGCAAGAATCCAGTCTCAGTAGATATAGAAATGCAATCTAATCTTCAATGTTAAACTATGTATTTAATTTTGATTGAGTGTATTGTTAATTATTCCATATGTCTTAGTGTATTTGGGGTGCTTCCCCAGTGGCTTAATGGTAAAGAATCTGCCTGCAATGCAGAAGACACAGGAGATGTAGGTTTGATCCCTGGGTCAGGAAGATGCCCTGCAGGAGGAAATGACAACCCACTCCAGTATTCTTGCCTGGAGAATCCCATGGATGGAGGAGCCTGGCAGGCTACAGTCACAGGGGTTACAAAGAGTCAGATATGGCTGAGCAACTAAGCACACACACATTAGTGTATTTAGACTGCTATACCACAGACTGGGTAGCTTGTTAACAATAGAATTTTATTTCTCACAGTCCTGGAGGGGGAAGTTCAAGACCAGGGTCCCAGCATTGTTGGGATCCTCTTCCAGGTTGCAGGCTGCCAGCTTCTCACTGTGTTTTCACGTGACGGAAGGAGTAAGGGAATTCTCTTGAACCTCTTGGGCATGAATCTCATAATCTCATTTGTGAGGGGTTCTGCACTCATTGTATCCCAAAGGCCTCACCACCTAATACCGTCACATCGGGAATTAGGATGTCAACATAAATACTGGAGGGAAACATAAACATTCAGGCCATGGTACCACATATATTAGAACAATTGCCTTCCTCAGCAGCTAGAAGGTTGGGAAACTATCAGTTCAGTTCAGTTCAGTCGCTCAGTCGTGTCCAACTCTTTGCAACCCCATGAATCACAGCAGGCCAGACCTCCCTGTCCATCACCAACTACCAGAGTTCACTCAGATTCACGTCCATTGAGTCAGTGATGCCATCCAGCCATCTCATCCTCTGTTGTCCCCTTCTCCTCCTGCCCTCAATCCCTCCCAGCATTAAAGTCTTTTCTAATGAGTCAACTCTTCGCATGAGTTGGCCAAAGTACTGGAGTTTCAGCTTTAGCATCATTCCTTCCAGAGAAATCCCAGGGCTGATCTCCTAGAGCATCCTTTTTCCACACCATCCTTATACAAGTATCTGCACTGCTTTAAGATTTTTCTGCTAGTAGTTTTAAAGGAAAGCAAAAGTAATTTATTTTAAATATTTCACCTGACAGGAAAATTTAACAAATGAATGAATTGTGAACAGGGATAGTTAGAAATGGGGTGCCTAAAGGGGACTGTCTGTAAGGAAGCAGGCAAGCCTGATAAAAATTTAAGACTAAATGAATAGTCATGTTACCCCTGACATTTACACCAAGAACCATCGGCCTCTAGTATTTTAAGCATAAATTATGAGGAAATCAGTTGCAAGAAATCAATTCCATTAGACAGGAAACACAGCTTTCCAAATTATGTGAATTTTATCCCAGAGGCACTTGAATATCACAGGGAAAAATAAAAGATTAAGCCTCACAAGAAAGTGAAAGTACCCTATGTTATAATCTTTGGCCAATACGTTCTAATTCTTCTTTTTCATATCTTTAAATACAGAATCCCCTTCACCTCCAACTGAGTTTAGAAAATTCATTAAGTTCTGATGCTGATGTCACTGTCTCAATCCTGACCATGAACAACTGGTACAATTTTAGCTTGTTGCTGTGCCAGGAAGACTGGAACATCACCGACTTCCTCCTCCTTACCCAGAATAATTCCAAGTTCCACCTGGGCTCTATCATCAACATCACCATCAGCCTCTCCTCCACTGAGGACCTCTTGAGCTTCCTGCAGGTCCAGCTGGAGAGCGTTAAGAACAGTACATCCACAATGGTGATGTTTGGCTGCGACATGGAGAGTATCCGGCGGATTTTCGAAATTACCACCCAGTTTGGGGTAATGCTCCCTGAACTTCGTTGGGTACTGGGGGATTCCCAGAATGTTGAGAAACTGAGGACAGAAGGTCTGCCCTTAGGGCTGATTGCTCATGGAAAAACAACACAGTCTGTCTTTGAGTACTATGTCCAGGATGCCATGGAACTGGTTGCAAGAGCTGTAGCCACAGCCACCATGATCCAGCCAGAACTTGCTCTCATTCCCAGCACAGTGAACTGCATGGATGTGGAAACTGCAAATCTCACGTCAGGACAATATTTATCAAGGTAGGATGCAAGGCCTGGGTTATATCCCCATTCATAGGACTGTGATAGGAAGTAAAATATTCCTGTAGTGGGGAACACTCAATCCTGTTTTTAAATCCGTGGCTTAGTCCCATACTAGCTGTGTGTTCTTGGCAAGTTTTTTTTTAAAAAAACTCTGAGTCTCTGTTTTCTAATTCGTAAACTAAGATAATATTGAATGTAGCTTAATATGATAAAGAGACCACAAAATTATATACAAGAAGTTCTTAACACTGCGCTCAGCTCATAGTAAACGCACAACAAATGTTTCTATCCCTGCTCACTCTTTCCTGTACCAACAGACTTGGACAAATCTAAATCTTTTCAGAGAAGAAAATTTAGTCAAGGAGGAGATAGACTTTTTTCTCTACTCCCAGTTTATGATGCATTAGAGAGGATAGAGAAGTGGTTAAAGACAGACCCTGGAGCCAGACTCTCTGAGCTTGAATTTTAGCTCTGTGACCTACTATCTGCATGACTTGGTCAAGTGGTTTAACTTCTCTGAGCCTTAGTTTTCTATGTCCTATACCCACTGATGTAAAAAGGATATAATAATAGATCCTAATAGCCATGGAGGAGTTGTGGTGGATAGATAGTTGATGATAAGTAAAAAGATAGATAGATAGACAGAACTAAGTTCTACAAGAGTAAAGTATGTGCATATATAATTTTATGTTATATATATATGTGTGTATATACCTTATATATGTGTGCATATATATATATGCACACTTTTTTAAATTAGCCACATTTCTTTCCAGTTCTTCAGTCTGGTTCAGAAGCTGGAATGAAAAAGCCTGTTTAAGTTAAAAAATAATCCACCCTATAGACATGGTTTTCATGATCCCCAGAAAAAGAAGTCCTTAAAGGGTATTTTGCAAGGGCCTAGAATTTTTTTCAGATAAAAAACCACCTATGGTCAGAGAGGTCAAATCAGAGAATTATTGCTGTTCCAGGAGTGAAGGCTTAGCTATAGTCTGATCCCATTTTCAGGAAATCTTCTTGGAATAGGATCAACTGACTATATTGAAGAGTACAAGGCAATATCAGTCTTGCCTTTTAAAAGACAGGAACATTTGAGGAAAGGTCAGAAGGTCCCAATCATTTTACATTTAATTTCACATTAAGCATCTACTATGTGCAGAGCAACATGCTAAATGTCATATATGTGGCATAGTTTAAGCACAGCCTAGCTTCCCTGGTGGCTCAGTCAGCAAAGAGTCTGCCTGCAATGCGGGAGACTTGGGTTCAATCCCTGGGTTGAGAAGATGCCCTGGAGAAGGAAACGGCAACCCAATCCAGTATTCTGGCCTGGAGAATCCCATGGACAGAGGAGCTTGGTGGGCTACAGTCCACGGGATCACAAAGAGTCAGACACAACTGAGTGACTAACACTTTCACCCTGAAGAAGATTGTTAATAAAATAAAATAATTTAAAATTCACTTATTAGGAATCTATTAATGATACAACTAAATGTTCTATCATCATCTGAACGTTCCACTTTTCCTATAATGTATTTGAATTGCCTCAAGATTAAAGTTTATGCGTGTTTTATTTTATAGCCACTATCCAGATTTAATCTACTGTTTTGAAACTAGCATGTAATTGAGACTCAAGATTTTATCTTGGATAAGAAACATCCTCCTTCATAACAAAAACACAAGCAAAGTCTTTAGCTATAATTTCAAATAGTCATTATTTTGGAAGGACAATCTTAAACAGTAGACAGAAAATCCACTTGTGAAAACTATATTAAGTTATTTAATGTCTTTCTGTCTCATATAAAATGGAGAGCACAAGAAAAATAATTCTGTTTAGAACCTAAAAATGTTTAGAAGCTACAGAGAGAAATATTTGTTAAATTTAGTTGTATACATATCAGGGGTTCATTTTATCAAGATAAAATTGATCTTTCTGGCTCCTCAAATTTTAGTTTATCCAATGGCACTTTGTACATGAAATTATGTGATGGTACTTAGCCCATTCCATCAGCATTATTTGTCTATGTGTCTGATTTCTGAACTAAAATATAAATTCTATTAAATGGAGACACTATTATTCAATCAAGTTTAATGCCTAGCGTATAGAAGCTACCTAATAGACATTTACTGAAACTAACATAGAAAAGAAATGGAGATTTTATATTTACACCCTACATGATCTGTTGCTCTTGAAGAATAATGAGTGGTTAATAGATAAATAAAATTTTGTCTAAATTAAAAACAGAGTTTTTAAACTGACCTAGGTACCATCTGGTTTTTTTCTTTTCCTTTTTTTTTTTTTTATAGAATGTTAGGTTAGTGAATACCCTCTGACCTTGTGTCTATTTCCACATGTTTATTCCACAGACTTTGAAAATTGTAAAAGAAGACTGAGGTTAGGGAGCCTGGTAGCAATTCACAGTGCACATGGGTCAGCAACAATATTTTCATCTCCATGGATGTGTTTGAGAATGAACTCAAAGAACTTCAGGAAATATCCTTAGGATGTCTTAAACTCCATGAGGAATAGAGTCAAAGAAAAAGTTTCAAAATGCTCAGGAAAGGGTCAAGGGAAGTGGGCAAAGCCCTGGAAGGAGTCTTTATAATGAATAACTGAAAAGCTGCCTTAAGCTATAAAATATCTGTGGATCTTTCATCATCCTTATTTATTTTGTTGAATATAGTCTTTTAGAAAGTTCGTTATTCTCAGTCCATAAGTCACATCTGCATACAGTAATTTTCTTAATTGTTCCTAAATTTTGTGAGGCTGACCCTACTTCCTCACTGTGTAATGAAAGTCGTGAGCATAATGAGCCATGAATAGCAAGTGCCAGAGTTATGCAAGCTTTCATTTCTCACACAGTCATTTTCAGTTTAGGCTGACAGAATTGTTAACATTTTAAAATGCTAATGAAATCCCCAAAAACATGACTTTTTCAGCATAGGCCTTTAGACTAGGGAAAAATCATTTCTCATGGCAGACTACATAGACATAATTACGGGTAAAAGGGATTTGATCCTTCCCGGGTCCCCACATGCCAGAGCAAACAGCCATCATCACTAAATGTAGACAAAAACCACTTGGGGACCCAGTTCATACTGTGATCGTGAGCAATTTATTTCAAGTTGTTTTCATTAAATGTAAATCACTTTGAAGCAATGATATCTGATATATTGTTTGGCAATAACTTCATCAATACGTATGGAATGCATGTGTGAAAGTGAAGTCATTCAGTCGTGTCCGACTCTTTGCAACCCCATGGACTGTAGCCTACCAGGTTCCTCTGTCCAGGGGATTATCCAGGCAAGAATAATGGAATGGGTTGCCATTTCCTTCTCCAGAAGATCTTCCCAACCCAGGAATTAAACCCAGGTCTCCTGCATTGTAGGCAGACGCTTTACTGTCTGAGCCACCAGGGAAGTCAGTGATTATTTGCTGAGCTAGGGTGAGGCAGACAAAATAAAGGGCTGCATCCTGCCATTTTGGAGTGTACAGCCTAGTGTATGAGGTGGTAAAGTAAGTAAATGTATAAAACAAAGGGATCTGTGATTCTTAAAAATAGAAACATATTCAGATACACAGGGAGGAAATAATAAACTCTTCTCAAAGAGTTGATGATGAGGAAGAAATACTGGAATTGGATCTTGATAAAAGAATAGAAGTATTCTGGTTTGCAGCAGACTCACAGGCACAGGAAATGGCATTGCAAATTCATCAGGATCTGAAGAAATTTAGTACAGTTGGCACATCCATTGCCTATGAAAAGAATCTAACATGATTCTTGAAAAGTTGTTAAATTAATAGCATGCCACACAGGACTTTTATGCTAAGGAGTTTGCATTTTATATGCATCCTGGATATCACTTGAAAGCCAGAACATTAGCCATGACATATTTATAAAATTATCATCTTGTAACAAATTAACCAAATAAAGTATTAAAGCATTTACAAGTAATTTTTTAAAAACCATAAAGATATAAAAATTGCTTTTATTTCTCAAAATTGGTTTTAGCTTTGCCCACATTTACTCCCTTATCTCATTCTAAACACCAGTCTCATGAAAATGAAGAGGAGTTGAAGGACTTGCCTGCTGTTCCTAGAATTAGGATTTGCCCATGCTTATCTGAAGGCCCTGGGTGGTAATGAATCTATCTTCCTGGAGAAAGAACCCCTTGAGTCACTCATAACGTGGTCAAAGGGAGTTAGCCTTCCTTTAATAATTCCAAGAGCCTAGAAATGGATTAATACCTTGTTCCTCATGGCATAAGAAGTCCTTGACTCTTTAGTTAATTAATTGTCCTGATAGCTATTCTAACTTCTCAGCAGGCTGTGGAATCTTATCTTTCTTCTTTGAATAGCTTCTGCAGTTCAGTTCTGTATCAAGTGATTAATTCATTTGTTCATCCTCAAGCATATGTTGAAGCTTACTAATTTTAGGCTAGGACATTGGCTAATGCTGGAGACACAAAGAATAGAAAATAGGGGCCCTGCTTCCAGGAAGCTTATGACCCCCTTCTTTTGTTCTTTTGCCAAGAGACAATATGCTCCTCCACTTATCCATGTTTTTTATCCATTTTCTTTGACCTAGTGTTTGGTTGTTGTTATTGTTGTTTAGTCACTAAGTCATGTCCAACTCTTTTGCAACTCCGTGAACTACAGCCTGCCAGGCTCCTCCGTCCATGGGATTTCCCAGGCAAGAATACTGGAGTGGGTTACCATTTCCTTCTCCAGGGGATCTTCCTGACCCAGGGATTGAACCCACACCTCCTGATTGGCATCACTTTTACTGAATGGATATGAGTTTGAGCAAACTCCAGGAGATAGTGAAGGACAGGGAAGGCTGGCATGTGGTTGCAAAGAGTTGGACATGACTTCACGACTGAACAATTCTTTACCACAAGGCCACCAGGGGGTTCTTTACCACAGAGCCACCAGGGAAGCCAGCTATTTGGTTATCATTCCTCACTGAAACCACACTCATTCTACTAGTGATTATCTTCTGATATTATCTGGCATTGTTATGCCCTCCTCAGTTGTCCTTGAAAAATGGTTCTGTGTGCTAAAGAGACTCTTTCCCCTCCCAGGCTATGCTCATCTTTATTCTTATATGGTCAAGCAATACCAAGATACACTGGCCTTTCACTAACTGTAAATGTTGATTTATTTATTTATTCCGCATGTATTAATCAGATTGTATTATGTGTTAGGTATTACAAGGCACTAGGAAGCTCCAGAAAAGAAGACTAAAACAAAACCTCCTTTCAAAAGTCCCAAGGTATAAATTGATGGTGGTCCCCATCTCATTATTGGACACTAGAAGGGTTCCAGAAAACCTGGAGGTGGCATGATATAATTCTAATTTAGGGTATTCCTATTCACCTTTATAATAGTTTGTTGGCATTATGACCCTGGCAAAGCTATTTAATCTCTGGAAATTTTGACTTCCTTAATTATAAGGACTTCCTACATTGAAAAGTTAAGCGGTATGCCTAAGGTCATTCAGTTAGTACTTTATAGGGGAAGATTTTAACTGTCTAGATCTAAATTCCAGGCTTTTTCATAATTAATATTAACTTTCCTTAATTGTGATCCCATTATCTTATAAGTCATATTCTTTCAGACAAAAGCTATATAAATCAGGAGGTATGGTTACCCATTTATAAATGTTCCTGTCCTGAGGACCTCTACAGACTCAAACTAGTTAGCCTGTGTGTTTGAACATGTACTCGAAAGAAATGCAGTCACATTGAACCTAGAAGCCAGGGGCTGGATGATGTTAACAGTGGTTCCTTGGGTCCCCAAGGAGAACCCATTGCTGTGGGGTGACCTGCTGTGTCCAGCTGTTACTCCCAAGTTGACTGCCTCTGCAAGACTAACAGGGAGTCAGTACTTCTAGAAAACATGTGCTTTGGTGAATCCTGAGGACGAACAGTTAAGGTCTCTGTTTCCAGATGTTTCCAGTAGGAACTCCTGTCACTGAACTAATTTGGCTAAAGCCATTGAATTTGCCCCTCTCTCTATGTCACTTAAGTCATGGCAAAAGCTGAGTCTAAAATTTTCTCTAAGTCATGAGGGCCTCAAATATAAGGTACAGTGAAAGATGTGTATTTCCTCAAGACCCTGTTTTGAAGAATGCAGCTTAAATTTGCTTAATCTAGCTTCCCACAGGTTTTAAACTGGAAATTTCCCAAATTAGGAGAGCTTCCAAGATTTTATTTGCCTGAGTGGAAATTGTGATCATATTCTTTGTTGACTTTTTATTTTGTATGCATCTACTATAAAATTTGGAAATATATCAAAAAAAAAAAAATAGAGGGCAGTATTTCAGGGCTTCCCAGGTATCTCAGTGGTAAAGAATCCGCCTGCCATTGCAGAAAATGCAGGAGAAACAGGTTCGATCCCTGGGTCAGAAAGATCCTCTGGAGTAGGAAATGGCAACCCACTCCAGCATTCTTGCCTGGAAAATTCCATGGACAGAGGAGCCTGGCAGGCTATAGTCCATGGGGTCACAAAGAATTGGACACAAAAGCAACTGAGCACACTCGCATTGCAGGTGTACTCTGAATTCCAGATCTTCACCAGGGCAACTTCAAACTCTAGTCCCTGTGACCTTTCGGATGGATTCTCAACCAGTAAATACTATGTAATGTCACATTGCCAAGCTATGCTAAGGGAAGGGATATCAGCACATGGCCTAGTGCCAGAGCCAGATCTAGAGCACTGGAAGGAATTAAGATGGGATATTACACAAAGCAACGAGGAGCCATCTAAGGGTTGGACACAGGCCATAATTATGGAGCAGAGCCAAGGTTTGCATCAAAAAATGAAGGGAAAGGAAAACGACCTAAGAGTATGGAACAGATCTAACTTCCACGTAGGAGAAAAACAGAAGAAAAAAGTACCAGCTTGCCAGTTGTGCCACATGAAAGCAGGAAAACAGAGCGCTATGTCTATGTGTCTAATTTTTTTGACATAGAATACCATCACGTCACACACACATAGCCCAAGAGACATATTAAAACATGACTCAAACATAGATTAGCATTTTTCTCCTCTTGGGAAAAAAGTAAAGAAAGACAAGGGCTCTACTTCTCCTCTAAGGTTTTGCTTATTAGAAAACCAGACCCCAGTGGTTTATGTATGTACTTATGTGTATGTAGATTTAGTATGTTATTAAATTGCTGTTTTCATTAGCTGATGGAATCTATTTTAAAAGATGAGTTTTGTAAGCTGTTTTAAATAAGAATGTAACCAATGATTATAGTATGTGGGACCCTCTGCTTTAAAGATTGAAATTTAGTAATTTCCAATTCCTATTAAATTCCTTATTATCAGAGAGGTTTCTCATAGAATTTATTTCTATTTTTGATACTCTCCATTGTTCGGGGGGAAATGTATTGGAATTTCAATGTTCTAAATAATCTATAAACTACAAATATAAATACCTCCTGGCTGATTGAGCCCCATTCTTCTGGCAAAGTGAAGAAGTGCTCTTGAAGAGACACATGTCTGACTTGAGCAGAAGACATTTGTTTAATTGCATTTGCCCCACAAACATCACTGAACACTTACTCTGGCCAGGCAACGTGTTGTGGCCAAGATCCAAAGATGACTCAGTGTGATAGACTGTTAGATGAACACTGAAGTCTCTTTCAGCTGGACAGCTTGCAGTGTTATGAAGCAGAGCAGTGGGAAAGGGAGGATTTGTCCATTTCCCACAGCAACTGTATGGCAGAGACTGCTCTCAGAATGTGGAGAATGTCAAAATCCATGCCTTCAAGGATCTTACAGTCAAAAACCTCAAAGATGCAGTTAATCAGCTGCTAAGTATTTATACATTAGGATATTAAGGAGGATTTCAGGGGACAGTTAAGGAGTCATTTTATAAGTAGCTCAAAAAATCATCTACATTTAATGTTTAATGCCCCACATATAGAGAATAAAACCAAAGCGATATGCTCTGACAGAATTGGACCAAGGGTAAGCTCCGTGGCTAAGATGGTAAATCCATGTTATTGTAACATAGAAGCAGAGACAGATAGCACAGGGGTCTCATTCAGAGAAAGAGGCCACAAAGTAAAAGCTGAACTTAGTAGCTGGCCATGCACATTGACAAAGATTCTCAAGAGCAATTAAAGATAAGGAAGAGATGGTAAAAGTGATGTTGAAAAATAAAGGGAAGTAAATAGATAGGTTTCAGCAGTGAGAGGGAGCCTAGCGTGGCAACAACAACAATAAAAAACAGTTAAATTAACTAGGGGTTGTCAAGAGCTGATTTAAGACATGATCTCCTTCCTAACAGGACGGAATATTGATATTTCCTTCATACAAAGTCTACCGAAAGGAAGAGAGAGGTGAAGAAGATAAAGGGAGGGGAAAACAAAGTTCAGAAAAATAAAGTAGAGAACGAACATTAAAGGAAAAGGAGAGAACCATATATAAACCCACATACTGGAAACTATAAGAATACTGGGAGAAAGGGAAATAATCTAGAAGCTGCAGAAGAGAGGCACAGTGAGAGTAATTTAGGGAATAAAAGGCGTTATGAAAAAGTCTAAGAATTAAAAAAAACTACACACATGGATTAAAGTACAAACATAGACTATGTGTAGCTAATAATTCATACAACATGAGGTCTACGGAGGTTGTAAAAAAAAATCAGTTTTTTAAAAGGCATAAGACTATCCAAAGAGCATATACTTCAGGGGCTCTTCAATGATAAAGAGCAGGGGGAAAACTATTAATTGTGAACCAGTGACAAGTGCAAAAGTGTAGAATTTAGGATGATTTTTTGATTGGAGGATTCATTGCATGAGTGTAGATAAGACTAACATGAAGAAAAGATGGGATTTCTGAACATCAATGGATCTCTTCCCAACTCTTCTCCACTCCTTCCAGAAAAAGAAGAAAGGGAAACTTTAAAAATATTCCTTTGTCTCTTTCTAAAAGAGCTTTATTGAGTTTTTCTGCTATGCTCAATAGATCTGGAACTAAATTTAAAATAATCAAGAAATACATATTTAGATTTGTGCATAAGAGCAAGTAAACCTGATAAGAATTAGGTGGTGCTGATGCAAAGGGACCTGGGGAGAATATCACTAGCAATAACATAGCCAAATATTTCTAATCAGGCAAAGCAAAATATCAAAATTATATTCTTACAGGCTAAAAAATTTGATAGCATTTTATGGAGGACAAACAAATCTCTCATTCCTCTGGGAGAAAATATTAAACATGATGAGATGATCATGGGGAAGGAAATTTAGCTCATTTTTCAAGATATGAGAAAATAAGAGGATATAGAGATTTTAATGATACACAGAAAGTTCCCAAAGGGAAAAATAAATTTTAAGGCTTTACAGAGCAAAACAGATATTCCTAGATACAGACATTATTAATGGAAGGCAACTATAATGGGGGGATAAACAAAGATAAGAGGGCAATTTTAAAGGAAATGAAAAACAAATGAGACACAGACATGCAAAGAGATGAACTGATGTGTGAAGAAAAGATCAAAGTAGGAATAAACATATGACTTATATTCAACTGGGCATGGAAGAAGACATATAAGGATGATGATACATTCAGGCAACATGAAGATATTTTCGTACGTCTTCAAAATGAAGGCTGGAAACAGCAGGATATTTGATAGAACTAGTTCAAGACAGAAAAGTTACATTTATAATGAATATAAAAACAAAAGATTAAGGAAATTTTCAGTTCCATTCAGTCGCTCAGTCATGTCCGATTCTTTGTGACCCCATGGACTGCAGCACACGAGGCTTCCCTGTCCATCACCACTCCCGGAGTTTACTCAAATGCGTGTCCACTGAGTCAGTGATGCCATCCAACCACCTCATCCTCTGTCGTCCCCTTCTCTTCCTGCCTTCAATCTTTCCCAGCATCAGGGTCTTTTCAAATGAGTCAGTTCTTCACATCAGGTGGCCAAGGAAACTTTATATGCTGAATAAGATAGAAGAAAAATCAGGGGCAACAGGTCCTAAAGTCTTTAGGAGCAACAATAATGGCAACATTATTTGTAGTGGGAGATTTTTATTTATCTTTAGTAAGTTTTAGACCAAGTTTTTAAAAAGTAAAAAATAATACATGAATGTCTAGTTAATTCAATAAATTGATAAATACTGCAGTTAATATTCTATTATTAAAGAATATATGAACATAAATATTTCCTCATCCAAAAAACTAGAAAAAAGAGAGGTGGGAGGAGATTTAGAAAGAAAGAATTAACAAAACAAAAACCCAAGCTAACTGAGGAAAAATCTTAAGATTAATATAAATGACATTCTATGCAGTTCTGTAGCAACAAATTCCTAGGAAAACATCATTTGCCAAAATGAACCCAGAGAAATGGAAAGTTTAATAGAAGAGATTGAAAAAATGATTGAAAACTTGCAGTTTTTTTAGAAAGTGCCAGGTTCGGATAGTTTCACAACTTACTCTTGCAAACTCAAGTGGGAAAACAAAACACTAAACATTTTATTTGAAATTGATCGAATACATTTCTTATGAAAGTTATTTGCTTTCTGCATTTTTTAAGAGTACCTCTGGTCTCATTTTGAACGTAATACAATAAAACTTCTCTCAAATGAATTATAAGGGGGAGAATATAATGAGTTCTATAATTTACTTTTTAAATGAGTTAAAGCAATCAAGAGAGAACTTCCACAAACTCTCTTGTCCTCATCCACCCCCCTACTTGCCTCAGGGCTCTGTATTTTCTCTGCCTTCTCCCATGTCCATGCTCCTTTCTTGTCATAGCAAAGAGCATCACACCCTCTTGCACCTTAGAGTACAGTCCTTTTTGCCCCTCAAGGGAACTGTCCCAGGAATTCTCTCTCTTCTATCCTACATCAACAATTTTTCTATTTTTTTTAATTAACTATTTCTTCATTCATTTTTGGCTGTGCTGGGACTTCACTGCTGTGCGACCTCAGTAGTTGTGTCTCCTGGGCTCTAGAACACATACTCAACTGTTGTGGCACGTGGGCTTAGTTGTTCTGTGGCATGTGGGCTCTGCCTAGATCAGGAATCAGACTCTACCAATCTTTACCAAAGATTCTTTACCACTGAGCCACCAGGGAAGCCCCAATTTTTCTATTTTTACTAGATCATTGTCATCAGCTTAAAATCCTGTGCGCACACACACATGTATATATATACATATATATATAATATTTATGCATGTATGCTTGCTAGCTCGCTTCAGTTGTGTCCCAGTCTGCGGCCCTCTGGACTGTAGCCCACCAAGCTCCTCTGTCCCTGGGATTCTCCAGGCAAGAATACTGGAGTGGGTTGCCATGCCCTCCTCCAGGGGATCTTCCCAACCCAGGGATCAAGCATGCTTCTCCTGTAGGTCCTGCATTGCAGGCAGATTCTTTACCACTGAGCCACAGGGAAAGCTCATAATATTTAGATATTTGCTTAATTTTTCCTTTCCACCACTATTCCGTTTTTCTCCTCTTTATAGCATAACTCTCTAAAGACTTATCTCCAGTTTCTCTTTTTCCATTTTCCCTTGAAGCAGCAGGCTCCAACACTCCACTGAAATTACTCTCATGAAGTCACTGGTGACCTACATGTTTCTAAAGCCAATAGTCAGTTCTCAGTCCTCACTACATTTGAGCTGTTAGAAGCATTTGACACAGATGATCAGTGTCCCCTGATTAAAATATCTCTTTTACTTGACTTCTAGAACACAACACAGCCTGCTTTACATCTCTGGTTACTTCTTGGTTTCCTTTGCTAGTTCTTTCTCACCTGCACCACCTCCAAAAGCCCTAGACTTATTTGTTGGACTTCTCACCTACAATTACCGTTGTGATCTCAAATACTATATATGGAGTTTTGGCTCCCACACTGTATATCCAGTTCAGACCTCTTTCCTAAACTCCAGAATTCTCCACCTACCTACTTAGCAACTCCGTTTGGATGTCAGTAAACTATTTCAGCATTAGCGACTGAACTCCTGGTGGTTCTCACCCACCTCACAACCTGATTCTTCTACAGTTTTCTTTATTACAATTAATAGCAACTCTATCATTCCAATTTCTCAGGGCAAAAACCTTGGTGTCATTCTTACGCTTCCTCTTCCTAGCAAATATGTCTGAGCCTTCAGCAAATCCTGTCAGTTGTAGCTTCACAATTTATCATGATCCAACTAATTTTTCTCACCTCTACTGCTGCTTGCAGCTTAAACCATCATCAACTTTTGTCTGATATTTGAAACAGCTCCCTAACTGCTCTTTCTGCTTCTGCCTTTGTCTCTCAGTAGTCCATTCTCAACACAACACTGTGACAAGCCTGTTAAAATGCAAGTCATATCATATCACTTCTCTGCTCAAAACCCACCAGTGGCTTTCCATCTCACATAAAGAAGAAACAAAGTCCTTACAGTGACCTTCAAAATCCTATTTTCCCCACCCCCCCCACAAGTTTACTCTGAACTCATCTTTAGCTCCCCTGTTACTCAGTCCCTTAGCTCTTCCTCAAACATACCAGACACAGTCCCTCTCAAGGACATTGGACTCCTAGCTCCCTATATAGGAATGTTCTTTACCCAGAGAGCCTCTTGGTCAGCTCCTTCCCTTTCTTCAGCCCTTTACACAAACATCACCTTCTCCTGGCTTCCCTAACCTAAAATTCCACACTGCCACCACCAGCCCTGATACATCTTACATCTTTGCTCTATTTTTTTGCTTCTGCACTTAGCACTAATATCCCATTCATATTCCCCATTTATAATATTTATTGTCCCCTCAATAGAATAGAAGCTACATAGATCTTTATCCCTTTGTTCACTACTATATCTCTTAGAACTTACAGCAGTGCCTGGCAAAATGAGTATTGTTGAGTGAATAAATGATTGATTTGCTGATGTGTTATTTTGTTAGCATCTTTGTTCATTTGTTTTAATAAGAAAATCTTTTAATTAGTAGGCCAAGTTTCATATGTAAATGTGGCTTCTAAAAGATCTTAAATACATTAAACACTGATCTTGCTTATATTTGTGAACTGTCTCAAAAACATTTTTTACATACTTTGAAGAGTTCAGATTTTATCTCAGCTCCTACTCAAATAAACACATATTCTTAATTAGTGACATAGTTGGGAACTTTTACTGAAGTAACAAGTTACCTCCATGCCAGTTAACCAATGAGCTTTATTCTTTCAAGCAGAGTGATATCTTGGGAGATCTGCTGATAAATAAATAAATAAATATATATATATATATATATACACATACCTGAAAAGCTTTGTTAAACACTCACTATGCGCCAGATTCTTACTCATGGAGTGAGATAAAGACTCTTATCATACCATGGCAAAGATATTGTATTAATCTTCTTAGTGGTCTCCTGATCATTATCTCTTCCTTCCTGTGTATACATTGTGCCCAGTTCCCGAGGAGAATCATCAGCGCAGACTTATGGTTATATCATTGCTCTACTTCGATATCTTCATGGCTCCCCTTTTCCTGTTAAATAAAATTCAGTCCAAAAAATGGACATGCGAAACGTCTAGAGTCCAGTTGCAACCTGAATATGTTTCTATTCTGCTCTCCAATAAGATTGTTATAGTTACCATTCTTGTTAAATTTTCCACCTCCTTACCTTCCCTCGTAATACTTGAACTGGAAGATCTATTGAGAATTCATAGCTAGACTGGAGGGGTAGTATGATCAGCACAGAATGTAGTGGTATCATTGGTACCTCTGATCCAGGTTCTAAATTACTATTAGAGGAATTTGATATTACATTTCTCCTTTTCCCTCACAGTGCTCTGTGGGCTTACATTTATCTGATACGCAACCAAATACTCCAGGTCTTATTTATATGACCTTCCAACAAGCCAAGTTTTATACATCCTTAGTGTAGTTTGTGAATTAAATGCAACCCTATATATTTGACCCTCTTAAAATCACTACTTTTCTTTTGGAAACTATTATATCTCCTGATTATGCCATTTTCTCCACTTCTGTTATTACTTAGCCCTTGTCACCTTAAGCCCCTTGTGAAACAAGCAGAGAGAGAGGAAGCCAGGGGAGGAAAGGAGAAGCATTAATCCTCACATCCGAAACTGTTCTCAGCCTGCTTCTCCTTCCAAACTGTTCCCCACTTAGCTAGCAAGAAAATAAGATCTCAACTCTGATGATCCTGTCCCTCCCCAGAAAAATTCTCAATGACTATTATATTCATCATGATCTTAGTCCTTTTGTACCTCATTTCCCACCCTCATCTCCAGTCTTATTTCTCAGCACTCATCTTGCAGCTTGCTCTCTCTGTCTCTGGCTTTTGCACACACATCTCCCTGGGCTGACTGCATCAGTCCCTAGCTTCTCTTCCTGCTTAACTATAATTCCTTCTTCAAGATTCAGCTCTCTAAGATTTCCTTCATTTTATCTCATATTTGCCTTTGAAATCTCTCATTATTACTTCAGTTAAATTGATAAGTATTGTCTCACAATGACCTATCATCCTATTTAGTTAAATATTCAAACCTTTTAATATTTTTGACAACTTTCCCAAATCAAATTCTAAATAAAATCTCCTTACACATGAAAAAATACATACAATGTCAAAATCATATGATTGTTCCAATGATTGCTCCTATTTTTCTTTTAAAATAACATTTAACATGCATTTACATTTGATATTTCAAGAAAAGGAGAGCCTGGAGCAGAAGAAGGGCAAATCATTATTAATGTGATCTGCAGCTTAGTGATGATGAGTTTGAAAGTATACCCTTTCTATACTTAGATCTTTGCTTGTCTCTCTGCAAATGTTACTATTTGGTTATGTGGCTTTTCAAGGTAAAGTATTTGTTTTAATAAGTTTGGTTTCCTATATGCTATGGAATTGCACTGAACTCCAAAGTCGTGATTATTGGTGAGAATTATATAGCAAATGGCAGAACTGTCCTGAGTCAGGACTGTTGATTGGACAAAGTTTGTCTTCAGTGTATTTAGTGTGCATATGAGATTCCTAGGGCTTTTCTGGTGGCTTGGTGGTAGAAGAATCTACCTGCAGTTTGGAAGACTTGGGTTCAATCCCTGGCTTGGGAAGATTCCCCTGGAGAAGAAAATGACAACCCACTCCAGTATTCCTGCCTGGAGAATCCCATGGACGGAGGAGCCTGGTGGGCTACAGTCCATGGGGGTCGCAAAGAGTTAGATATGACTGAGCAACTTAACACTTCTTCACATGAGATTCTTAGCTTCATGGACTTCTGCCTCAGGGAGTAAAATTTCTTACAATCCTCCTCCCCCACAAAAAAAACCACTCAGCTCTCATACCTCCTCCTCTGAGAAGCCTTTCTTGTCACCCCTATAGAGGAATTTGCAGGTGCCCTTGCTTTCTGTTCCAGTCAGTTCAGTCGCTCAGTCATGTCCGACTCTTTGTGATCCCATGGCCTGCAGCACATGAGGCTTCCCTAGCCATCACCAACTCCCAGAGCTTACTCAAACTCATGTCCATAGAGTCAGTGATGCTATCCAACCACCTCATCCTCTGTCTTCCCCTTCTCCTGCCTTCAGTCTTTCCCAGCATCAGGGTCTTTTCCAGTAAGTCAGTTCTTCATATCAGGTGGCCAAACTATTGGAGTTTCAGCTTCAGTCTGAAGCTTCAGTCTTCAACTTCAGTCTGAAGCTTCAGTCCCTCCAATGAACACCCAGGACTGATCTCTTTTAGGATGGACTGGTTGGATCTCCTTGCAGTCCAAGGGACTCTCAAGAGTCTTCTCCAAATGCCCCCCAATTCTGCCTCCATCAGGGTGCTCATTACACTGGTTTAGAATTGCCTGTTTGCTTTTTTCTCTCTCCATCATGAGACTTTAAGTTCCTTAAGAATAATGAGTGTGTCTTTCATCTTTAAAACTCATACTAAGAACAGTACCTGGTATGTATTTTGTATCAGTTTACCTTGCCAATAAAGTTGTTATTCCTGATTTTCCTTTTTCTTGTTCATCCAAGAAGAGTCCAGGGCAAGATAAAAAGGAACATGTTAGAAATAAGTATGCAAAAGCAAGATTTCAACATTGTAATCTTTTAACTAATATATGAGTACTGAAACTTGGCTACACATTGTCATTCCATTATAAAGAATACATGGTGAAGGTGATAATAAGTAAGGCTATTAATGAGATTATTTTACTTTTTCTGTAAAACTGAAAATAAAATAGAAAGAATCCATCATAAATGGGGATTCTCTGAGACCCAATTTCTTGGTACCGATTCCATAGTGAAACAAGCACTGGAATTTTCCAGTCTGGGGAATGGAAGACATTTGGATCCTGATTGATATGTCTTTCAGTGATAGATGAATGCCTCAGAGACAGTTGAGTACAGTTCTTTAGTCATGGCCATGTTGAATGTTATTTAACATCGACAATGAGGAATAAGTTTTACTGGAATGATGGAATTAATCTCCGAAAGATTCCTGAAACCCTTTTTTCTGAGATAATTTAAGTATGTATTTATTCAGTGGTAGCGCTTGGTACAGAGAAGGCAATGGCACCCTACTCCAGCACTTTTGCCTGGAAAATCCCATGGACGGAGGAGCCTGGTGGGCTGCAGTCCATGGGGTCGCACAGAGTCGGACACAACCGAGCAACTTCACTTTCACTTTTCACTTTCATGCATTGGAGAAGGAAATGGCAACCCACTCCAGTGTTCTTGCCTGGAGAATCCCAGGGATAGGGGAGCCTGGTGGGCTGCCATCTCTGGGGTCACACAGAGTCAGACACGACTGAAGCGACTTAGCAGCAGCAGCAGTGCTTGGTAGGTCCATCCAATTAAAAGTCTATAATCATTAAGCCCCATATACTCTTAAAATAATGAAGAGTTTCTTTTTCTACAACTTTGCTTTTCTGATCACTAAATTGACTAAGTAAAATTAACCTATTTACTAATAACTATTTTATTCCCTAGGCTATATCCATGTGTGTGTGTATGTGTGTGTGCGTGTGTTAACAAATCTAATAGTAGATTGCCCATCAGAAACACAATTATAGTCATTCTTCTGTTCTACTACCTAGGTAATTATCGATTGATTAATCTGTGTATTTTAATGATTTGGTTCTCTACTTCCCTAAAGAAGCAGAAAACTGCTTTAAAATCTAAGATAATGGAGACTTTTACTTGTTGCAAAAGAGAATTCATTTTAAGTGGTAGAGTCCCACAAGGGAGTGCTAATGTGAATAATTACTATTATATACAATCTACCAAAATGAGCAGTTATATTGCATTTAGTGATGGAAGGATCTTCAAATATGATTTACGTTTATATCTTTAATGAAAATTAGTACATTCTTCACACTTTCTGATTTCTCTATGTTTCTTCTGTGGCAATGTAACTTCCTACTACTGGTATTTGCATTTGTAAATTACAGAGTAATTTGTGGTGATCAATAGATTAATGTATTTTGCTAAGGACCTAGACTTGTATCATCCAACTCTTCACAGAAATCTTCTATGTTACAGTCCACATTTCAATTTAATTTCTTTTAATTTGAAATGTGTCTTGAGTACCCTCTATGAGTTTATCATAATGTAATACTTTGTGTCTCCAACTGCAAAAGTTCTATTAAAAGACTAGGAAAAGTGATTGGGGATGGCCTTGATTGAAAAACTGTTAAAGACATTAAATTACCATATCTGGAGCATTTGTTCTATGTCTAAAGGTATAGTATATACTTTACATGAATTATTTCTAACCCTTACAGTGGAAGTAATTTACAAATAAAAATATAATTATTTCCCCTATTTTGCTGATGATAAAACTGAAGCTTAGAGTTCAGTAAACCCGTGTCAAGGACAATGCTATAAGGTGGGTGCTAGGAGGTGGGTGGACCTTCTAACACAGGTGTGTCTGATGTCAAACTGTGGCCTTTCATTCTGACACAAGGCCATAATTAACAGTACAGATGCCACAGCCTGTGCTGCTAAGTCGCTTCAGTCGTGTCCGACTCTGTGCGACCCCATAGACGGCAGCCCACCAGGCTCCTCCGTCCCTGGGATTCTCCAGGCAAGAACACTGGAGTGGGTTGCCATTTCCTTCTCCAACAGTCTGTATGTTACCTCTTTTGTCTCTTCTTCCAAAACTCAAGAAAGACAGAGACTTTGACCAAGCATTTTCCTGCCTTTTCCATAGCAGAACGTGTACTGACAGTGCCTTGGTTCACAGGGTTAGGAATCAGTATATCATTCAGCTGGTAATTTTCCTTTCTTTGACTTCTGGCAGAAGCTCTCTCTAGAGCCAGAGCCAATTGTTTTTCTCTAATGACTTAGAGGGAGGTTAGCCTGAGGCTGTCCTGGGAACTGCAAGTCTATTTATCATCTTTTTCTTTGTTCCATGGATGGTATCCAACATGCAGCTTTGGCTGGCCTCATGGGAATAGATATGTTGATTATTTTCACTCTAAAAGGGGAGAAACACCAATAATATTTGGCTATTTTCTAGAATTATGAATATAATGTTAAGCAATTATTAAAGTATATGCATACTTATTAAAACTTATTCCTTACACCAAAGATATTTATTGAGCTGATTTATTTGCAGTTGAATGTGGTGAACAGTAGCAGTGACATATGTTTAAGACGTGAGAACTTCCATAGCTTGGAAACTTGTGAGACTATATAATTAACCATTTATAACAAATTAATTAACAGACCCCTTAACTAGGAATAAAGATTTGGAGTAAGACTGTAAGTCAAACACCGACTCCAGGTATTAGAACATGAGGATAAGATTTCATTTGTTCAATGAAATAGGACTCTTCTAGAAAGATTCCAGCTTATTAATTCCTAAAATAATTATAGGCAATGCCTTTTTAAAAATAGGTCTTTTTATTAAGACAGAGAAGCAAAGATGGGCACTACTTCCTGACTTTGCCCTCACCCCTCTTCCTTACTTTCTGCCTTTACTCCTCTTTGCCAGGTTTCTAGCCAACACCACTTTCAGAGGCCTCAGTGGTTCCATCAAAGTGAAAGGTTCCACTATCATCAGCTCAGAAAACAACTTTTTCATCTGGAATCTGCAAAATGACCCCATGGGAAAGCCAATGTGGACACGCTTGGGCAGCTGGCAGAGGGGGAAGATTGTCATGGACTATGGAATATGGCCAGAGCAAGCCCAGAGGCACAAAACCCACTTTCAGCACCCAAGTAAGCTACACTTGCGAGTGGTTACACTGATAGAGCATCCATTTGTCTTCACGAGGGAGGTCGATGATGAAGGCTTGTGCCCTGCTGGCCAACTCTGTCTAGACCCCATGACTAATGATTCTTCCATGTTGGACAGTCTTTTTAGCAGCCTCCATAGCGGTAATGATACAGTGCCCATAAAATTGAAGAAGTGCTGCTATGGATATTGCATTGATCTCTTGGAAAAACTAGCAGAAGACATGAACTTTGATTTTGATCTCTATATTGTTGGGGATGGCAAATATGGAGCCTGGAAAAATGGGCACTGGACTGGGCTGGTGGGTGATCTCCTGAGTGGGTCAGCCCACTTGGCAGTCACTTCCTTCAGCATCAATACTGCACGAAGCCAGGTGATAGATTTCACCAGCCCTTTCTTCTCCACCAGCTTGGGCATCTTAGTAAGGACACGAGACACAGCAGCTCCCATCGGAGCCTTCATGTGGCCACTCCACTGGACAATGTGGCTGGGGATTTTTGTGGCTCTGCACATCACTGCCATTTTCCTCACTCTCTATGAATGGAAAAGCCCCTTTGGCATGACTCCCAAGGGGCGGAATAGAAGTAAAGTTTTCTCCTTCTCTTCAGCCTTGAATGTCTGTTATGCTCTCTTGTTTGGTAGAACAGCAGCTATCAAACCTCCAAAATGCTGGACTGGAAGGTTTCTGATGAACCTTTGGGCCATTTTCTGTATGTTTTGCCTTTCAACATACACGGCGAATTTGGCTGCCGTCATGGTAGGTGAGAAGATCTATGAAGAGCTTTCTGGAATACATGACCCTAAGGTAATATTTCTTTTTACTCTAGATTTCCTTATTGTCCATTTTAATTCTGTATATTGTGTCTTACGCTGTAGTAGTTTATATGCTTTCGTCTAACAGAATATTCTCTGAACCATCTGTAGAGATTAGTCCAATAAGTCTGTTGCCTAATTGCACTAAATATTTCATTGCTTTATTAAATGAAACAAAAAGAGTGAGGGATGTTTTTAGGAGATTTTGTTCCAAAGAAAGTCTCATAGAAACATCTATTAGTGCAGTTTTTTCCTTGAGTTAGTTAACCATCTGGCAGAATGGCTATCAGGGAATAGTCTTACAAAGTATTTTCACCCAAAGTAAAACTTCAAAAACTGATTAATTACCTCTCTTGGGAATTAATGGAAATAAATAATAAGGTCCAAATTTAAATAGTAAAGAATCCTTTTTCATCATGAAAAATTGTAAAATGGAAAGAATTAACATTTTATCATAAGCACTCAAAGTCAGAAAGCTAGAAAACTCAATGCAATTAGCCAAGGAGTACTAAGCCAACTGAGCTGGCAGGATTAACTAGGAAGAGAGTGTCCTTTTGGGTAAAAAAGGCTGATCACCTTAGGGTTGGAGGGGGATGTCAACAGTCACATTACAATGTCCAAGAATATTCAAGAAAATCATCTCTATTCTAGGCTACCTTTGATATTCTAGACATCTGACCCTGTGAAGAAAGGAGGAGGGTAGGGTTCAGGTAAGCAGGTAAGGCAGTGGTGATACTTGAGTAAATAGCCTTGTCTGTTTGGTGACAAGACCTCTTTCAGTGACTACAAGTATGGCGAACTTGGCCAACCTAGTGGGAGTGGAGAGAAGGGGGTTGTCAGGGCTCAAAACAATAAGAAAAGGAGTCAGGGGAGAACAGAGGGGAACAGAATGCAGATCTAGAGCAGACATGTATTCCAATCTGCAGAACCCATCTACAAGAGACTGGAGAAAGCTGCAATTCAGTGAACATACTCAGGACACACTGTGTTAAAGCATCTTGAGCTAGGCTGAGCATTTCAAACTGTGAAACACCACCATGACTTTTCAAATATCCCTTTTCACGTCAAATATCATAATATTGAACCCTTTACCATATATTTTTATCAAACATTTAAAATTAATTGCACAGAGAATGAACAAATAGGACATTTACTATTTTTGTTAAATGATAAGGTGGCCCAGAGGGCTACTGGCAGCTTTAGAGAATTCTCATAAATAGTTTGGATTAGGATATGTGGTCTGTTCTGCAAACAAACGAATGTGAGAAATTTGACCCATATACTGAAAACCTGCTTAATACATGTGAACCTCATGAAAAGATTCAGCAAACAATGGATCATTGACTGGACAATGAATTATATTTGCTTCTTAATATGCAGTCAGGACTTTAGGTTGTCATCTGGAATTTAGTGAATGCAAATAAGTTCCATAGTATAAATATATGTGTTACCCTAAAGAGAGATTTGGTGATGCTTCAGCATTCATATTGTACTGGTATTAGCAGCTTCTGTTTATTCTTTGCCCCAAGAGGTCTGTGGATCTTCCAAAAGTTTGCCATCTTAATAGAGGCTTACTCAATTTTTTTTTTTTTTTGCAGTAATCTTGCAATGTGATTCTTAAATTACAAATTCAACTTGGAAACCCTTCGATCCAATCTAGTATAAGAGACAATATATGTGTTGGTTGTTNAATTACAAATTCAACTTGGAAACCCTTCGATCCAATCTAGTATAAGAGATAATATATGTGTTGGTTGTTGTGAAGATTCTAGACCATTATCATATGTAAAAAGGTGAACATAATACTAACTAGAGTTTTGTTAATCAGAAACAAAGATTATCAAAAATTTTCATGGATGTTATGCATGAGAAACCTGAAGCAATTATTATTTTAAGGATTAAAAGGAAAAGCATAACAATGAACCATACACAGCAGTAAAAAAATTTTTTTAAGCAAAAAGAAGCAATCATTCCATTCCCAATAAAAAGGTCACATTTTTATAAACCTAACCCAGCCCTCCAGACAAAGTGAGAGGAAATCAGTTCATTTTAATCACTCAGTCATGTCCGACTGTTTGAGACTCCATGGAGTGTAGCACACCAGGCTTCCCTGTCCATCACCAACTCCCAGAGCCTGCTCAAACTCATGTCCATCAAGTCGGTGATGCCATCCAACCATCTCATCCTCCTTTTTAATATGTTGTCTAGGTTTAATATGCTGTGAGAGGAAACGGACCATGTCAACTTTGTGTTACATTTACTAAGGTCTTAATGAAGCAGACAAACCTAAATCTAAAACATTTTCAATTTTAGGTAATAAATGAATTTTCACTAAGTTTCCCAGAAATGTATGTCTTTTTCCTAATGTTGTTTAAAGTCTCTCACTTCTTTTCCATATAAAAACACCTAGATTATTTGATTAAGAAATACCCAACATCTGAACTTTTGGTGAATAAAGTTGATGACAGAATTGTTCAGTTTTCATCCAAATGTGTGGTATTATGCCGATGACATAATGACCTCATCTTCCCAATGACAGGCATAGTCAAAAAATTTCCATACCTTTCAGTCACTCAGCATTCATTCTTAAATATATTCCACTCACTCACATGAGCTCTTTCCTCTCCTAACAATGCTCAATTCTTTGAGTGATTTTATCTTTTTTCTTTTTACACTAAATGATGTGGAAAATGCAGAAGTAGAAAAGTAGAAGAGAAAAGATTTTAAAAAGATAAAAACACAAGGAAAAACAACTTAGAAAGTTATAGGTGTTGGTAGGATTGAAAATTGGTATAGCCACTATTGAAAACAGTCAGAAGGTCCTCAAAACACTAGAAGTTGAACTACAAAAGAAAAAGGTATAAGCATGCCAAAGTTTAGAAACAAATGAAACACATCAAATTTCAAAGAAAGGTTAATTGCTTTCAATGGAAGGATTAATTAATTATAAGATCATAGCATCTGGTCCCATCACTTCATGGCAAATAGATGCAGAAACAGTAGAAACAGTGACAGACTTTATTTTGGGGGGCTCCAAAATCACTGCAGATGGTGACTGCAGCCATGAAATTAAGACACTTGCTGCTTGGAAGAAAAGTTATGACCTACCTAGACAGCATATTAAAAAGCAGAGACATTAATTTGCCAGCAAAGGTCCATCTAGTCGAAGCTATAGTTTTTCCAGTAGTCATGTATGGATGTGAGAGTTGGACCATAAAGAAAGTTGAGCACCGAAGAACTGATGCTTTTGAACTGTGGTGTTGCAGAAGACTCTTGAGAGCCCTTGGACTGCAAGGAGATCCAACCAGTCCCTCCTTAAGGAAATCAGTCCTGAATATTCATTGGAAGGACAGATGTTGAAGCTGAAACTCCAATACTTTGGCCATGCAATGAGAAGAATTGACTCATTTGAAAAGACCCTGATGCTGGGAAAGACTGGAGGTAGGAGGAGAAGGGGATGACAGAGGATGAGATGGTTGGATGGCATCACCAACCATCATGTCAATGGACATGAGTTTGAGTAAACTCCAGGAGTTGGTGATGGACAGGGAGGCCTAGTGTGCTGCAGTCCATGGGTTTGCAAAGAGTCAGACACAACTGAGTGACTAAACTGTCTGACTAATTAATAAGGTAAACTGTGTTCTTATTCTTGAAGAAGACTTGGAATTTGAATATCTGCATCAAGGAAGAAAGAATGGACATTCCAAGAAAAAGAACAGAACAAACTACTTGGAGGTAGAACATATAAGACACAGTCAGGATATCTTGAAGACTTCACTTTAGCCACAGCATGAAAGAAAGGAGAAGATCTAAGTCTGAAAAGTAACTTTGGTTGAGATATCAGAGGATCTTTGACATTGGGCTAGAGATCCATTGACATTTTTGAACAGTGGAACAGCACAGAGAAGCAGAATCCATTTAGAATGGTTGTTTCCACAGCAGCAATTAAACACAATTAGAAGAGAAGGACAGTGTTGGAGCTGGAGAAAGAGTTGGAGTTATGGATATTGTCACTGATAGAAGTGTCAAGAAACATTGTAGTGACCAGATCAGTTATTGTTGTCATTTAGTCACTAGGTCATATCTGACTCTTTTGCAACCCCATGGATGTAGCCCACCAGGCTCCTCTGTCCATGGGATTTTCCTGGCAAGTATACTGAAGTAGGTTGCCATTTCCTTCTCCAGGGGATCTTTCTAACTCAGGGATCAAACCCATGTCTCCTGCATTGGCAGGCAGAGTCTTTACAACTGAGCCACCTGGGAATCCCAACCAGATCAGTAGTTATCTATTCAGTTATCCATTCAGGACTTGGCAATTAACTGGATGTGAGAGTCAACAGAGAGTCACACGTGCAAAGTTGCAGGCCTGAGTGTATAAAATGATGGTACCATTCAGGGAAGCAGAAAAGGCAGTTTATGAACTAGAAATTATGCTGATCAGTTAGTTCAGTTTCATACTTTGCATTTAAAAATCTGTGTAGGGCATCCAGGTGAAATCCAGCAGGCACTAGGAAATATGGAGCCAGATTTCAGGAGTGACATTGACACTGGTGGGAATCTGGGGCAGAGAGGTGACATTGTGTATTAAAGCACTGTGGGGAGTATGAGATCCCCAAGGAAGAAGGCAGCAGGGAGAAAAATTGTCGTTCGAGGAGAAGTAGCAGGCATAAAGTTGGCATATGGTTTTGTGGAAAGACAAGCTGGAAGTTGAGGAGATAAAAGTACCTTGAAGCAAAATCATGCAGGCTCTTGAATGCCTCTCGGTAGACTGAATTTTAACTCCTTGAGATGAAGATTGATATTATCCCATCTACTAAGGTCATTATAGAGAGGACAAAGATGAGTGTCCAGTCCAAACCATGAGAATTAGCAAGTATGTGTGTATTCTAATGTTTGATGAAACTGGGTTTGTGCGGTTTGCTTTTTTCTAATATTTTTCAAGCTTCCATTTTCATAGCATTTACTTCTGAGGAGTGAAAATGTATCATTTACATGGAAGCCTGTTGTTCTCCTGGGATGTTTGTTTTTCCATTGTAATGTGAAACTCTCCTAACACTGAATGAGAGGCGATGTATATGGAGTGTTGTTCACACTCTGAGGTTTCTTCCACCCCTTACTCGTGGTCTGTCTCATTTCTTTTCATAAATTTTCGTCTCTGTCACCTACTGGGTATCAGAACAATTCTCATTGTACTATGCTGCCATTTTTATCCCGTTTTCCCACAGCTCATTTAATTCACCTCAGGCAAATTTCCTGGTGCCTCCACATTAATGCTCTTGAACACCTGCCTCTTTCCATTCTCTAACTCTTCTTTAATTATCTTGGGATAACCTCCCCATGTCTCCTCTATATTTGTATGCATGAAAACTTTGAGAATAACAACTCCCAGACTTCCCTAGAAGCATTTTATTAAGAAATATGTTCCTAAGAAATGATGTCCTCAGCTCTTGGAGGCCATCTAAGCAATCCCAGTCTAAAAAAGCAATTCCTAACAGTTCCATCTACCGTTTCCTAAAAACTACTTTTCTGTTATATAAAATATTTTAAATTCTAGAAATAGCATTTTCTTATTTTTGTGTAAATAGTATCTATTTCTAGTCCCCAAAATTGGCTATGTTTTTTTTTTTAATGTANATAGTATCTATTTCTAGTCCCCAAAATTGGCTATGTTTTTTTTTTAATGTATCAGTCTTGGATTCTAAACAATAACTTATAAAATATTCCTATGGGAAATGTGTTTGGATGAAAATCTACTGACTTAAAAAGTAAGATTTATGATCTGTATTTATACTCAATCCATCAGCAAATTGAGTCCTGGCTGCATAAGCATCTGTAACCATGATATTAGATAACTTACAATGACTGAAATAGCTCCATTTTTCTCCTTGGTCATAACTGTTTAGCATGCTGGCTATACATTTAACACAGTTAATAAACTGTTAAGCATTAAGAGTGTGAACATTTTATCACCATTTCAGAGAAGAGATTCACTGGCTTCAACCAACCACTTTGAATCAGAAGTAAAATTAAATGCAAAATGCTGTACAGGACAGACCAATTTATGATTCACTAGGAGTTACAGCAGCCAAGGCAGGTTAGAGTGCTTTTTTTTTTTTCCTGACAGGGGGTCATAGGGAAGAAATAATCTTGTTGCTGGCTGTTCCTACTGATAACCCCAAGGGAGAGGGACTGGCCTGCTGTGCAAATGAAATTCTAGGGAATAGTTCTATCCTCACTTAGCGAAACTAGTTTTGCCAGAATAATTTACTTTACACTAAAAGTAATATATGTAGCTTCTCACTCTCTCCCACCAACTCTTTTGGGAAGCAAGCTCCATGCTTCAAAGCAGGTGGGCTTTTGAAGAGTGAGACCATGAAAGCAAGAATTTGTGAGTAATACATTTAATAGACCTTATATGGGTATTTCTCCATCATAAAACTGGCACCATCCATTATAGGCAGTGCAGAAAATAGTGTAGACAGATGGAAGCAAGTGCTTATTGCCTCATCATCAAAGGTCATTTGCTCTTAGCCTTTTGAGATGATTGACAGGTGAAAAAAATGCAGTATTATTTTTATCCAGTGAGGTCTTCATCTGGATCTATGGTCAAAGGAGTAGACCTGGGCGTTCTTAGAACATTCTAGCCATTGACATTCAGTCTGCTGAGGTATAAGAGATGAGATCACTTCATAAATCACAAGGTACACTGGAAAATAAAGCCCTGCCTCCTCTCATAGAGTTGAATTAACAGTTGAAAGGATACGTGAGCAGTCAAAATGAACTATTTGCTGATTTTAATACACTTTCTAGTTCTTTTCCAGCTTCTCTTATAAAATGCCCCCTTTAGCCCTGTGTCTCTAATATATATTCTAAAAGTTGCCTCCTTAGAGGGATTAGGAGACTGGTGTCATTTTTTTTTTTGTACAGGCAAATGATGGTCCTATTTTACAAAAGCAGTCCTGGTGAACATTCAAGTAAATATTAAAAATTAAAAAGTCCTGCCTGTGAAGACAAAAGCAAACTTTAATCAGAAATATTAAAGTAAAGTACACTCACATAGCCTTAGTAGGAAATGATAAGCATCTCCCAAGATAATAAAAACCACCTTCACTGATCTTCATATAACACCATGTGGCTGCCCAATAAAACATACGAATTCATATAATAAAAGCTGGCCTTGAGAAGGGGGGAGTGCCAGAACTCTAGGGCAAACAAGACGTTGAAAATGGAGTTTGAGGTGAGAGGAAAGAAGACTGAACTACACCAAACCATTTATTTGTTTTTCCTTTAATTCATCCAATAACAGCAACTTTTGTTCTAGGCACCATGCTAGGTGGCTAGGAATTTAGTAGTCAGCAAAACAGACACTGTCCTTGCAACATGGGGTTTATTAGGGAAGAAAGATGTTAATCAAGGGAACACATAAGTCAGGTAATGATTTAAACTCTGATTAGCTGCTGTGAAAGCAAATACAACGGAATCTGAGAACCTTGGGGGAGACCTGATCTGAATGGAGAATCCGAGAAACCCCTCCCTCACCTCACCCTGAGGAGGGAAATCCTGGCTGAGATCTGAAGGATGAGACCTGAAGGAGGCAAATGAGCAAAAGAGGAGTTGGGCGAGGTGACAGCATCTCAGCGTGACATGCAGAATGAACAGAAGCCCAAGACTGGAGGGAGAGGGTGCAGTCCTGATGCTCGATCGTGAGCTGCAAGATCGGAAAGCCAGGAAAAGGGGAGGAAAAAGAGGACAAGACATAAACTAGAGAGGTTTTGTTGCCAGACATTCTAGAGAGAAAATTTCTTAAAAGAAGAAAAATCTAAGTAATGCTGTAGTTTTGGTGGAGTGGCTTTTCCCCTGGGCTCCATGTACATCTAGACAGAAAACATAAGAGGAGAAACATCCCAGTCACTTTGGCAACAAAAATTCATGTTAGATCAGGGAAGTGTCCTCTATAAGAAGTGCATTAAAAGAAAACAATTTTTAATGTACTAAATGTAAAAGATGATTTGGATGAAAATTTGAATGTGCTAATGTTGCACATATCTTATGAATATACTCAACCCAATGAATCATAAATGAGTAGATTGTATGGCATTTGAATTATATCTTAATAAAGCTACTTTAGTAAATCCCAAACAAGCAACAAACTGCCATGTTACCAAACTGGAAGGCTAATTATTTAAAGATGTCAGAATTGTGTACACGTGTAAAGCAATTCCTGTGAAACTCCCAAAGGATTTTTTTTTATTGGTTTGACTGTTGCTGAATCTTCTAAAGATTTTTTATTCATATATATTATTTTAAAAATATTCAAACGACTTGTTCTAAATATTGAAATACTTAGTATTAGTAATAATAACAGAAAAAGCTAATACTCGTTAACTATTCCCATATGCCAAACACTGCTGTAAATGGCAGTAATAAGGTAACTGCCCCCCACTGAGTATTCATGGAAATTAAAATAATCCAAGTAAAGCAACTAGCATAGTGTGTGACAACAAGGGGTCACACACAAAAAAATAGAATTTATTAGATTGTCAGATTTTAATACCATCATTAATTATATCTTGAACAATTAATGTCCTCTCTCACACACGCACTGTCACTGTGAATTGGATAAATGGCAAGATTCTCTTTTTGAGCTCAGTTCTAGAGAGATTGGAGGCAAAATTCTTGTGCACTAATAGCAGATTTATTGTCTTGTGGTATGCATTTTAAGCATCATTTCTGGCTTGATGTAGTTTTTCTACTTCAAGCTTTTAATTTATGCTGTCTTGTATTTTATGTGACCTTTAAGCTGCCTCAAGTCTTTTCAGGAAGAGAGCAAGGTATACATGAAATAATGTTAAAATCAAATAATAGATAAAGGATATTAACAGCAATTCAAAAAAGAAATCAAATTGACCAATAATTTTTAAAATGTTAACTCTTACTTGTAGTCAAAGAAAGTCTAATTGAAACAGTAGTGAAATGACATACTTACCTAACAAAATGGGAGTATTTTATGGACAGTTCTCGATCTTGATGGAAGCACATTAAGACTAACACCAGCATACACTGCTATTGTAAGTTGTTACAATATGTTCATAAATCAAATTGGCCATTTGTATCAAGAGCTTTAAAAGGGTTCATGCCCTTTCATCCTTGACTTCACTCCTAGGAATCTGTCCAAAGTAAATAACTTAATATATAAACATCAATTTATTGCAAAGATCCACTGCAGCCTTTCCCAAAACATCAAAAACCTGGAAATCACATAAATGTCCAGCAACAGTACAATTAATGCATTACAATGTCACTATGTCTATAAAAATGCATCCAGTAGAGATAATTTTAAAGAGCTCTTAAAGTATCAAAAAATCAAAACATAATGTTAAGTAAGAAGTTGGGAAACAAAGCCATATATTTCCAATTTTATAATATGCATTTGTACAGCCTATAAAGAGAAGTACCTAGAAGAAAATATAACAGTGTTAACAGCACTGGTATCTGAGCAGTGTAATTACAGAAAATATTTGTTTTATTTCTACTTCATATTTTCTACAGTTCCAGTCTCTCAGTGGTGTCCAGCTCTTTGCAACCCCATCGACTGCTGCACACCAGGCTTCCCTGTCTATCCCCAACTTCCAGAGCTTACTCAAACTCATGTCCGTTGAGTCAGTGATGCCATCCAACCATCTCAACCTCTGTCGTCCCCTTTTCCTCCCACCTTCAATCTTTCCCAGCATCAGGGTCTTTTACAATGAGCCAGTTCTTCGCATCAGGTGGCCAAAGTGTTGGAGTTTCAGCTTCAGCATCAGTCCTTCCAATGAATATTCAGGACTGATTTCCTTTAGGATTGAATGGTTTGACCTTGCAGTCCAAGGGACTCTCAAGAGTCTTCTCCAACACCACAGTTCAAAAGCATCAATTCTTCAGTGCTCAGCTTTCTTTATGGTCCAAATCTCACATCCATACATGATTACTGGAAAAACCATACCTTTGACTAGATGAACCTTTGTCAGAAAAGTAATATCTCTGCTTTTTAATATGTTGTCCAGGCTGGTCATAGCTTTTCTTCATATTTTATACAATGCTCATATATTATTTATGTTATTGTAAAGCACATAATAAGCCAAGTAAGAATGAGAATAATTCAGACACAAGACAATAGTCACAATAGCACTATTTGCTACATGTGCACCCCTTCTATCTGCAGCCTTTCAAGTCCAAATAGAGTGAGTTCCTCAATGAGTAGCACTTCTATAGAAAAATCTTTACATCTTTGAGATGCTATGCTTTCCAAAGAGACTTTTAGAAGCATATTTTCATTCCCATCCTGTTTATTCCCTTCATAGGACTTAATGCAATCTGAAATTGTCATGTTATCTATTTCAGTTAATTGACCCTCTGTGTCTTGCTCATCACTGAATCCTCACAGTGTTGGAGGAACAGTAAATAGTTTACAAATGTTATTCAATTAATGAGTGAATGAAAAATGGCATCATCATTGGAATAGGGCTATTGCATTATGCAGGGATTACTTTGAAATTGATCAATCAATCAAATGCTTTAGATAAGACCATACAAACATTCTCATACTAAATTCTGTAAAATGAATTTAAGGAAAACCTCCCAGTAAGGGACAATGTACAGTGAAACAAAGAGCAAAGTCCTCGTGTTGGACAGATCTAAAGTTTGATGTATGTTTGTGTGGAGTTTCACAGGCTGCTTGCCATGACCTCTGTGTCTTCATTTGAGAGGATTACAGGATATAATGGATGTAAAAGGATCTATCCAAAGTTCTGATTCCATCCACCGCTAGATTATAAACTCCAAGAGAGGAGAGTTTATAAATTAGATCTATCTTATGCATCTGTATTCCTAGAGCCTAAGCATATGTCAACCATTCATTCAGATAAGTATTGAGTAAATAATGCACTTGGCCATGAGGCCAAGCAGAAGTGACCAGTATGTGTCCAGTAGGAAAGAGGCGGAGGGCAGGAGCACCTGTCACTTGCAACTGAAGAGTATACCCAAGCGAATTTCAGATTATATCCAAGAGTGACCCATAGTATTTGAGCCATGAGATTCATATAAACAGATTATCAAAGCAAAGAAAATCTAAGACCATGATGCCCATAGTGGAGGCAAGGGTAAGAGATATATGATCCTTGAATGGGAACGTGAGATTGATAATGCTACCACAGCCTAGGTGGTTTTAGGTCCTCAGCAGCAGATGATGGAGTGAGGTCAGAAACATTTAGAGGTCTAGTAAGGAGAGTTGGGTATCCAGTCCCATCACTTCATGGAAAATAGATCGGGAAACAATGGAAACAGTGACAGACTTGTTTTTGGCTCCAAAATCACTGCAGATGGTGACTGCTGCTGCTGCTGCTAAGTCACTTCAGTCTTGTCTGACTCTGTGCAACCCCATAGACAGCAGCCCACCAAGCTCCGCTATCCCTGGGATTCTCCAGGCAAAAACACTGGAGTGGTTGCCATTTCCTTCTCCAGTGCATGAAAGTGAAAAGTGAAAGTGAAGTCACTCAGTCATGTCTGACTCTTAGCGACCCCATGGACAGCAGCCCACCAGGCTCCTCCATCCATGGGATTTTCCAGGCAAGAGTACTAGAGTGGGGTGCCATTGCCTTCTCTGGCAGGTGGTGGCTGCAGCCATGAAATTAAAAGACGCTTCTTCCTTGGAAGAAAAGTTATGACCAACCTAGACAGCATATTAAAAAGCAGAGACATTACTTTGCCAACAAAGGTTCATCTAGTCAAAGCTATAGTTTTTCCAGTAGTCATGTATGGATGTGAGACTTGAACCATAAAGAAAGCTGAGCACGGAAGAACTGATGCTTTTGAACTATGGTGTTGGAGAAGACTCTTGAGAGTCCCTTGGACTGCAAGGGGATCTAACCATTCAATCCTAAAGGAAATCAGTCCTGATTATTCATTGGAAGGATGGATGCTGAAGCTGAAACTCCAATACTTTGGCCACCCAGTGAGAAGAACTGACTCATTGGAAAAGACCCTGACACTGGAAAAGATTGAAGGTGGGAGGGAGGGGGACAACAAAGGATGATATAGTTGGATGGCATCACCAAATCTATGGACTTGAGTTTGAGTAAACTCCAGGAGCTGGTGATGGACAGGGAGGCCTGGCATGCTGCAGTCCATGGTGTCACAAAGAGCTGGACATGGCTGAGCAATTGAACTGAACTGAAGGACAGTTGAACCATAAAGAAGGCTGAGCGCTGAAGAATTGATGCTTTTGAATTGTGGTGTTGGAGAAGACTCTTGAGAGTCCCTTGGACTGCAAGAAGATCAAACCAGTCAATCCTAAGGGGAATCAACTCTGAATATCCATTGGAAGGATTGATGGTGGACCTGAAGCTCCAATACTGTGGACACCTGATGCGAAGAGCCAACTCACTGGAAAAGACCCTGATGCTGGGAAAGACTGAAGGCAAAAGGAGAAGAGGGTGGCAGAGGATAAAATGGTTAGATAGCATCACCAACTCAATGGACATGAATTTGAGCAAACTTTGGGAGACAGTGAAGGAGAGAGAAGCCTGGCGTGCAGCAGTCCATGGGGTCAGAGTCAGACATGACTTGGCAACTGAACAACAACAAGGATCAGGTACACCTTACATGACACTTAGCAGGAGTTTTTTTAAAAAATGGATATTTCCCTTCCTTTCCTGAATGTACTTTAATTAAAGGAACTTAAAAAAAAAAAAGACTTGCTATTTTGGATAAATGGAAAACTGAACAAATGAGCATGCAACCTGTTTATTTTGTCACCTACTTCCAAGATAATTTTGAGGAGACATCTTTATAGAATTTTTTAAATAACTGAAGCTTTATTACAAATAAAGCTTTCAAATAGATATAGTAATTCATACTAACTGCAGCAAAATGTTTTCAATTAGACATCCTGCTGGGTTTCCTTTAATGACTATCTAAGATCACTTCTTTCATTTGAATACAAACAGAAAATGTGCCAAATTTTTGCAAACACTTCCCTTAAATTAGGGGAAAATTGGCCTATAGTTTTGTTTACATTATTAATCTCCTTACAAAGCACAGTCTTTATACATAGATACTTTCATATCAATGAATATGTCATAGGACATCTGTAAATATTCGCATATATGTTGCTGTTGTTTTAGTCGCTAAGTCATGTCTGACTCTTTTGTGACCCCAAGGACTGTGTAGCCCACCAGGCTCCTCTGTCCATGGGATTTTCCAGGAAAGAATACTGGAATGGGTTGCCATCTCCTTCTCCAGGAGATTTTCCCAACCCAGGGACTGAACATTCACATATGTATTATGTAGTTATAAACACTCCATATACATTTCTATGGACTGTATGTCCACACACATACACTTATGTAAAAATTAAAACAGGGCAAATGGACACACACATTATAATTAGGAAGAACTATTACTTCAGGTCACTCCTGGACATAATATGGAAATCACCTGGCTACAACTTTCAACTGCAGGTAAGAGATGCTCCCACCCTCTGTCTGTCCTACTGGACTCAACTTGGCAACACCTCACTGCTTGGTCTCATAATTATTCAAAGTATTCAGATCATTCCATACTCAATGTTATGGGATGGATAGATGGAAAGCCCTGGTAGGCTGTGAGGTACTGTGATACAAAAGGCAAAGTCCTGATATGAGATACATAGATGTTTGAAACTGAGTTTGACGGTTTACCCTGGCTCAGTAAATATCTATATGTGTTTGATGACTTCGTAGGCAATCCCCCAAAAGTTTTATGTCTAAAATATATTTGTTAGCTCCATTAACAGTGTGAATGAAGGTGAGTGTTGTGTTTTTATAATTTAGTCTCAACTTGACATTTTGCCCCTTAATCAGATCAGAAGCTATGTGATCTAACCATGAGTGTATCCAGTGGCAAGTCTGGAGGCTTAACTGTGAGTTTTCTTCCATTATGAACTCAGTCTGGGAAATTCACCCAGTTGGGGCTCAGTTTTCCCAATTGTAACTGCATACAAGCTTGCTCCAGCCAATTCAGCTGCACTGTACATGCATTCATGCTAAGTCGCTTCAGTTATATCTGACTCTTTGTGACCCTATGGACCATAGCCCGCCAGGCTCTTCTGTCCATGGGATTCTCCAGGCAAGAATACTGGAGTAGGTTGGTGTGCCCTCCTCCAGGAGATCTTACCAACCCAGGCATCCAAACCACATCTCTTACATCTCCTGCATTGGCAGGCAGGTTCTTTACCATTAGCACCACCTGAGAAACCCCCAAGCTGCACTATATATACATATATATCAATGGAATTACAAATATTATATACATAGAGAGATGATATTGTGCATAGCTGAAGTTTAGAAAAGATGCTTTGTCAGAATTCATTAATACTTTTCAAACTTGAAAGTGTCCTTGCCATAGAATTTTATCAGGAAACTGTTGCCTAAAAAATGCCAAATAACAATACATTTTTAACAACCCCAACCAAAACACCCTGTCAACCTTTATTGAAGTTATATTTTATCTAGGCTTTTTCTCATGCATGATCTGAAGACATAGAATTAATGGAAGTGAATCTTACTGCAAATAAGTATGTAAACAAAGGTAGATATATAAGTATGTGCATTTCCTGTGGCCTACACGTTCAGTGTGATGGTCAGTCAGCATCCTGAGGGTCATACATGAAATACTTAGCTTTGTAACAAGACCATAGATGTAACTTCAGGAATAGATACTGAAACTATCATCAATAAATAATTAATAATGTTTATTAGATACCTGTTTTGTTCCGGGAACTATGCTAATTGCATCACATGGATTTTTCTCATTTAAACTTTACTGCATGCATACAGATGAAGAAACAAGGCTGAAAGAAATTAGGTAAATTATTCAAGGCTGAAAGTGAATATGTTAGCCACTCAATCATGTCCAATTCTTTGCAACCCCATGGACCGAAGTAGCCTGTAGCCTGCCAGGCTCCTTGTCCATGGACTTCTCTATGGACAAGAATACTGGAGCGGATTTCCATTCCCTTCTCCAGGGTATCTTCCTGACCCAGGGATCAAATCAAGGTCTCCTGCATTGCAGGCAGATTCTTTACTGTATGAGCCACCAGAGAAGCCCCAAATGGCTATATTCAAGGCTCCATAGCTTATAAATAGTAGAGGCAGGATTCATTTCCAACAAATCTGACTGTGAATCATTCCCATTCAGTGTCATTTATACATGCAGTAAGAATGTCCTCCCCAACCTGATTTATTCCATACAGCCTTATCCCCACCCCTGGACCTAGTCTGGGAAAGCTGCTCACATGCAAAGATGATTCAAGGGCACAGACAGCTCTGAGACTGTGACATTTGAATCTGTCCCCTCACAGTATAATATATGTTTCAGTATGTGATAACTAAGTAAGAGAGACACAGATGCAAGAAGGATTAATCCCATCCCACCCTCACCATCAGCATCATCACTACCCTACCCAGGGAAGTGTTGCAGCAAGACTGTACCCTCCTGGGTACCTCATACACTAAGGAGGAGCTATGTATATGCAGAATGTCTTCCATCCACCACCACAGTGGCATACATCACTGTCTTGGATGCTGCCCTGCTCCCCTGCTTCTGCTCCCTGTGAAATACTTGCTTAACTTCTCTTCTTAGCCTGCGGTCAGAAAGCTCCAAATGAATCTGTAGTGTCTGCGTATGAATTCTAATGCTAATTAATCTTCCCCCATTAAGTCCCTCAAACCGGTACTCCACTCTGCTTTCAGCACTGCTCAGCTCGTATAAATTTTGTTCAAAGAGGACGAAGACTAAGTCAGTGTCTGTTCATCAGGTTACTGTCTATGCCATTGAAAGGCTAGAAATAATCCATAGTCATTAAGCGGAGATTGATTAAAGTAATGCACATCCCTTCACTAGTACACAGTGTTGCTGTTAAGGAAAAAATGAGCTACATATTGCCGAAAAAGTAGATTATATGAAGTATGTATATAAAATAACACTCCTCCATCTTATAAGTGGTATCATGCCCTCTTAACAAGTCTAAGATTCAAGTTACTTTAATACCTCCATGCTGCTTAGCTCTGGTCCTCTCCCAGCACTGGGCAATGATTTGACTCAGAGCCCCAGCCTCCCAAGCTTAGTTTTATCCCAGCTGGCAGGCATCTTGGATAATGAACCTATGACAGTTTTGTTCTTCATGGTCCACTCAGAATCCTCCCTTCCCCACTATCAAACTGACCTATGCCACTTCTGCAGCTTTTGGCTAAACTAGAAGCACACCAGTCCATCTTCTAAAGAGTTTCAGAAAAGAACTCCTAGTCTTTGTCAGTGGTCAACCTTCACTGCAAAAGAATTCTTTATTGTGTTGCTTTGTGAGCCTTTTTACTCTGATCCTTTCCTCTGTGGAGAAAGCAACCATCTTATCAGCTTCTTCTTTGAACCATTATTAACCCATTTCTCACCCTGCTCCTCACATCTTGTAAATCACTTGACAACATTGTTTTCCTGCAGGGAACATTGATGTCCCTGCACTCACCATAATGTTGCCATCATTACTATCCTGTCTATAATTCTTGTTCTTGTCTATAACTGAGTGCTAAAAGGAGAGAAAGTATTACATATAGGACATACAAGCTTTTAGCCTAATCCAGCGATTTTCTTTTCATTTTTACATGCTTTTAGAAGGTGACTATTTTGCTTCACTACTATGACAAATAATAATGGCACAAATTATTTATAAAGCTCTTCATTGCTTCCCAAATACTTTCTCTCCAGCACCTCGGTTTATCCCTTGTCTTTGTGAGGCAGAAAAGACATTTAACAGTGAAGAAGACTTGGACTCAGAGACATAAGTGATTTTTCAAAAGTTCAAGCTGTCACTTGAACTCAAGTTTCCTCATTTCAAATCCACCACAATTTTCAACAAAATGTCCCCCTCATATTATACTATGTTCAAAAACTTTTTAAGTATACAAGGGTAGGAATGCTCACAGCTCCCAAAGCTCAGCATTTCAGGAATGTAATTTGAGAAAAATAATTATCAGAACGAATAAGAAATTCATAAAATGTTCACAATTACTACTCAAGGTTCATCAAGTACTCGTGAATTACCTTAGATTTTTAGATGGATTATGCTTTCAGGGAGCTTAATACTTTGCAGATCAAATATAAAAATCAAGCAACTTATATACTAAGAGCCAAACTAAAGTCCAAGAATGCAGAATATATTTTGCTTTATGTCATGTACCAAATGACTAATAGGCAGCAAGGGCTTTCAGGGTTATAATTTTAGCCCAAGGTTCTGGTAACTACATGAAATCCTTGAGTGGTTTATGATATCATAAGGTGGAATTATAGCTCCCCATGGGCAAAAGTTGTTGAAATGCTTTCAGCAATTGAGTACCATAACTAGCCTGTGCTCTATAGTAATTATAGGAAAAACTATATTAAATACCTAGTCACGTTGACTAATGATTTCAAATATAGAAATTATTTTTTAAAATGAGAAAGGCAGGCTGGTAATTCATTCATCCATCCATTCCATAAATATGTATAAGTCCACCCTAGGTCTGCCACTAAGATAAGGGCTGGGGTTACAACAACAGACAAGTTGAATCCCAAAGTCTCCCCCTGGAGAACTTTCATTCTAGCATGGGAATCAGACATTAAATGACTATGAGTATAAGGTAAGTGTTCTGATGATGGACAAAGTGCTATGCCAATATATTGACAAGAAGCACACTAACTTGGGGGCGATGGGGGGACAGGGTGAGACACAATCAAAGAAGGCCTCCTTGAGGAAGTAAACACAGAGCTGAATGAAATCTGAATGATGGATCAGAAATAGGAAGGATAAGAGGAGAGTAGAGCTCATTCTTCCGTCTATGGGGTTGCACAGAGTCAGACACGACTGACATGACTTAGCAGCAGCAGCAGCAGGGCTCATTCTTAGGCTGATAATAAAAGTGAGAGAGAAAAAAGAGACCTTGAATGGAGAACACAGAAATTTAACCTCTTTCCAGATAATGAGAACAGCTGTATGGATATACTACAGGAAAAGGGGGGAAAGAATAATAATAATATAGCCTAGATATTAGCAACAAATATGCATGTATATTATATACATAATATGGCATATATCATAAATGTGTATACATATTTCTTATGTATATGAATATTTCATATGTTAATATATGGTATGTATGTCTTGTTATTAGAGAAGGAAATGGCAACCCACTCCAGTGTTCTTGCCTGGAGAATCCCAGGGACGGGGGAGCCTGGTGGGCTGCTGTCTGTGGGGCCACACAGAGTCGGACACGACTGAAGTGACTTAGCAGCAGCAGCAGCAGCATGTCTTGTTATAAACTACATTTATAAAATGTATTATATCTTATATGATATATGTCATAATATAGTGAGTATAATATTTGCATGTAATATACATGTGTATATAATGAGAAACATAATAGTTATATAGTACAGTCTATAATATATGTATATTTTATATACGTGTGTGTGTGTGGATGTATATATGTGCATGTGTAGGTACCAGAACAGAATTTGCCTTGAGAGAACTAGCCATTTTCTATAAAATGCCTGATCTCCAATCAAAAAAGAGAAGAATAAGCTATTAAAGACTATGGAGATAATATTCAAAGGGTAACTAATTAGAATGATAAGCTCACAAAATATTGTATTGAATAGAATGACGGGTACAGGATTCTAAAGAGACCAAGAGGTTATTCAATGTGAAACATTTACCAAATGAAGATGTCATTAATTTTGGAGAAGAATGTAAATATCGCCACCAAGTGGAAAAGCCGGGAAAGAGTTACTGACCACACAAGTGATTTCTCAATAGTATTTCAATAGTATCATTTCAATTAATTATATTATTATTCTAAATGATAATACAATTTTCATTTGTATCAAACTTTACAATATACGTAACATCTTCTCAACTTAGTGACTAGGTGAAAGTGAAGTCGCTCAGTCGTGTCCGACTCTTAATGACCCCGTGGACTGTAACCTACTAGGGCTTCTCCGTCCATGGGATTCTCCAGGCAAGAATACTGGAGTGGATTGCCATTTCCTTCTCCAGGGGATCTTCCCAACCCAGGGATCGAACCTGGGTCTCCCACCTTGGAGGCAGACGCTTTAACCTCTGAGCCACCAGGGAAGCCCGGTGACTAGATACATTGACTTGGTTAGTATACAGCTTTTCACAGTGGAAATAAATATTTAGGTTACTTTTATTACTTACAAATTTATAATGAACTCTAAAGTGATGAAATACATTAAAAATAATTTTCATNAACTAACATAGTTCAAAAAGTATGAAAATTATTTTTAATGTATTTCATCACTTTAGAGTTCATTATAAATTTGTAAGTAATAAAAGTAACCTAAATATTTATTTCCACTGTGAAAAGCTGTATACTAACCAAGCATTACAATGAAACTCTGAAAATAATGAAATATTTTAACTATTTTTGCACTAAATGCTACAATATAGTTATATAGAGAATCTAGCCTTTGGGAACTATAATTCTTTTACAGTCTTATTCAGATGTCATTCCTGAAGCAAGTGGCATGTGATGACTGAAGTTTTAATAGCCATTTATACTTGGAATATTTTATGCATTAATACTTCAAGTAAAAATGAGCAGCATTTTCCAAATACAATAACTCAAAAAATAAATGGAGACATTTGTGCAAATGTTTCATTTTTGAAAATCACCTTGGGCTGAGTCAAACCATGGAAAATTTTAGCTCAAAGGAAATTCTACCTCCCCTTCATCCCCCTAAAAAATCATAAGGATGTGAAAACAGGATTATAATGGAAGCTGTCTTGCAACATTAACTACAATGTTCATTCCCCTAAAAGCCATAATTCATAGCTGTTCTACAGCCTTTTTCTTTCAGCAATTATGCATATTAGAGGAAAGTTTGAATACATAAAAACTAAATGCTGATAGAAAACTAAGTCTCAAAAAAGAAAAGTGTACTTGACCAGTTTGCTTTGAAGAAAAATATGAAAGCCAACTTGTCCCAGGTGTCCCTAGTCCAAGAAGGTTGTGGAAAGCATGTAAACCACAGTTGCAGGGCATAGCACAGGGCTTATTGCCTGGGACCCCTGATCAACCCATGGCAGTCAATTCCATCCCTAGGGGACAGTGGCTTCAGTGGAAACAGAATATTGGGAACTACTGGCTCTCTAGGGAATTCAGTGCAAAAGTTGCCCTTCTAGTAGTTGACAAACTACTACAAAGAGTTTCTCAAACACACCCTTGCCATTTCTTCTTCTCTTATTCAAAGGTTTATTCAGTTCGGTTCAGTTCAGTTCAGTCACTCAGTCATGTCCAACTCTTTGCGACCCCATGGACCGCAGCACACCAGGCCTCCCTGTCCATCACCAACTCCCAGAGTTTACCCAAACTCAAGTCCATTGAGCTGGTGAGGCCATCCAACCATCTCATCCTCTGTTGTCCCCTTTTCCTCCTGCCCTCAATCTTTCCCAGCATCAGGGTCTTTTCAAATGAGTCAGCTCTTCACATCAGGTGGCCAAAGTATTGGAGCTTCAGCTTCAGTATCAATCCTTTCAATGAACACTCAGGACTGATCTCCTTTATGATGGACTGGTTGGATATCCTTACAGTCTAAGGGACTCTCAAGAGTCTTCTGCAACACCACAGTTCAAAAGCATCAATTCTTCGGTGCTCAGCTTTCTTTATAGTCCAACTCTCACATCCATACATGACTACTGGAAAAACCATAGTCTTGACTAGACAGACCTCTGTTGCCAAAGTAATGTCAAAGGTTTATAGGGTGACATGAAAGCATCTCATGAAAATTGCCCCATACCATTTTGATAATTTCTATATTTCCAGAACCCAGTACAGAGCCTTGTACTTGATAAACATTTGCTGTCAAAAAAGGAAAGATCTTTAAATCCTATTTCAGGACAGAAAACTTGTATTTAAATCTTATCTCTAGGACATAACTGGGTTTTGTGATCCTGGGCAAGGTACTTAAATTCCAAGCTTCAGATCTTATCCCTAAGAAATAGACTTGAAAATAATACTTACTCATAGCACTGTCTTTATACAATTATGAGATAATGTGTATAAGCTATCTGAACACAGTGGCCAGCCAGTGTTAACACTCTGTAATTACTTGCTAAATCTGAATTCTCCAGAATTGTAGATGACCACAATCCCAGATAACAAGATGAATGAGGAAGAGCAGATTATATGTAACATAAGGGCTGAAGATCCACTATAGTTATTTTTCTAATACTTCTAACATTAGACCAAGAACAACTGCATCCTTGACTTCCCCAGGAAGAATTACAACCAACAGTCACTGGCTTTCAGGATTTATGCTTTGACATACATCTTCAAAATAAAGCCTATGACCATTTCCAAATGGGAAATCTCAGAAGAAGCCCAGAAGTATTACCAAGGAATATGAATTTTATTTGTAGAATTTACAGGCTTTATAATAACCCTCCAAACAAAGAGCATAAATTTAAAAATCTTAAGGGAAAACACCACTTGCACACACACACACACACACACACACACAATGAATTTAGTAAAATCAACTAGCAAGCTATTCTCTGTCCCTAGAGTCTGTGTAAGATGTGAAGAACAATATATCCAATCTTTTGTTCTCAGAAAATGTATAGCAAGATTAAACCCTGTAGTACAACTAGGAAAGGAAGTACATTCACCAGTAAGTGCCCAGTGAGGAGTCAATATTCCTGACCACCTCACCTGAGTTTCTATCTCATCATGCCATTTTTTTTCTTTCTCTCTTTAATGTATCTAGTTTGCCTTTTATTCATCATTTTTCTCCATTGGAGTAGGGACCTTTTCTATGTTATTTATGGTGATGGTGCACAGTGTATATAGTACATATGTGCTGATATAATACATTAATACTTCCCTGGTGGATCAGATGGTAAAGAGTCTGCCTGCAATGTGGCAGACTTGGGTTCCATCCCTGGGTTGGGACGATCCCCTGGAGAAGGCAGTGGCAACCTACTTCAGTATTCTTGCCTAGAGAATCCCATGGACAGAGGAGCCTGGCAGGCTATGGACCATAGCCTGTGACCATTGGGTCACATAGAGTCAGACACAACTGAGCAACTAACACACACATATACAATGCATTAATGGATTCTTTATTCTTGAAATTTCACCTAACCTAGAGATCCTAACTTAGATGGCAGGCAAAATCACAACAAAAATAGTATTGAAATCATTCAGCAAGAAATTATTCCCTTCTTCTTTCATGGTCTTCTTTCCATCAATTAATATAATTTCAAATATATTAAGAAGTACTGTGATGATTTCTGGAAGAGTTAAACAAACTCATAGTCCCTTCAGAAATACTTTCAGATAAACAACTAATTGCACTATAATGTGATTAATGAAGTCTTCCCCACAGGCTCAGTGGTAAAGAATCTGCCTGCAATGCAGATACAGGTTCAGTTCCTGAGTAGGGAAGATGCCCTGGAGGAGGGCATGGCAACCCACTCCAGTATTCTTGCCTGGAGAATCCCATGGACAGAGAGGCCTGCAGGCTGCAGTCCATAGTGTTACAAAGAGCCAGACATGATTGAAGCCACTAAGATAGCAAGCACATGATTAATGAAATAATAAAAATATGCAAAAGGGAAAGTTGGCACCCACAAGGATAGTTAACTCTTTCTTGGGAAGATCAAAGAAGACTTCTTAAAGGAGGTGGTACCTAATATGGATTTGAAAGGAAGAATAAGAGGAATGGAAATAGGAATTCCAACCTATATGCAGGTTAGGAAGCAACAGTTAGAACTGGACATGGAACAACAGACTGGTTCCAAATAGGAAAAGGAGTACGTCAAGGCTGTATATTGTCACCCTGCTTATTGAACTTATATGCAGAGTACATCATGAGAAACGCTGGACTGGAAGAAACAGGCTGGAATCAAGATTGCCAGGAGAAATATCAATAAGCTCAGATATGCAGATGACACCACCCTTATTGCAGAAAGTGAAGAGGAACTAAAAAGCCTCTTGATGAAAGTGAAAGTGGAGAGTGAAAAAGTTGGCTTAAAGCTCAACATTCAGAAAATGAAGATCATGGCATCTGGTCCCATCACTTCATGGCAAATAGATGGGGAAACAGTGGAAACAGTGTCAGACTTTATTTTAGGGGGGCTCCAAAATCACTGCAGATGGTGATTGCAGCCATGAAATTAAAAGACGCTTTATCCTTGGAAGGAAAGTTATGACCAACCTAGATAGAGTATTGAAAAGCAGAGACATTACTTTGCCAACAAAGGTCTGTCTAGTCAAGGCTATGGTTTTTCCTGTGGTCATGTATGGATGTGAGAGTTGGACTGTGAAGAAAGCTGAACGCCGAAGAATTGATGCTTTTGAACTGTGGTGTTGCAGAAGACTCTTGCAAGTCCCTTGGACTGCAAGGAGATCCAACCAGTCCATTCTGAAGGAGATCAGCCCTGGGATTTCTTTGGAAGGAATGATGCTAAAGCTGAAGCTCTGGTACTTTGGCCACCTCATGCAAAGAGCTGACTCATTGGAAAAGACTCTGATGCTGGGAGGGATTGGGGGCAAGAGGAGAAGGGGACAGCAGAGGATGAGATGGCTGGATGGCATCACAGACTCGATGGACGTGAGTCTGAGTGAACTCTGGAGCTGGTAATGGACAGGGGGGCCTGGCATGCTATGATTCATGGGGTTGCAAAGAGTTGGAGACGACTGAGCGACTAAACTGAACTGATAGTGGCATATTCGAATGTGAAAAGGCAATACTGAGTCAAATGCCATGAAAGTGAAAGTGTTAGTCACTTAGTCATGTCTGACTCATTGTGATCCCATGGACTGTAGCTTGCCAGGCTCTTCTGTCTGGGGAATTCTCCAGGCAAGAATACTGGAGTGGGTAGCCATTCCCTTCTCCAGGGGATCTTCCCAACCCAGGAATCAAATACGGGTCTTCTGCATTACAGACAGGTTCTTTATCATCTAAGCCAGTTCTTTATAACTCTAAATGACATGAGAGTGAAAGTCACTCAGTTGTGTCCAACTCTTTGTGACCCCATGGACTATACAGTCCGTGGAGTTCTCCAGGCCAGAATACTGGAGTGGGTAGCCTTTCCCTTCTCCAGGGGATCTTCCCAACCCAGTGATCGAACCCAGGTCTCCTGCATTGCAGGCAAATTCTTTACCAGCTTAGACACTGACATGGGTCTTAGTTAAATTTCTGAATCCTCCTTTATAGTTATAATCACTGTTATCAGTTACCTGTTGCTACAGTAATACCACATAACAAAATATCAGTGACATACAACAACAACAAAAAATTTATATAACTCACAAGTTTGCCAGGTTTAGCTGACCTAGTATGGGCTCACTTAATGTATTTAGGAAGCAGCTGGATGTTGGCTGATCTGGGTGGCTTTAATATTTGCTAGGGCGACCTGGCTCTACCCCACGTCCCTCACTGTCCAGCAGGCATGTCCTTCTCATGCAGAGCATGAGCAAAACTGTTCAAGCACTTTCCCAAGACTGTTCTAACATATGTCTGCTAACATTGTAATGACTAAAGTAAGTCACCTGCCTGAATCAGAGTCAAAGAGGGAGGCTCGCTCAGGGTCACATGGCAAAGGAAGTGAATCCTAGAGGGGAGAAGAACGGGTGCCATTAATATAATCAATAGACTGCACCCACTTAATCTCTCCAAAATTTGGTTTCCTAGTCTGTAAATGGAGAACACAACAGTTTTTTTGTCCTGACACCCGGGGTTGATAGGAGGAAATGTGCGAAAGGTTTTTTAAGTTCTTTAGCTGAAAATGAATAGACAAATACAAAAAAAAAAAGGAAGAAGAAAACTTACTATGGAAATCTAAGGAATTAGTGTCACTTTGTGGTTTGCACACCAGCTAACTACATATTTAAGCTTAAAGTCCTAGTTCATGTTCTTTAGAACTGTAGTCTCAAACAAGGTTAGAACATTTTCCAGGTTATAAAAAAAAAAAAAAAAAAAAAAAGGACATCTGAATACCAAATTCAGCCCCCTGGAGGAGTGAGGTAAAAAACTTGATCTGACTATTCAAGGTTGTTTCTGTCCAGATTTCATCCTTAAATACTACCTATATAGGTCACGCTTTCCCAGGTGATACAGTGGTAAAGAATCCACCTGTCAGTGCAGGAGACACAAGAGATGCAGGTCCAGTCCCTGGGACAGGAGGATCCCCTGAAGTAGGAAATGACAACACACTCCAATATTCGTGCCTGGAAAACTCCATGGGCAGAGGAGCCTGGTGGGCTACAGTCCATAGCGTCACAAAGGGCTGGCCATGACTGAGCACACGCGCACACTGCAATCACACTTTATTTTGTTTGTATGACTCATGTAATCTCAAAAGTCCAAGAAACTAGGTTCTGGTCCCAACTTTGTCATAATTAAGTCTTAGACCTTGGGCAAGTCATTTAACACTGGTCTTCGTCTGCAAGTTAAGGCTTATGAGTTAAACAGTTCACTAGTGGTAAAGAATCCACCTGCCAATACAAGAGACTAAGAGATGCGAGTTTGATTCGTGGGTCGGAAAAATCCCCTGGAGAAGGCATGGCAGCCCATTCCAGTATCCTTGCCTGGAGAATCCCAAGGACAGAGGAGCCTGGAGAGCTAAAGTCCAGAAGGTGGCAAAGAGTCTGACACTGCTGAAACAACTTAGCACATAAGATCAGCATAGTTCTAATGTTCTATAGTTCTCGGAAGAAATTATCTATTTGCAGATGAGCCTACTTATCCAAAAATTGTCCTTCAGAATATGAACTCAAAAGATGAAGGGTTAACTCAGAGTTTATAAGTGACCCAATTTTTAATCAATATTTTTGTTAAAAATATTTTACTACTTTTTAATGTATACCAATGTAACAGATGATCTTAAAACAATCAAGTAGCTTCCACTTATAATTATTAACACTTTTCTAAACTGGTGAGATACGTTTAGCTTATCTTCTTAAACTCAGTATAGATTAATTAACACCATGAATTTTTAGGTTCTGAGAAAACTTGTGTTTTATTTACATTCTGGGTATATTCATTCATCACAAACTTTCAAAGAATTTACTACTACTACCTAGACACTAGAGAAAGTTCCCAGACTTGTTTTCCAGTTTGCATCAAGCTGATTTCTGCATATAAATTGCAAATTCCTCAATTCATGCTCCTAGTTTGTTTGGAGAATTACTTGAGATAGCAGAATTAGAACTACATTCAGGTTAAATTCCAGTGGCAGCACACAAGTTCAATCTGTTAAATGTGTATTTGACATAGTTCCACTTAGCTGTCTAATCTTGGTCACATTGCTTAATCTTGCTGATCCTCATTTTTCTCAACTGCAAACTTTGTGAATCATTCATGTCTTTTTTATTGTGCATGAAAAAATTCTGAAATTTGCACACAAAAAAATGAGAGAGGGAATGCTACTTTCTGATGCTTGGCTCACAAAGCAAAAATGCTGCTTTAGTTGTGCTGCTCTTGTGATTCATTTAACAAGAGCAAATGTGCTGAACAGAAGAGAAAGATAAGCAAATACCAGCTCAGTCATAAACTGGAAAATGGTCTCAAATGGAAAAGCTGGCAGCAAGGTACAGGCAGGCTGCCCTGGAGGAGGCGGGGAGAGGAGGCATCTTCTCAGACGCATTTATTCAGACTAGATGCTTGAATTCTTTGAGGGCCCCTCCAGTATAATGACTCAACCACTGATTCCCTGAGTTCTCTAGAGCAAACACAGATTGACTATTCAACCATGGCAAACAAAATGACTAGAAACAGCTCAAGTATCAAAGGCTAGCCTAAGCGAAAAGTAAAGCAAGAGGAAAGTATCTCTCTTCTTTCTGTTATCCTGTAGTTTGTCTTTTTGCTTGTGATGCTTTACTTTAGTGGATTTCTAAGAGGTTGGTTTCCTGGGGTCGGTGCTATGGAATTACTGACCTTTAGGCTAAACTTCCTACTGTACTTTTGCATCCAGCCCACCCTGAATTAAGGCAAAATTGGGCTTACTTTAATATTTAATTCTACTGTTATATAATTAAATAAAAACTGGCATTAAAACAAGTCCTTGTTCCTTAAGGATTTGGGTAGAGCTGTGCCAAAAAGCTTACATCACTAGACTGCAGGTAAATTTATAGCTGTCTTCATTCATTTGCATTTAATCAACCCAGACTTGCTGAGTCTAGGTTCGGAAGGACCTTATTGCCTGTTCAGTTTTCAGGGTACAGGACTGCTGGTGAAGCACAATGACTCAAGTGAGAAGTTTGAGTTCCACAGTCTGCAGGTCATTTTTCACCTTGAAGTTTGGCTGGATAGCAAGTCAATTATATAAACAAAAAGACAATGTTGTTCTGACGCCATGAGGTAAAAGGAGTCCTCCCATTTCCATAAAAGGTGTTGGTTCTGGCCTCAGCTGACCTGGTTCAAACTTCAGTTCTGTCACTTACAGTTAAATTACATCTTTAGAAGAATTATTGTGGTAAAGTAACTATTGTGATCATAATTATCTCTGAAAATCCCATTAAGACAATATTTTACCTGCAGTTGGGTTCTAGAGTCAACTGATAGGTGGGTATAGCAACAGCATGGGCTGAAGAGCCTAGAGGAAGTTATCTCAAGTCTCTGAGCTTCATTTCCCCCAGTCATGAACTAGAGCTATTAACAGAACCTACCTCATAAGGATATAGGAAGGCTGAAATGAGATGACAAGTGTAGAGGGTCAGGCATGTAATCAACACAATAGCTAGCCACTAGTATTAAGAAATTTTTAGGGACTAGTTAAGCTCTCCCAGTTAGCTGTTGGGCTACATGTACAGTGGCTGAACTTTCAGTTAGCAGTTTTGCATATAAGGGAACTGAGTCTCACAGCAGTTAAGGGAATAGCTGGTAAAGCCAAAAACTTTTGTGCTGTATACAGTGATAGTCAAGAGCATAAATATGGAGCCACACAGGCTGCCCAGTTCTCTCATTTATTGGCTCTGTAAGCTCAAACAAGTTAGTTACTCTGTGCCTCAGATTGCTTACCTGTAAAATTGATATGATGATAGAATCAACCTCGTAGGAGTGTCATAATGATTATAAAAGTCACTCTGTCCAAAGCATTTAAACAATGCCTGGCACACAGTGAGCTACACATTCGTCACCACTACCATGATTGTTATTCTTCCATGCCTCTGTACTTGGAAATACCAATAGTGTTATAGTACCAGCATCGAAATGACTAGTCTGACATATAAGGGAGAAATGGCCCTAGCTCCACAAGATCACACAACATAAAATGGGATTCAAAGGAGATTTTCAATAAGACAATTGGAATGGTTTCAATAGCCTGCTCCAGATGAACAGAATAAAGCATTAGACCAGGATCAGAGAAGCAAAATAAAATGACTTGCATCAAAGAAAGGGAACAGTCAACAAAGAAGATTGAACATTTGTAGCAGAATAGTAATAATCCCCCTCTAGAAATCCTATAACATCTAGCCTTTAGACTACAAAGACCCATGATAGTAGCCCCTACCGTTGTATGAATATACATGAGACAGAGGGACCCCAAGGACATCTAGAGGCCTAGACAATGAGTACCACAGTGCCATTTCATGGATGTTGCTGGGAAAGTTAAATTCAGGAAATTAATTTTTAGAGAAGAACATAAAGACTGTAAACTCATGATTTCCTAAAAAGGAGATGGGAAAGTGTTGTTGAGCATAGCTTAGTATAAAGTAGAAATAAAGAACAATTATTTTTGTCAACCAGTCATTTGAGGAGGGAATTATACATTGAACAGGATTATATTTGAGCCTGAGTTCAGGGTTTTTAAGCTCATTTTTGCTTTATTTTTTTGACCTGCAGCAAGACCTTTCTTCACCTTTTTCATTAGAGCATAACTCTCCTTATCATATAGATCAGAATGTTTACATACAAAGTCTCTGCAGTCTGACTAAGTTCAGAGCCTTCCTATATTGGCTGATTCACCTCGGACAAGTTATTTAATCATAAACCTTATTTCTTGTGTGAAAGTTGGAGATGGAAATAAATACCTTGTAGGGTTGCTATGAGGCTTAAAATATACAATCCACTTAAGGTTCTAGCACATGCTTGGCACATGGCGAGTTCTTAATAAATGCAAGCTACATACATACATATGAATGGACAAAATGATCTCTGGCGTCTCCTCCAGATGCTCTTTCCTGTAGCCTGGACTTATTTTTAAAATATTTATTTATTTATTTGGCTGCATCAGGTCTTCATTATGACACTCGGGATCTTTCATTGCAGTGCACGGGCTTACTTGTCCCCAATATGTGGGCAACTAAGTTCCTCAAACAAGGACTGAACCCACATCCCCTGCACTGGAAGACAAATTTTTAACCACTGGACCACCAGGGAAGTCCTCTTGGACTCCTTATTTTTATAGCCTCCCTGACTTTGACATGTGTCTTCTGTGTCAGTCCCTCATCCCCACTTGTAACCTGAGTAGAGAAAAGAAGCAAATAGATGGCCAGTGTGACAGCAAATATGTGTATGAAGTTATAGTGATGCTGGCCAGGGAGAACCAAGCAGGGAGGGCTCAGTTCTCCTGCAGCCACTCCCAAGACTGTTAGGTTTTAAACACATGGGTTTGACCCCCAGGGGTTCAAGGATGAATGTGCTTGTTTTAGGGACTCTGTTATCCATCTAGCTTCTTTTAACCTGTATGAATAGAACACAGAAACCATCAGACTGCTTGTGCCTTGTGAATAGAATAATGTGCATGAATGAGTTTTTTAAATAGCACAGTTCAAATGTTGCTGTTTTTGCTGCTTTGCTATAATTGTGATAAACACATTGTTTAAAAACCCAGAGGGAATGGGCTTTTTGTCTTCTTTTTTAAACCCGCACTAGTTGTTTGGATTAAATTGACCATTAGGCATGAGAAATGTCTACGTTAGCTATAGCTTACAGAAGAAGAATCTTTCCTGAAGGCAGGATAAATGAAAGATTAATAGTATAGGTTCTCAGGTTTCTGGATCCACCTCCTTGATTTGCCACTTTCTGGCTATGCAGCCTTGGGCAAGTTGCATAACCACTTCCAGATTCAATCCCTACACCTCATCTCATCTTTGAAATGGGGATAATGATTATATGTACCACAAAAGCATGCTATGAGGATTAATTTAAGATCTTGGCACAGGGCCTGGAATAAAGGAGACATCCAGTAAGGGTTAGCTATTACCATTATTAAAACAATGGAAGAAACAATATAGAAATAATGATTAACTCCAGCTTTGATAAGATGGCAGATATACAAAATCTGCATCAAAAGGATGAGAAGGAGGAAATGGCAAATAAGAGGATGAAATGAAGAAATAACTTAGCTAAAGTGAATATGTGTGTCACTGGCCAGTTGTCATAACTTTGCACCTGCCACTAGGATTTAAGATTAAATTCAAAATTAGTCCAACATCATACAAATGCTTCTGTTTGAAATTGTATGACCAGAGCCTTCCTGCCACTGGTCCTAGAAAGAAACAAAGGGCTTTAGTAGTCTGGACCTCCTGCTGGGTGTTTATAGTCCATGCAGCTAGAAATGAGATGTATCATCATTGCTAAGGCCTAAATTTAGGCAGTGCCAAGAAGCAGTAATCCAAGTCTATGCCCTGACCAGTAATGCTGAAGAAGCTGAAGTTGAATGGTTCTATGAAGACCTACAAGATCTTTTAGAACTAACACCCAAAAAAGATGTCATTTTCATTATAGGGGACTGGAATGCAAAAGTAGGAAGTCAAGAAACACCTGAGTAATAGGCAAATTTGGCCTCGGGGTGCAGAATGAAGCAGGGCAAAGGCTAATAGAGTTTTGCCAAGAGAACACACTGGTCATAGCAAACACCCTCTTCCAACAACACAAAAGAAGACTCTACACATGGACATCACCAGATGGCCAACAGAGAAATCAAATTGATTATATTCTTTACAGCCAGAGATGGAGAAGCTCTATTCAGTCAGCAAAAACAAAACCAGGAGCTGACTGTGGCTCAGATCATGAACTCCTTATTGCCAAGTTCAGACTTAAATTGAAGAAAGTGGGGAAAACCACTAGACCATTCAGGTATGACCTAAATCATATGCCTTATGGTTATACACTGGAAGTGAGAAATAGATTTAAGGTACTAGATCTGATACACAGAGTGCCTGATGAACTATGGATGGAGGTTCATAACACTGTATAGGAGACAGGGATCAATACCATCCCCAAGAAAAAGAAATGCAAAAAAGCAAAATGGATGTCTGAGGAGGCCTTGCAAATAGCTGTGAAAAGAAGAGAAGTGAAAAGCAAAGGAGAAAAGGAAAGATATACCCATTTGAATGCAGAGTTCCAAAGAATAGCAAGGAGAGATAAGAAAGTCTTCCTCAGTGATCAGTGCAAAGAAACAAAGGAAAACAATAGAATGGGAAAGACTAGAGATCTCTTCAAGAAAATTAGAGATACCAAGGGAACATTTCATGCAAAGATGGGCTCAATAAAGGACAGAAATGGTATGGACCTAACAGAAGCAGAAGATATTAAGAAGAGGTGGCAAGAATACACAGAACTATACAAAAAAGATCTTCATGACCCAGATAACCATGATGGTGTGATCACTCACCTAGAGCCAGACATCCTGGAATGTGAAGTCAAGTGATCCTTAGGAAGCATCACTATGAACAAAGCTAGTGGAGGTGTTGGAATTCTAGTTGAGCTATTTCAAATGCTAAAAGATGATGCTGTGAAAGTGCTGCACTCAATATGCCGGCAAATTTGGAAAACTCAGCAGTGGCCACAGGACTGGAAAAGGTCAGTTTTCATTCTAATCCCAAAGAAAGGCAATGCCAAAGAATGTACAAACTACCACACAGTTGCACTCATCTCACATGCTAGCAAAGTAATGCTCAAAATTCTCCAAGCCAGGCTTCAGCAATACATGAACCATGAACTTCCAGATGTTCAAGCTGGTTTTAGAAAAGGCAGAGGAACCAGAGATCAAATTGCCAACATCTGGTAGATCATGGAAAAAGCAAGAGAGTTCCAGAAAAGCATCTATTTCTGCTTTATTGACTATGCCAAAGCCTTTGACTGTGTGGATCACAATAAACTGTGGAAAATTCTGAATGAGATGGGAATACCAGACCAGCTGACCTGTCTCTTGAGAAATCTGTATGCAGGTCAGGAAGTTAGAACAGTTAGAACTGGACATGGAACAACAGACAGGTTCTAAATAGGAAAAGGAGTACATTAAGGCTGTATATCGTCACCCTATTTTTTTAACTTATATGCAGAGTACCTCATGAGAAATGCTGGGCTGGAGGAAGCACAAGCTGAAATCAAGATTGCCAGGAGAAATATCAATAACCTCAGATAAGCAGATGACACCACCCTTATGTCAAAAAGTGAAGAACTGAAGAGCCTCTTGATGAAAGTGAGAGGAGTGAAAAAGTTGGCTTAAAACTCAACATTCAGAAAAGAAAGATTATGTCATCCGGTCCCATCACTTCATGGTAAATAGATGGGGAAACAATGGAAACAGTGGCTGACTTTATTTTGGGGGGCTCCAAAATCACTGCAGATGGTCACTGCAGCCATGAAATTAAAAGATGCTTGCTCCTTGGTAGAAAAGTTATGACCAACCTAGACAGTATATTAAAAAGCAGAGACATTACTTTGCCAACAAAGGTCTGTCTAGTCAAAGCTGTGGTTTTCTCAGTAGTCATGTATGGATGTGAGAGTTGGACTATAAAGAAAGCTGAGCACTGAAGAATTGATGCTTTTGAACTGTGGTGTTGGAGGAGACTCTTGAGAGTCCTTGTGTGGCAAGGAGATCCAACCAGTCTATCCTAAAGGAGATCAATGCTGAATATTCATTGGAAGGACTGACGCTGAAGCTGAAACTCCAATACTTCGATCCAATACCTGATGCAAAGAGCTGACTCATTTGAAAAGACCCTGATGCTGGGAAAGGTTGAAGGCAGGAGAAGGGGACGACAGAGTTTGCGATGGTTGGATGGCATCACTGACTCAATGGACATGAGTTTGGGTAAACTCCAGGAGTTGGTGATAGACAGGGAGGCCTGGTGTGCTGCAGTCCATGGGGTCCCAAAGAGTTGTACATGACTGAGCAACTGGACTGAACTGAACTGAAAAAATCTACTGAGATTTACCAAATCTAGCTCTGTTTATTTGGGCTTCCCAGGTGGTACTAGTGGTAAAGAAAAGAACCCACGTGTCAATGTAGGAGACAAGAGATGCAGGTTTGATCCCTGGGTTGGGAAGATCCTCTGGAGGAGATCACAGCAACCCACTCCGGTATTCTTACCTGAAGAATCCCATGTTCAGAGGAGTCTGGGGGATTATAGTCCATGGGGTCACAAAGAGTTGGGCATGACCGAAATGACTGAGTATGCATGCACCTCTGTTTATTCACCTCCAAAGTTGGCACCACTTAAGCAACTGTTCGGATTTTAGACTAGAGGAGTCAAAGAGATAGTCAGATCAATTAATGTCCATACCAAGGACCAGCAAACATTTTCTGTGTGAGCCTAATAGTAAATATTTTAGGCTTTGTGAAACCATATAGTCCCAGCTCTTACCTTTGTAGTTCAAAAGCAGTAGACAATACAAATGATGGGGCCTGGCTGGGTTTCAATAAAACTTGATTTACAAAAGCAAGTGGCAGGCTGGCTTTGGCCCATGGGGCATAGTTTGCTAACCCTTAGTCTGTACAAGGGATTTGATGCAATGACTCTTGTTGTCAGATGAACCTGGGCTACAGCTCATATAAATCAAAGGTAATGTCAAAGAGTGTTGTTGACTAGAGATTACAGACTGAAAAGAAGAAATGCAGTAAAAATTGTGAATCACTATATTTTACACATATAATTTATATAATATTATACATCTACTATGCTTCAATAAAGAAATTTAAATGCAAATAAAGGAGAACCTTGCCTCTGTAATATTCTGTAATATTACTCAGCCATAAAAAGGAATGCATTTGAGTCAGTTCTAATTAGGTGGATGAACCTAGAACCTATTATACAGAATGATGAGTCAGAAGGAGAAAGATAAATACCATATTCTAATGCATATATACAGAATCTAGAAAAATGGTACTGAAGAATTTATTTACAGGGCAGCAATGGAGAAACAGACATAGAGAATAGACTTATGAACATGGGGAGAGGGGAGGAGAGGGTGAGATGTATGGAGAGAGTAACATGGAGACTCACATTACCATATGTAAAATAGATAGCCAACAGGAATTTGCTCTATGGCTCAGGAAACTCAAGCAGGGGCTCTGTTTCAATCTAGAGGGGTGGGATGAGGAGGGGGATGGGAGGGAGTTTCAAAAGGGAGGGGATATATATATATACCTATGGCTGATTCATGTTGAAGTTTGACAGAAAACAGCAAAATTCTGTAAAGCAATTATCCTTCAATAAAAATAAATAAATTTTTAAAAAAATTTTTAAAGAAAATGGTAATAACATGGAAAAATACTGTGATATAAAATTTACTCAGTAATTCACATTACAGAAACACTGGGTAACATTATTTTCAGCCTCATTTTTCTGTTTTCTAATGTTCATGCAGTCCATGGGGTAGCAAAGAGGCAGACACGACTGAGTGACTAAACAACAACAATGTTCAGAAAGTGAGTAATAACTCAGTGAACACACATCCCTGTTTGTTGGGGATAATTCTAGTGTGTCTGCTGTCTCTGTAATAATCAATACTGTCCCTTTTTAAAGAAATGTCCTAGTTTGCAATATGAATCATACAGTCACATCTATAACAACCAAAATGATTTTGAATTTGTAGCACAGACAGATTTGTATTATTTAAAGTCATCACCAAAACCTGGACAATAACACAAGTCTATAAAGGCAGAATGTAGTGCTAGAAAAGGCTAAGAGCTTCAAGTCAGAGTCAGATTCAGATCTTAATTTATCTCTTCCTGCTGGCCTAAGACAATGTGCTGAAATCTCCGTGAATCTCAATTCTTATATGTAGCAATAAATAATAAAAGCAGCAATATCATTAGATTTAACTGTGTTAGCATATGGTAAATATTTGTAAATATTAGCTGTTATTTTATTATTATTACATATTCAAATAGATTTGTTGGGTGGGACACAAAGACATCCTTCCTATACAGAAGATATGCTTCAAGAAAAGTGATTTCCTTGTCACTGGAGACGTCCAAGCAGAGACTTAACTGAAATATAGTAGTGATGTTATAAATAAGTTTTGCTACTTAAAGTTTGATCCATGAACCAAGTTATCAGCATCAATAGGAAACCTGTTAAAATGTAGATTCACAGACTCTAACCTAATGAGTCAGGATCTACATTTTGAAGAAACTCCAAGCAATAGATTTAGCTTTGTTATAAAGGACTCAGCCATCGGTGGATACGGCAGATGACTTTTAAAGCTCTCTGAGCTCTGAGACCACCCCATTTATAGAGTCCACAAGTTTTAAGTGGGTAATGCATTGGCAGGAGGGGGAACTAAAGCCCCAATAGCTAGTATATCCCATTCCATTGGTGAAGTTAAAAACGGCCTTCTCCACCCACCTGCACAGGCGATGACCCCACTCCAGTGCTCTTGCTGGAAAATTCCCTGGACGGAGGAGCCCCCTGCAGGCCATGGGGTCGCGAAGAGTCGGACACGACTGAGTGACTTCTCTTTCACTTTTCACTTTCATGCATTGGAGAAGGAAATGGCAATCCACTCCAGTGTTCTTGCCTGGAGAATCCCAGGGACGGGGGAATCTGGTGGGCTGCCGTCTATGGGGTCACACAGAGCCAGACACAATTGACGCGACTTAGCAGCAGCAGTGACTACATTGCACCCATTTAATTAACAATCTCAGATAAGTACAAATATAGACCCCCAGTGAAAATACCCAACATTAAGATTGTTTTTTAATCAAAATCATCACATCTACAGGGCTTCCCTGGTGGCTCAGATGGTAAAGAATCTAACCCAATTTCAACCCCTGGGTCATGAAGATCCTCTGGAGAAGGGATTGGCTACCCACTGCAGTATTCTTGCCTGGAGAATTCCATGGACAGAGGAGCCTGGCAGGCTACAGTCCATGGGGTGCAAAGAGCCGGACACGGCTAAGTGACTAACACTTTCACATTCATTACCTCTACCATAGACAGAGAAGCTTGGTTGTTTCTCGAGTTTGCTTCCATTTTGTTTTGAGCCACTTTGCTTTCTTCAAAATGTCTGATTATTCTCCGCACAGGTGCTCTGGGTAGAGTTCAGTATTCCACTAATACTGAACAATTCACATACAAATGGATAGTTTAACCTTAGATATTTCCCCAAGGCCTGAAGAGGCTGACACAAATATAAACAGAATTGGAAGAGCTGGTAAAATATTTAGCTGAAACTTTAAAGAAATTTTTCTCTCTCTGGGGCTTCCTGGTGATGGTTGTAATGCAGCTGAACTACTTTAGCTCTTTGTATGCTTTTATCCTCCCTCCTGGATGCAGGCTTTCTGATATCCCTGGATGTTTGAATTACACACCACGTGGACACAAAGGGCGGACTATGCTAGTCTATCCAGTTGCATCAACAGCTTCTTAGATCCCTTTTCTGATTCTATTATTCTGTGACTGCCTAGTAGCTCATCCTTTTTTTTGTTGTTAGAATCTCACATATAGAGATAAAAAAGAACATACTGTTTTGAAAGAATTAAGATAAGAATTAAAGGAAAAAACTTAATGTCTAAAAGGAAGACAACATGAAGTGTGACACAAGTGTCTATTTTTAAAGTATCTAACCTAAGAGAATTTTGTTTTAATAATGATGACTTATTACACCAATACTTATCAGGGATCTGCTCTGTATACCAAGCCCTGTATTTGCTTCATGATAATAATGATGATGAGAATAATAGCAGCTAACATTTGCTGAGGACTTATGACTTCACAAATGAGACAGGCATAGGCCCAACACTCATGGAAACATAAAAGCAAGCAGGAAAAGTAGACATTGAACAAATAATCCCAGGTGTTACTAATGTGATATGAAATTGCAGGGTACAATGGGAGGGTGTTGCAGGTGGCCTAATCTAGTCTCAGTTCAGCTCAGTTCAGTCTCTCAGTCTTGTCCGACTCTTTGCGACCCCATGAATCGCAGCACGCCAGGCCTCCCTGTCCATCACCAACTCCCGGAGTTCACTCAGACTCACGTCCATCGAGTTAGTGATGCCATCCAGCCATCTCATCCTCTGTTGTCCTCTTCTCCTCCTGCCCCCAATCCCTCCCAACATCAGAGTCTTTTCCAATGAGTCAACTCTTCGCATGAGGTGGCCAAAGTACTGGAGTTTCAGCTTTAGCATCATTCCTTCCAAAGAAATCCCAGGGCTGATCTCCTTCAGAATGGACTGGTTGGATCTCCTTGCAGTCCAAGGGACTCTCAAGAGTCTTCTCCAACACCACAGTTCAAAAGCATCAATTCTTCCGTGCTCAGCTTTCTTCATAGTCCAACTCTCACATCCATACATGACCAATGAAATGTAGTCTAGGGGTCAGCAAAGGCTTCTCTGAGGATGTGACATTTTAGAATTAGCCACACAAAGGGAAGCATCTCAGGTAGAGTGAAGGCTATGGGCAAGAGACCTGATCAAGCAAAAGGTATATGTTGGAAGAACTGAGAAAACTGGCTAAAGCTTTGGGGCCCAGGGAGAGTGGGAAGATGAGAGTGGAAAGAAGGTGGTGGGAGCTGCATCATGCTGAGGCCAGAGTTTCAGCTTCATCCCAGAGCAATGAGGAGCCACTGGTAGCTGTGAAACAAGTGGGTGACATGACCAGTTTGGGGCTCTAGGAAGATTACTCTGACTAGATTGGAGGGGAAGAGAGGGAATGTGCAGAGGGCAGGAATGATGGTGGCTTGGACTGGAGAAATGGCAGTGTTTGTAATACCTCTCCAGGTTAGAGTGGGGTCCCAGTCAGGCTAACAGAATGCTTCCTCCCATAGACCCTGGTTATTTATGTTAATGTTGAAGGAACTTTCCATTCTCAAAACTGATCCCTTCACAGGCATGAGAGCCATGCCATGAAGAGGCATGAATGAAAGGCAGCAAGAAAACATGGAAAGGAGACGACACAAGGGCTCACTCATCCTCCTCTGGAATTCCAAGCCTGGATCTGCTGCTTCCCAACTCCCTTCAGTGTCTTGGGAAGCAGTGCTATATTGATGCACTCGACAAAGAAAAGAAGTGCAGAGTTTGCCTAGAAATAGTTCATAGGCCATAAAAATATTGCACAGTATAATGTGAGAAAATGGACTTCTAAAAAGGATTATTTTAAGATTATTATTTAGATTATTTCTAAAAAGGACTATATAAGCAAAGGTATTCTAATTACTGACCTAGGATCCTTTTACCTTAATAAGAGGGTTCATTTCAAAAGCCTGAGTTGTAAGCTCTATTGTTAGCCCAATCTCTGCTAAGTGGGATGGCAAAGTTCTCATCCCCCTCTGGGTTCAAAGAACCCATCAGTCATTCATCAGGCATATTACTGAGCAACTACATGATGAAAGGCACTGGAATACAACAATTAATTAAATATTTTACATACAGCTTCCAGTCCAGTGAGAAGAGGAAAGACTAGACACTAAACTATTACACAGTTAAATTTTAAAAGTGCAACTCTGATAAGTTCTACAAAAGAAAAGTATGTGTACTATGAGGGCTTAGGAAAGGAGCCTCTGACCTAGTCAGCTAGTTAGGGAAGTGATGGCTGAAAATAGAAGGATGAATATAAGTTAAATGGGTAAGAGAGAATAGAAGAATAGTGGTAAAATTAATTGATTTCACACACATGTATAAGAGCCTTCTTCAGGTACCAAGTGTCATAATAGGTAACTGCGGTCCGCACGTGAATGAAACCTGGTCTGCATGTTAGGGAAAAGAACAAAGGCTGAATTTTGCTAATGACTAGCTATCAGAATTTGATTATTAGTTTACCCAAACCTCAGCATCTTAATCTGTAAAATATGAAAATGACATCTATTTTTCAGAATTCAAAATGTACAAAGCCCTTAGCTCACTGCCTGACCTGTAAGTACCAAATTTTGTAAAGACCAGGTCCAGAGTCAGCATGACATAGTGTCAGAAGACCTGTTCATGGTGTTCAGAGCTCACTATTGTCCATAAAACTCAGTTCAATTCAGTTCAGTCACTCAGTCGTGTCTGACTCTTTGTGATGCCATGGACTGAAACATCCTAGGCCTCCCTGTCCATCACCAACTAAGGAAGTTTACTCAAATTCATGTCCATTGTGTTAGTGATGCCATCCAACCATCTCATCCTCTGTAGGCCCCTTCTCCTCCTGCCTTCAATCTTTCCCAGCATCAGAGTCATTTCAAATGAGTCAGTTCTTCATATCAGGTAGCCAAATTATCAGAGTTTCAGCTTCAGCATCAGTTCTTCCAATGAGTATTCAGGGCTGATTTCCTTTAGGATTGACTGCTTGGATCTCCTTGCAGTCCAAGGGACTCTCAAGAGTATTGTTCAACACCACAGTTCAAAAGCATCAGTTCTTTGGTGTTCAGTTTTCTTCACACTCCAACTCTCACATCCATACATGACTACTGGAAAAACCATAACCTTGACTAGACAGACCTTTGTTGGCAAAGTAATGTCTCTGCTTTTTAATATGCTGTCTAGGTTGGTCACAGCTTTCCTTCCAAGAGCAAGTGTCTTTTAATTTCATGGCTGCAGTCACCATAGGCACTGATTTTGGAGCCCCCAAAAATAAAGTCTGCAACTCTTTCTACTGTTTCCCCATCTATTGACCATGAAGTGATGGGACTAGAGGCCATGATCTTAGTTTTCTGCATGTTGAGTTTTAAGCCAACTTTTTCACTCTCCTCTTTCACTTTCATCAAGAAGCTCTTTAGTTCTTCTTCACTTTCTGCCATAAGGTTGGTGTCATCTGCTTATCTGAGGTTATTAATATTTCTCCCAGCAATCTGGATTCCAACTTGTGCTTCTTCCAGCCCAGCGTTTCTCATGATGTACTCTGCATATAAATTAAATAAGCAGGGTGACCATATACAGCTTGACATACTCCTTTTCCTATTTGGAACCAGTCTGTTGTTCCATGTCCAGTTCTAACTGTTGCTTCCTGACCTGCATACAGATGTCTCCAGGGGCAGGTCAGATGGTCTGTATTCCAATCTCTTGGAGAATTTTCCACAGTTTGTTGTGATCCACACAGTCAAAGTCTTTGGCCTAGTCAGTGAAGCAGAAATAGATGTTTTTCTGGAAGTCTCTTGCTTTTTCAATAATCCAAAAGATTGTTGGCAATTTGATCTCTGGTTCCTCTGCCTTTTCTAAAACCATCTTGAACATCTGGAAGTTCGTGGCTCACATTGCTGAAGCCTGGCTTGGAGAATTTTGAGCATTACTTTGCTAATGTGTGAGATGAGTGCAATTGTGTGGTAGTTTGACATTCTTTGGCACTGCCTTCCTTAGGAATTGGAATGAAAACTGACCTTTTCCAGTCCTGTGGCCACTGCTGAGTTTCCAAATTTGCCAGCATATTGAGTGCAGCACTTTCACAGCATCATCTTTTAGGATTTGAAATAGCTCAACTGGAATTCCATCACCTCCACTAGCTTTCTTCATAGTGATGCTTTCTAAGGCCCACTTGACTTCACATTCCAGGATATCTGGCTCTAGGTGAGTGATCATACCATCATGGTTACCTGGGTCATGAAGATCTTTTTTGTATAGTTCTGTGTATTCTTGCCACCTCTTCTTAATATCTTCTGCTTCTGTTAGGTCCATACCATTTCTGTCCTTTATAGAGCCCATCTTTACATAAAATGTTCCCTTGGTATCTCTAATTTTCTTGAAGAGATCTCTAGTCTTTCCCATTTTATTGTTTTCCTCTGTTTCTTTGCACTGATCACTGAGGAAGACTTTCTTATCTCTCCTTGCTATTCTTTGGAACTCTGCATTCAAATGGGTATATCTTTCCTTTTATCCTTTGCTTTTCACTTCTCTTCTTTTCACAGCTGTTTGTAAGTTATCCTCAGACAATCATTTTGCCTTTTTGGATTTTTTTCTTGGGGATGGGCTTGATCACTGCTTCGTCCATAGTTCTTCCGGCACTCTAACAGATCTAATCCCTTGAATCTATTTCTCACTTCCACTGTATAATCTTAAGGGATTGACTTAGGTCATACCTGAATAGTGAAAGTGAAGTCGCTCAGTCGTGTCCGACTATTTGCGAACCATGGACAATAAGCCTACCGCCCTTCTCTGTCCATGGGATTCTCCAGGCAAGAATACTGGAGTGGATTACCATTTCCTTCTCCAGGGGATCTTCCTGACCTTTTCCTTACTTTCTTCAGTTTAAGTCTGAACTTGGCAATAAGAAGTTCATGATCTGAGCCACAGTCAGCTCCTGGTCTTGTTTTTGCTGACTGTATAGAGCTTCTCCATCTTTGGCTGCAAAGAATATAATCCATCTGATTTTGGTATTGACCATCTGATGATATCCATGTGTAGAGTCTTCTCTTGTGTTGCTGGAAGAGGGTGTTTGCTATGACCAGTGTGTTCTCTTGGCAAAATTCTGTTAGCTATTGCCCTGCTTCATTCTGTATTCCAAGGCCACGTTTTCCTATTACTCCAGGTATCTCTCTACTTCCTACTTTTGCATTCCAGTCCCCTATGATGAAAAGGACTTTTTGTGTGTGTGTGTGTGTTAGTTGTAGAAGGTCTTGTATGTCTTCATAGAACTGTTCAACTTCAGCTTCTTCAGCATTACTGCTCAGGGCATAGACTTGGATTACCATGAAATTGAATGAAGCGATACCCCACATCAAAGGTCAGGAGCTGTGGCTGCACTTCGCTGGAGTGGCTGTGCAGAGATACCCCACATCCAAGGTCAGAGAAAGCCCAGTTATACAGTAGGCCCTGGAGTGTCTGTGAAGAGATACCCCACTCCCAAGGGCAAGAGAGAAGCCCCAGCAAGTTGGTAGGAGGGGCAAATTAGCCTTTAGAATTAAACCCCAGTCCCACCAGAGATGCTGAAAGGGCTCAAACAAACCTTGTGCACACCAGGATCCAGGGACCCCACAGAGACTGAGACAATACTGTGTTTGAGTGTCTCCTGTGGAGGTATGGGTCAGCAGTGGACTGCCACAGGGACAGGGGCTTTGGGTGCAGCAGACCTGGGTATGGCATAAGCCCTCTTGGAGGTTGTCACCATTAACCCCACCATAGAGCTGCCAGAACTTACACAGGACTAGGAAATAGACACTTGGACGGCACAAACAGAACCTGTGTGCACTAGGACCCAGAAGAAATCAGCAGTGACCCCACAAGAGACTGACCCAGACTTGCCTGTGAGTGTCCAAGAGTCTCCAGTGGAGGCATGGGTCAGTGGTGGCCTGCTGCAGGGTTGGGAGCAGTGAGTGCAGCAGTGCCTGCCTGGGACCTTTGAAGGAGGTCGCCATTATCTTCATTACCTCCACCATAGTTTCAGTTCAGTTCAGTTCAATCACTCAGTCATGTCCGACTCTTTGCGACCCCATGAATTGTAGCACGCCCGGCCTCCCTGTCCATCACCAACTCCTGGAGTTCACTCAGACTCATGTCCATCGAGTAAGTGATGCCATCCAGCCATCTCATCCTCTGTCATCCTCTTCTTCTCCTGCCCTCAATCCCTCCCAACATCAGAGTCTTTTCCAATGAGTCAGCTCTTCGCATGAGGTGGCCAAAGTACTGGAGTTTCAGCTTTAGCATCATTTCTTCCAAAGAAATCCCAGAGCTGATTCCTTTAGAATGGATTGGTTGGATCTCCTTTCAGTCCAAGGGACTCTCAAGAGTCTTCTCCAACACCACAGTTCAAAAGCATCAATTCTTCGGCGCTCAGCTTTCTTCATAGTCCAACTCTCACATCCATACATGACCACAAGAGAAACCATAGCCTTGGCTAGATGGACCTTAGTCGGACAAGTAATGTCTCTGCTTTTGAATATGCTATCTAGGTTGGTCATAACTTTTCTTCCAAGGAGTAAGCGTCTTTTAATTTCATGGCTGCAGTCACCATCTACAATGATTTTGGAGCCCAGAAAAATAAAGTCCGACACTGTTTCCACTGTTTCCGCATCTATTTCCCATGAAGTGATAGGACCAGATGCCATGATCTTCATTTTCTGAATGTTGAGCTTTAAGCCAACTTTTTCACTCTCCACTCTCACTTTCATCAAGAGGCTTTTTAGTTCCTCTTCACTTTCTGCCATAAGGG